>CM032669.1:9691827-9724087 GCA_019095985.1 Streblospio benedicti
AGTGCATCACCTTTATTTTTTTGTAGATGCTTACTTATAATGTAGCGTTCCTCCAACTCAAATGGGATGCAACCTTCACATAGTATCTCTTCAATGAAGTCGTGGACAAGCTTTACACCAACCTTCCCAGCAGGTTTCAGCATTTCTGCTTCTACATTGTACACCCAACGGTCCAGCTGGCTGCACATTTAGTGATAGTCTAATAAGTTATTGACCGTAATTAAAAGGACTTTTGCGAATGTGTGCAATGCAGGGCCAACAATTGTTAAATTTCATAATAAATATCACTAATTCATTGTCATATCCCTCCACACTAAATTGTGCAGTCCCTCAAGTTCATTCCACATTGATCTTGATGTGACATTCCAACTTTCCGAAATAGCTCAATGTCCAGTCTCTTTCAATGTATACAAGGCACCAAATACTTCTTTTGTTGTATTAATCACCATCAAAGGTCCTTGAAGTACAGTAACCGGCACAACCTTGTTGTAATCCTCTCTATAGATGAGAAAAAAAATATATATACATGTAGTTGAAGTTTCAAACATATGCATAAAATGCAAAGGATATGACTAGCTATGTACTGAAAAGGATCGAGAACATTCAAATTTACTATGTAGGTACTTTAAAAACGTACATGTTTCAATTTTCAGTAAACAATCAGAATGATTTACATGTACTTTCTAACAATCAATATAATGAAGTTATGTGCATAATATAATGACCTCATAACTTCATAAATATATGCTAAGAAATTTTCAACACATCCCATGATTTTAGAATATATTGTAATGGTCTATTTGTTTTTGTACTTGCCCTTGTACTTGTAAACTCTAAATTCTGCAAATGATTGGCTCTCCGAGGTAGGACAGATCTTGCTGTACAACTAATTGGCCAATGGCATAGATTTTTCGTGTCTTGGATTCCATAATGTTAGTTTTTACTTCTAATGATGTAGCATCATTTACTTTTTTTCAAAATGAATTGTGAATGTGAATTTATTTTAGCGCATGATTTGCTGTACGTAAGGAAAACTGTTGTGAGAAACTTTTATAACCGCGACAAAATCACCTTCAGAATCAGATGCTTTCAATTGTGTCAATTGCCTCTTGACTACTTCTGAAAATGGATCTGGTGCATTTGACACATTCACAACATGGCACTTGTATTCTTCGTATTTTTCTGAAAAGTGTTTTGAATTGCTATGAAGAACATTCTCCACAAGAAAATTTCACTTTACTACAATTTGGTAAATGCTTAACTTTGGATTCAACATGCTTCTGTGATTGTAGTGCCCAGAATATTTGGTTACATACATTGGCTGTTCCATCTATAGACTTCTTGATTTCTCCATTGAAAGATTCAAAACAGAAGCAAGACCATGCCCAAAGGGGACCCCATAATTTCACAAAGTGTGTCATGTGTGTGAAATTGTGGACGTTCATGCTCATATATCTGTCACCATAGAGACGTTCAACATTGGAGACATAAATTGTCAAAAAGAAGACTGGCTCTTTCAGATCATCATTGCAGATGCACTCTTTTTTTTAGTAGAATATAGATTGCTTCTGCAAGACAACTGACATGTGTAAGGTAGATATCTGGCAACTTCCCAATTAAGCATGGAAGAGAGTAGAACAAGAGCTAATTTCTTAACTCAGATGCTTTCCAGTTGCTGTATGTATTACTGAGTATACGTGGTGATCTGTGAATCAAATATGGAGGCTTGATGATACTTAATTCTTCGTCCACATCTCTTCCTTTGTTAGACATATTATATGTCTTTGATGAATGGGACTTATAAAACCAAAGCTCTAACATTTTCTTTGTTACACCAAGAAGTGTACCATGCATTTAGTCAATGACCACATTCTTGGTGAATGAAAAGTAGGGAAGGAACCACAATACACTTTGGCCTGTCAATCCTTGCACTTTCTTCCCATTCTTCCTGGCGCAAGCTCGGGGAATATTGCACAAAGTCAGGTAATGAATTAACCGATATACAACAACTAAAGATGGTACATTTCTTCAATATTCATCTTAAATAAAATCTTCACTAACAAACTTACCGGTACCTTAAAGTAGAGGAATGCTATGGTTTTCAAAAGCCACCTCAGGTGGAAGTCAAACTTGGTTTCAACTTGGCTTTCTTTTCAATACTGTCAGTGCAGCACTTTTCGCCAAATTTCAGGGACTTATTATAGAAAATTAAGTAATTTATAAGCTCATTAGTATACATGTAGATAAGGGTATGTATCTGGATTATTGGAGAAAAGTCCAAATGACTTTATTTTAATGTATTATTATTGTATACAATAATAATAAACTGGATACCATTCCAAAAGGTAAACATAAAAGATAAACATATATTATACGCCGTCTTCAAACTATAAATCATAATGCACTCAGAGCTAATGTCCTACTGAAATTCAATTCAATTCAATTGCAGACACAACATGCACATATGATACAGTGGTCCATAGCTAATTTGGAATAATTAATAACAATGAAATATACATTTTTATGACATAAAGGGACAGTTTGAAGTTATAACAGTATCAGCTTGCCCACGTGTATTGGTCTGTAAACCAGATGATTGATTTTATCTAAAACTTTATTTCTAAAGGATTTTGAGTGATATTGATTCTGTTGACAACTTTACGAGCATTTCGAAATAGATCAATGCAACCTGTTCTCGTTAGAGCACGGATCCCGTCTGCTCGGATCGTTTTGGTGTGAATAAAACGTTTCCGCAGCTGTTCGTTCTTAAAAATCCTCGTAACTTAGCCGGATATTTACGGCCTTAAAAGTGCGCTCGTATGTGATACGATGTTTGGTAATTTGATATATTTCTACTTAATGAACATATTGATTTGTCTTATTAGTCTTATATTTGTATTATTTGTCTTATTTGTCTGTTGATTTCGTGTTTAACCTCTATTAAGAACACCCGTGGACTTCCTTCAAGTGGTCTCAATAGAGATGTGGTTTCTTTATATAGGTCCATGTTGATCTCCAATCTACTGACTCTGCATGGCTATTGTCATCTGTAAAGACTCACAAACATACAATTACCATTCATTATACAGTGGAACCTATCCTTTTAACGACTCCTGTAGTTATGTAGATTTTGTAAACATATATATTGCGAATACTCTTTATATAGATGGCCACATAAGAATGCAACATATCTACCTGATTGTACAATATATTTTGGGACAATACTAAATAAAAATAAAATAAAACCACTATATGTGACAATGGAGTCAAACTACAATGACCTATTTAGTGTCAACGTAAATTTAGAACGTATTACATTAAAGCATGAGCCGCGTCTACATCACAGTTACACGGAAACTGGCAAACTACCGGGTATATCAACTACGTTAAACATTGATATGTACAGTAGAACATCCAAGAACACTGCTAAAAAGAATCTCGATACAACTTCTTTAATAATACCATTTTCCACGGTCCTACACTGTAAAACCATTACCATGAACTAACACCTCTTTAAAGAAATCTCTTTTTTATATATAGAGACCGCTTTATTTCCAGAGCTATGTTCGAAGAGGTTCTACTCTATATTGGACAAGGATGAATATCTTCGTGGACATGAGTACTGTTTGAAATACTACATATATCGGATCGTACGTCACGAACGATGCCTCCATTTCTGATAGCGTTTATACACCGCCCGTAAAGCACCCAGTCACGATCCCGTAAATGGGCCCTCGGATCGTAAATATACAATTATACTATAACTATATATTTTTCATATAAAAAAACAAGTTTGTTTATAATATCATGCACAAAATCAGTATTCATTAATAACGCTGAAAACATTAAGCAAATTTCTAACTTTAAATACATATTTCTTCACCTGTAATTCCAGCATTGTTGATTGGCACATCAAGTCTTCCCTCTTGCAATTTGAAATGGTTTGATGACATAAACCCTTACAGTTGACACTTTGCTTTTCCCTGTTATAGCTTTATCCATGTTCCAGTCTTCCATGCAAAATTACATTATGTTTTGCAAAATTAGTGCCTTGTAGTATACTAAAAATTACATATATATTCACTGCATGCATACGAGCACATGTATGTACATAATGTACCGGTATATGTGTACATTAATTCAGATGTGTAGCAAAAGCACTAACTGGCAAAGAATGTTCTGATTGTGTTAAATAGCTTTCATATACAGTATCATGAGGTGGAATTATAATACATAATAATACAGACGTGGTCCATCTTTTGGTTCATTTTGGTTCTCAGTTCAAGATGATTTTGGTTCATTGTTATTCTCAATTCCAGATGATGCGTCCTCTGATGAAAAATCCTCCAATTCCATACTCAAATCACATTCCATGACTTCATTTTCTTTTTCTGTGATATGTCTGCAAATAAATCAAATAGGGGTCTCAAGTTAGCTATAAATATACATTATGGTCAAGTTATGGGCATTGCTCAAGCTATGTGTAGCATCCTTCATGGGCTAAGCATTACTTTGCTTGAGCCATGTGCTACATGTAGGCCTACATGTCCAACGCACCGTATTCCCCGCATAAAAAAACATAGGCCTAACATCGAAGATGGGCGTACTGTTCTAATATTAGCCCATTGTCCATTAAGTGAGAACAAAAATAATTTTCCCTTCAAACTAATTGAACCCAAGCGAGTGAAAATAAAAGAATTCACCAAGAAATCCTGTACTCTTATGCATGAACATACCTCAAATAAAACATGCTTTTGGACAATATTAGAAGCTTAGACATGTTTCACCTTTTTCCATCAATGTTTATGAATGAGCATCGTCACGTGTACAAACATACAAAAATGCGAGTTTGAATCAATTATTAAAGTCATAATCTTCATAAATCTACAATCAGATTCCTTCAAAAGTGTTATTTAACTTTTTAACAATGTATTTTACAAATTATTTTCACCAGCAGCATTCTTGTTGCAATCAATATACGATTCTGTAGCCGCTTTACTTTCTTCCTCTTTGTTCCCTCCTCTTCTTTTTAGGAGATAGTTTCAAGACAGAAACTGTTATTAGAAAAAAAAATAATATTTTTTGAGATATTTTAGAATACGCCCCCCAACTTTTTCAAACACTCTTTGAAAAATAAAGATTTTCCTTATATTTTAATTAGTTAAGCTGGAAATTAAGTCCAGAGTTGAAATGGAATTTAGAGTGAATTTTAGATAATAGAATATAGATAATAGTGTAATATATCTTATGGTGAGGTTGTGTCTAACTGAGCGTATATGTATCAGGTTAATGCTAATCCAGTGGAGGTTCTTACCCCACATACTTAACCACACTCCCAAGCAAGTTTGCGCATTTCACATGCATCTTAAAGAGCATGTTTCTACATAGAACCTCGTGCGCCCTATTATACGTGTTAAGGTAACCGGTATCTAGGATAACCATGGTCAGGGTGTTCTGGTCAACTGATATACCCTGCGTTTTGCAAGAAACTAGTATACGAGGAAGGCAGATGTTGCGCTCTTTTTTTTCAGCGCGGGACATCGGAGTAGGAAAATGGGGCGTTGTTTCTGGTTCTTCTTTGCATAAAAGGCAAGTGCTATTGCGTTGCTGGCCTGAGGTATGACAGGTCAATAAGAGATAACGCTGCACCAACAGTTTGGCTTTGACAGTCACCTTTGCAACGTCAAGTGGGTTCTGGATGTCATGCCAAACAGAATGCGGATTCTCTAGGGAACACGCTACAACATTTAGCAGGGATAGGGATTTTCTATCTTGTGTTTGTAGGATCAGTTGCTTATGCCAATAGGCAGTTACATCCTTTTGACCTTTTTAGCCCATTGTTTCTTACTTGGAACATTTCGTAATAGTTCACTTGCGGTTGGAAGACCGTATTTTGTTAATAGTGTTTTGAGGTAGACAACCCAGCTTCCTGAACCAACACTCGCCACCGCAAGTTGTCTTGAGATAATACTCTTCATGAAACAAGCAGGCAGAGATGATTGATCTGCATCAGCAATGCTACGAAACAAAGACAGTACCCTAATGTGGATCAGAGCTTCAATTGGCAGGATGCCAATGAGCAAATTAAAGAGCTGGAGTGGCAGTTTGCTTCGGTAAGCCTTGTATGCGCCTGAGCATATCTCTATGAAAGTGGTCAAGCCTAATTATCTCTGCTTGAGGACAATACCACTGCTTCAAGGCCATACAGTAGAGTTAGGATTACATAGACCTTATATTGGAAAATGGCAACAGCAGGCCCAACACCGTTAGTTCCATAGAAGCCAGCCCCAGAAGGCTAAAGGTGACCTTTCTCGCTGACTGTTTTCTGTTTTCTATAGTATTGCCATTATTACCGTTGCTATAATTGCGTATAATGCCCAAATGTGGTTCGGCAGTAGACTCGCCAAGTGGCTTACTGTTGAGTTTAAATGTAGCATCATTACTATTGCCGTTGATTGTGACGGTTTTTGTTTTGTCAACATTGAATGCATATCGATCTTTTGATGCATCACGCTCAGCAATGTTTAGGCTTATTTGGTGTTTTAGTCTATCTTTGGAGGTGATGACCAGGTCATCAGCAACCATAACAGCACCGACAGGGAGGTGGTCTAGCCTATTACTAGTATTGCGATCTAGCTGGTACAGGAGATTGTTCTTACCTGCTTTGTAGCTGTCTGCAGAGCTACTACCACCTTGACGTATACCTTGTTTTTCAATATATGATGTAGATAATTCATTTTTCCATTTCACAATGGACTGAATGTTATAGTACATACTATCATACAGCCTCCATATCTGACCATTGACACCCTGATTATACATAGAATGCAGCATATTCTCATGACAGACAACATCAAATCCCTTAGAAGTGTCCATGGTTGTGATATAAAGGGTTTCATTGCTGTCTTTAGCATCTGCTATTACCTCTGTAATAAGCAGGGCAGCATATATAGGTGATACACCCTCTGTGAACCCAAACTGTAGTCGGCTTTGAATTTTATCTAGTATGGGTCTAGAATAGCTCATCATCTGTAGCTCACTAATTTTACCAACTATAGCAGTTATAGTGATACGTCTGTGATTTGTTGGTAGTCTGGTTGACTTATTCTTTTCAGAAACAGGACACAGACTACCAACTTTGTAGCTGTCAGGGAGAGTACCAGTGGTAAGAGCTTTATAAGAAAAACAAGTATAGTATTAATTTTAGTTTGATTGTATTCCGAAGATATCAGGAGCCTTGTTAAGTTTCAGGTTACTTAGCAGTTTGACAACAGTAGTGTTTCTAGGAGGAGGGGGTGCATCGCGACAGGCAATCATATGTTGTAATAGATAATTTGTATGTAATAGCCTCTGGTACTCGTTATCAAAGCTACGATCATTTTTTGGTTCAGCTAATTGCTGGTAATATGCTGCCATGAGTTAACTTCTTTATCTCTAGAATACGCTCCGAATTCAATACAACCTGCTTGTCTAGCTGGTTGCTGCTGTTTTTTTACAAATCGAAAGAAAGACTTTCTATCGGCCTTATGGCACTCACTAATAAGGAGCTGCTTCTGATCAAGCCTGTGTTTGGCAGCCAGCTGGCGTTGAGCTTTTCTTAAAATTTTCTTAGATGCTTTTAGCTTTTGTGCTAGGCTAGGATAGTATAATTAATGTTTCTAGCTTTAGCATCTGCCAACTTTTTATAATCTTGTAAAGCATTTTTTGCATAAATCTTTAGACTTGATGACCATTTATATTTCTTTGGTCTTACAGATCTTTTTGCAGTAGGACAGCATTTTAGTGCGCATTCAGATAATATGGTATTTACTCTTTGCGCTACCACGTTTGCTGGTAGGCCCTCGATTATGTCAATCGGTGCACCAAGATTGGAGTCCGTATCGGTTTTGTACTTATCTAGGTCAACTAGATCCCATTTGATTCTTCTTGGGGGCTCACTTTTAGCTTTCATAGAATTGATAGGATTTATGGAAATACGTGCGAGTATCTCAACCATGACAGCATCATGCGCACTAATATTTAGCGCCTGTCTGCTGAGAACAGAACACACACTGGTGAGAGACTCATGTTTTCTGACAATTATTCAGTCGATTCTAGACTTAGACATACCATTAAAATGATGAAATGTTGGAATATTTGGCATGTGCGGGCTGATAATTAAGTTATTTTCAGTTAAGTATCTAGATAGCTTTTTATCGTTTGAATTAGTATTTCTATTTATATCAGAATTCATATCGCCAATAACTATCAGCTTACAATCATTATATTTACCAACTATCACATGCAATTCATCAAGTATTTAGTTATAATCACCATGTAGCAGCAGCGTGCCCATAGTTGGCATATAACAGTTCAGGATTAGTATATTTTCATCATCGGTGTGTAAAATGATCGCATAGATTCTATCGCTATCCATCATTAATAACCTCAACATATTTATCTAGTTTTTTGACCACATGATAGCTGTGCCGGCACGCCCCTTAGTTCTCATTAAAGGAGGTTCTGGGTTTGCATCATCAAAGCATTTGACTAACATACTGTGAAAACCAAAGCTTTCTGTGAAAGAGTTTATCTCTTGAACGAGTGACACCAATGTTCCTGAATACATATTATATTGCTTAAGTTAGCGATATCCTTAGTGTATGCCATATTCGATGATAATCCTTCAACATTAAGACTGCTTATAGTAATTTTCTGTTTATCAAAGTTTATGTGTCCGGAGGTTTTTTTTGAGATGGTGCGAACCTCTAAGAAATTATCGTTATCATTCTTATCATCATAATTCATTATACAAAGAATTATCATTATCATTATTATAAGCACTTACTAACTTACCTCCTTGAGTGTATGCCCTGTGTGTCTGGCAGAGCTGACTATAAGACACTTAATACACAGCGACATCTCACACTCCTCACAGTACAGCGAACAGTCACGGTCATGATCATCGCACTGTGGACTCACAGTATCATCTTCTACATTGGCCGGCTCTTTCTGTATCTGGAGTGATATTTCATGCAATATTCCTTCCTATATTCTAATCCTATTTTAGTAGTATGATCTTAAATTATTTAGAAACATCATTATTTCATCAACACTTTAGTTGTTTATGCCAGGGTAACTTGACTCTATGGATGTCAAGAAAATTGGCTGTAAAATTTTCCACATGTAATATAATTTTTCATATATTCATCCATATCAACATAAGGTCCGAAACTTACATATTACACACACTTACTAACTTACTTACCTTCTTGAGCGTATGCCCTGTGTGTCTGGCAGAGCTAGCTGTAAGACACTTAATGCACAGCGACATCTCACACTCCTCACAGTACAGTGAACAGTCACGGTCATGATCATCGCACCGTGGACTCACAGTATTATCTTCCAAATTGGCCGGCTCTCTTTGTGTCTGAAGTGATATTTCATGCAATATTCCTATATTTTAACCCTATTTTAGTAGTATGATCTTACACTTTTTTGAAACATCATTATTTTATCAACGCTTTTCTTACTTACTAGCAAATTACCCAACAATCTGAAGAATACAAAATATCTTTTTCAAAATATACTTGCGCCCTTATGATAACAGTTAAATAATCCATGTACACTGTACAATCAAATCAGTATGGTTTATAGATAAATAAAGTACATATAATCTTAAGATCGGGAATTCTTTATTTTAGCTATACAACCCAATATTGTCTATAAAATTAAAAACTGACAAAGCAGTCTAACATAAACAAATTAATTCAAATTTTATTTTTTCAATATTGCTATTTAACCAAGGTTATTTGAGTAAAAGTAATGATGGATTATCTTTTTAAAAATTCTACTTTACTTAATTCCAATGCCAAACCAAATAATAATAGTATGTCAAATTATCGGCAAGTATTATATATAAATAATTTTAAATAGTTTTAATAATCATGCAGATAGATAGACCCGCTCGAACGACCAATGCTCATATCGCATGTTAACGGGACGGCAATAGGTCCAATGGAGCTATATCATCAGTATCGTCGAAGATGATCAGATTTTCACGACCATCAGAACATACGAATGTATCATTGACAGTTACAGGGTCATCTATAACTACCCTTGTTCGGGAAGCGCGCGTTTGAACAGAGCACTCGGACGTGGTGCAGCTCTCGCCACAGACGCAGCAATGGCTGCTGGGCAATATTGCATCATTCTAAGACGTATTCTGGAGACTAGATTCACATTTGAGTTTTTGCTGTAACTTTACATGTTTAGCGGTTAATACATGTTGGTGGCTTACACCGCATTGCTTATCATTTTCAGATACATAGTTATGATCGTATCCAGACGATGCCCTTGATTTATGGTTGTATTCGAAAACTTCTGGCATGGGCCTTGACATATGATTATAGTTATACGTAATAGTTGGTTTATGGTCATAGTTGTACGATGATGGTTTAGAGCATTTACGGGGTGGTTTATTAGGCTGTATTATATTCGTCACCATCTGCTCTTTGTTGCAGTTTGATAATAGGTTTGTTGCAGCTATGAGCAAGCTTGTTTGTAATATACTCGTCAATTCAGTATTTGCCTGGTACTGCCATGTGCAGTAACACTTATCTACGGTGTACGCATAAGTCATTTAAACTCAGTGTTCTCTGCTTTGTTGGAACATAACGGATTGCGGGATTTGACATTATTTGATTCATCAGAGAGTGCCCTTAAGTCCTCGCTGGCCTGTAGTTTTAGTTTTTAATTGTTACAGATATCTTCAAGCACAACTATCTTCTGTACTAATTCGTTCACATGGGTTTTTAATAAAATAATAGTTTCGTCCTTCTCGTTCTGATTTGCCTCCCTTACCAGAAATGAGTTCTCTCTAGCCTTATTTTTTTCCTTTAGAAGGAGATTTTTCTTTTCTGTTTCAAAGCTCTTAACCTGCTTGTTTGTGCAGTGCGTCTAGATCGTCATATTGTTGTTTCAAGTTGTTTAAGTCAGCAGTGATTACGTCAAGCTGCTGGGTTATTCTAGACATATGACTTTGAGTCTGAAGTGGATTTGGGGGTTCAGAGAGGATAGGTGAAATATTACATGACTCTGGTATAGAGGCTATATTCTTAACGAGCGCAGATCCATTGTATTGCATGGCACCTGGTAGCTAGATAATGCGAGGTATATCACAGGACCAGTCACGATCAAAGGTGACTTAGAGGTTATGGAAAACGTATAATGTAATGCTATTAATAAATCAAGGCAATTTAATTTGCCAATATAAATTATTCTAAATTTTAAAATTAGTATCATGGATTGATTGATTGATAGGACATGCTAACATTTTTAAAGTTATTTGATGTAGAGGGTACCTCTACTTTTTTAGGCTTTTCTGCCTGGAATATCATAGAAAAAAATCTAAGTTTGGTACTATTAACATCTTTACCCAAGCAATTTATTTTAACCTTCATTTCTGGTCTTGCAAGAAGTTAAGTAAATCATGTTTTTATTTTGAAAGTATTTGGCTAAAAATGTAAATGTTTATAATGTTGCTTTATTTATGATGCTGTTTTTATTAATTTGCTTTTCTGTTGTTTTATTTGGTCATTTAATATTGGACAATAGACTTGTATGCTTCAAAAAGATTGTCTCCATCACTGTTTCATCCCAGGATACAGTAGTCAGTAAAGATGGACAACGTAGACGTGTGTTGAAAAAAAAAAAATCTGAAGATAACATTTATTTGCTCATGTTTATTTTAGAAGTTGTGTTTTTGTTGCAAAATTTTAGTTTGTACTTCTTGTTTTAATTGATCCTATGGCACTTGATAAAATAATAGAATTTCAAGCAGAGGAATTCTCTGCTGGTTGATATCTTTAAAACTAGTACACTATTAAAATATATATATAAATGCAAAACTGTCACTGCACATAATTTCAAATAATGCTTACCTGAAACTTCGAACTGAATTGACATATGACTTTCGACTTGGGTAGAAGGTGCAGTGCCCTGACTGTCTTCTATCATTATCGCAGCATCAAAAGGATCTGCAGGTCTATCCTTTACATTGTGCCAGGATTTTGATTTTGCTTTTTCTAGAGGTTTAGCAAAAGCTTCAGCGATCTTTGGTTGGGACCTTATTACTAATATATAAGAAAATTGGGATATATTACTAGTTCTGTTTCATGAGGATATTTTCTTTTGTAAACTAGTCAATTATTAAGTACTGAGTTAGCTTTTTATTTTTCAAACATTCATCATAAATGTAAGGATGCAAAATCATCCATATGTTTACAATATGAAATACAATTTTAAAAGTAACTTGAAAAATATAGTTATCTCTACACATGTATCTCTACATCAAATAATAAAGCCTCAAAAACAAAATATTATTGCAGAAGTTCTATGCTTCTTCACTTCTTTAAGTAACACCCAATTTGAGCTAAAGTAAGAAGACAAGTTGGGCTTGTGTTAGTGTAAGGTCTGTATCTAGTCTGCATAAATACATTTAGCACAATTACACAAGCAGAGATAAAACGGTATTTAATCATATAAGATTTTTCTATATCTATTAAGTGTAGTTTTGTAGAAATCGAAATATGCTTTACCAATATTGCAAAATTAGCTGTAAAGGGCTGAATACACAGATGTATTAGGCCTATCATTATTCAAACTTGAGAGGTAACGGCAGCAGCAAGCTAGTGGCTGCCACCAATACTGTTCATAATCCATATATAAACGTGCGTAGCATGAAATTTACCCCTCTAGTGATTATATCAGCTGGGTTTTCATTTCCAGATATAAAATGCCACTGGGATTGACTCGACAGGCTTCTGATTAAGCTTACCCTATTTGCGAAGTACACTTGTAGGTGTCTTGTTTCGTTTTTTATGTACTTCAGAAGAATTTTGCTGTCAACCCAAAAATATGAGTGTTCTATCTTGATATCTAGCTCTCGTAGGCACATGGCATTTACTTGGACTGAGAGGACCGCTGCCTGTAGCTCAAGCCTTGGAATGGAGACCACCTTCAGTCGAGCAACCCTGCTCTTGCTCAATAATAAGATCACATACACTTTACCATCAGCATTTATACATCTAATGTATGAACAACACCCATAAGCCTTCTCGTTGGCGTCGCTTTTTTTTTTCTTTTTTTTTTTTTTTCTGTTGACCATATTTTTAATGGTTCTATATACATGCAAGCATGTAAATCAAGACTTTCAGTTATTTTAAATAGGATTTCTTATTTGGTTTGTTGAAATTTTTAGCACATTAACAGATAGTTTTACATTATTTATCGTTGTGTACGTTTAATATTTGAACAAAATGCACAATAGATGTCAAACGAAAGTTGGTTGTATTGAGCTAAAATAGCTTGTGTACTAATTTGAGTGATTGTTTTTAATTACCATAGATCTTTGAATGTGATGAGTGATGAACAATGCAGTGAACAAGAAACATTTAGCGCGGTATCTCACTGAGTTATGATTCAACATCATGTTGGTTTCTAGGGCTGTCCATGCAAAATTACAGCAAATTCCATTTTTGATAGTAACATTTGTAACATCATGTTATATTAATCAAATGGTGTTTTAAATCGAATAACAAAGACTAAAATAAATTTGTAATGTTAGAATTATGGCTAGGCTCAATGCAGGTTTTGTGTCTTGTAGAATCTCTGTTTCTACATGCAATTTTTATCTCCTCGAATAAACAAATCTAATTGAAAATGTATTTCATATATGTGCAATAACTGTGTAAATTCTCTTTGAACACTTGGTATTCTATGATGAAAACATAAAAAGGCATTTTATTTAAATTTTTATTAATTCTTTGTATATTCCGATAATGCGCACAACCTATTGTTAATTTAATTGATTATAAAATATATATTTCACATCATAGCATTATATGCCATTTGTGTATTTTATGATGAATGTATCCCTTGTAAACATATAGTCCAACATCTTGTCTAACATTTAATTAAACAATTGATCTAAAACACCTCTTTACAGATCACACTACCATTTATCAATCTTGTTAAAAATATAAATTATCTGTTTCACAGAAACATCGCATCAGCCATAATCATAATGATTGATAGTTTAAAGTCATGGAGAGCTCTTATAAAATTTGCCTGCTTTAAAAGTAAGCAAATACAATTTCATAAAAAATAAATACAATCAAAAAATGTAAATCCCCTAATAATTATGCGTCTATAATATTTTGAAAGCTATATTCTCTAAGTTCCTGGATTTCTTGTGCATTAATTAGTAAATGGATAAGCAGTTTATCGCTGCCTTTTCAGAAATTTGAAAGCCGAATCTATTATCCAAGCAGGACTCTACGTTAACACTGGCGAGAGGTTGCCCACAGGACAACCAGCATCCTAATTTTGGTTGTCCTAACTTACCATGAGGTTGTCCTTATTTTTGCGCTCAGTTTTATGCTATACAGATATAGCGTCTTAGATTATATAGCTTATTTTATTATTATACCAATCATAATGTTCAGAAAAAACAAACAAAATTATTTGTTCACATAATGCATCTCTTCTTGTGAACAAACTTTATACAAAAATAAAAAGTTGCATCGCTTTGATAAAATATGCAAGTCAATTTTTATCCTCATGTCTATTGTACGGTTCAAAATTTTGTCGTCTAAAAAGCTCAAGTTATGGTGTAATATTTTCACACAATTTATTTTAGAAACTCCTCCAACCTTCAAACAAAAGCCCTATAATATTTGTAGGAATAAAAATTTAAGTATTTTAATTTATTTTTGTAAATAGAGTACCATACCATACTAGTGCTGAAGGTTTTGAAACTACGTAGAATGTCACAGATGATTTTGGAAAGGTATGAAAATGCAAATGTTACTTGATATGTTGGGGAATGAAAAAAGAAAAAAACTCTCAATTCAATTTAGGTGACACAGGGTTTCGAAAATGCACATCTTGCATTACTTTTATTTTGAAATTTGAAATTGTGTCATGAAGTGTCATATCTTCAGGTATTTTTGCGTGGTATAATCTGTACTGTAATGTACTTTAGTTGGGATTATAAATACATACTCAGAGATGTGAACTTCCATTTTTTTCCCGTATTTTTACGATTTTTGACCCCTGAAAATTCATTACGTCCGGGACATGGGTTTATTACGGGATTTTAAGTTAAGTTGAATAGATAACAGTGGCAGACTGTTGTGATGTTCATAATGCCATGTCATAATGCAAACAAATTCCATAATATATAAGATTTGTGATATATGGTATGCAGCATGTGGTCGCATTTTTTTATAGTTCTTGTTGTTCTTTCTTTTTCTGCTGCCTTATATCCGAAAAATAATAAAGTCCTATTCTAAATTTAAATTTATTTGTACATGTTTCGGCATCTTCAGTGCCCTTCTCAACTTTATAAAACCAAATTCAAACAGCAATGACAATCCTATTTTATATCATCTCTATACTAAAATATCATATTATATTAACTTATACTATATTACACTGAAGTCCACCATCCTTGCTCAGAGCAACATCTTGCATACATACACTCATTGATTGGAATATAGTATAAATGTTAATTGTCTTAATAATATGATATTTTAGTATAGAGATGATATAAAATAGGATTGTCATTGCTGTTTGAATTTGGTTTTATAAAGTTGAGAAGGGCACTGAAGATGCCGAAACATGTACAAATAAATTTAAATTTAGAATAGGACTTTATTATTTTTCGGATATAAGGCAGCAGAAAAAGAAAGAACAACAACAAGAACTATAAAAAAATTCCATAATGGTTTTAGCTGGTTCCCGCCATAGTGCATGAAAGCGTGTTATCTGGCTGTTGTTTTGCGTTGCAATAAATACATGTAGACTCGGGTGCCGATCACTGCACTTTCAAAAATGGCTTCTTTATATTCAAAGTTTCAAAGTTTTTATTTAAATTATTTGATTTTACAACTTAATCAGGTATTATCAGTGGTCATGAAATGCATTTGTACCACGGACGTGTGATTTATAATACTCGATGATAGCTGTGAACCATTCAATATTGCCACAGTGTGTTCCAGACTACAAATAAGAGTGTCAGTCTTCTGCTTATTCACTAAGTCTAAGTAAAACATGTTCAAGAATCAATACTTATATATATTTGTACAGTGGCATATCTTGGGTGGATGGTTGCTACAAGGTGTAGGTATAGACGAGTATAAATGTCACAGTGGCAGAATGATTATTCCTTGGCTTCTGAAATGAGAGGAGTGTCAAGATGACCATGTTAGACACGTGTGCGCATGCAGCCCTGATATTATTGGTAGGACGTAGGTATACAAGCATCAAATACTTAGTAATTTTAGTACCCAAAATAGTATTCAAATCAATATTCTCAATTTTTATTGCCATTTCAAGTATTTACTTAACCGTAAAACATTAAGATTTTGTTAAGATTTTTCTCATTTTCCATTAAGATTTTTGCTCTAAAATTAAGATTTTTCAAGGGTCGGATTAAGATTTTCCGTGTTGACAGGTTCACATCTCTGCATACTTATGATTATGTGGCATTGTATAGTTTTTGGGAATTGTTGGATTTATTGGCAGTTGGAATAAAGAATACAAAGTGAAAAGATCAAATAAAGAATAAAATGAAATAACAGTCGTTATAAATTGGTTATCCCACAGGACAACCACTATCCAACTTTTGGTTGTCCTGATTTTAAAAATGGTTGTCCAGGTCACCGGGACAATCCTTAACGAGCCCTGCCAAGAGGTTCAGTTTCTCTCATAAGCCATTCATAAAGCTGAGTTTTGCCTTGCTTTTTCAGTTCCTTACCAAGTACTTCACGGCATGTCTCATGATATTCATTTAAGTGTGCAATTTCATCTGCAGACAACATACTGGGAACAATCATCTTGGTCTGTATCGGCACCAGCGTGATGGGCTCAAACGTAATAAACCCCTTGTCTTTAAAGTTAAACTGAAAAAGTTAAGTATTACAAGATATTGACAGCCAAATAAGTGATTTCATAAATTGCGAGTGATGTCACAAGGTCAGCGGTGAAAAGATGTGTATTGGGCAGGATTTTTCTATATAGTATATAGTAAAACTTGGTGTCAAAAATGCTTAAATAACTTTGTTAATCATAATCTGGCGTCGCTAAAATGATGCCATTCACAATACCATTCTGGAGATTCACTGGGCAGAACACACCTGTTTATCCGAACGTCTTGAAGATACTTTAATGAGTCAATCCAGGCAATCCACTTTCTTTCAAGCTCCTGAGGTACCAATTCATCCCATAACAATTTCAAACGAGTTGCTAACTGAAATAGAAGCTTGCCGTTAAGTAATACCAGATTGACTAGCCCAAGAGGATCAAACATTGAAGAGATCACTCGCAGGATATTTCTTCTAGTCACTGATATGCCGTGCGCCTTCATAATGTCGACTGTTATGAACAATTCGTCATGCTTGAAATTCCATTTCACACCAAAAACTTGAAATTTACAATAACTTGTCTGCGTGGACAATGGTGGGGTCTGATTTTCGCCAGCCTGCATTTACAGGGCCATTTATGCACCATCCAAGCATCGTTCTTACCGCATTTTGTGAAGGATGGGTGACAGTCCTCTTGTCTTTCCTCTTTTTCTCAGTCTGGGAGAAGGAGAGAATCATAATGTTTATTTCATAAAGAATGAAACATTACATGTGAATACTACAAATAATTACTTAATACTAAATACAAATATAAAATAAATAAGTGCAAAATAAAACTGAATAACCGACACATACATACATATATATAATACACATTATATAGCTACACTGGGATAAAATTGAAAAATTTTCTTTTTTTTTTTTTTTTTTTTTGAAAAGATTCTACGTCTCATGGGAATCATTTTAAAAAAAAGATCACCAAAGTAAAAAGCTGCTGTTGCGCACTGTGTTTTGACTATTGTTTCAATTTATGTAAAAATAAAGTATGTTGTAGAAAAATGCATTGTAGTCACCTATAAGAGAGCAGGATCGTATAGATTCATGAGCTTCACCCGTGGTGTACTGTAGGAGTCTTGTTAGCTTGGCCCCATCATCATGTGTATGTGCATTCACTGCTTCATCAAATAGCGTAAAAAACTGCAGGAAATGGAGTGGATTGCCATCAAATGGTTCAATTTCTACTTTTGGTAGGCTCAGTTTTTCTACGATGACGGCGAGTTCTGGTGGTTGGTCTTGGATAAATTTTTGCTTGTTTTCTATCTTACTTTCTTTTAGCCAGGATTTTGCTTCTTTCATACCTTTCAAGTAGTCGTTGTGAATCTCATCAAGATATTCATCATGCTTTATGAGGTCAGCTTCTTCAGTAAGGTGTTTGGCGATTTCATTGTGGAAAGGTTCACATTCACGGTATTTATTTTTCATAATGTCTACACATTGCAGCATTTTTTCTTCATCTTCGTCTTCTTCAGCTGCTGCAGGCTTTGTTTTCTTGCTGGGGCAGTACCTTGCTTGTAAGCCATCATCTCCTGTATATATCTTTTTTTATCGATCGCTGCTAATTTATCAAATTTTGGTCTGTTTGGGGTACACTCTCCATCTCTTCCCTAGTTCTATGGCAACATCTCCAACACCATAATCAGGGAAATCTTTTTTAACTGATGGTCCCTCATCAGCACAAAAGAAAAAGAAGGCAGGCATTGCTCTTTTATTTTTCCATTTTGAAGTGTATTCACTTCATTTATTTCATAAAATGGGTTAAAATTATACAATCTACAGACTATAGTTTACAATTGAAATATAAAAATAAATAAAAAAGACATGCAATATACATCATTATGACTTCAATATCAATTACCATGTACATAAATGAAGATTATTTAAAATCAGTGTTGATTATAGTTTTTACCTGTTCTTGAATACTTTCACCAATTTCTTTTTGTTTAATGTATGATATTTCATATTTGACACATTTTATTAATTCATTAAAAATGCTTATTACAGATTTACTAGGTTCTTTGCCATATTTAACACAGTTTCTATTTTTCCATAAAATACAATTGGTACTGAAAATAATCCAATTAACAGCTAGTCTTATATTCTTTTTATCATAATTAAACCCAAACAGTAAAGTGTTCTCATCTATGTCTACATCAAGATTGAATATTTTGAAAATTAGCTGTTGTACCTTGATCCATATTATACAAATTTTCAGGCATTTCAAAAAAAAATGTGAACAATAGTTTCATCATAAACATTACAAAGTGTGCATAGTCCATCTGACATATTCATGAGCTTTGATCGTGTTTCAGTAAAAATAGCTCGATGATTTTATACTGTATGTTGAAGACTTTGTTAGTACATGAATCTTTCACTTCCATCAAGTTGGTGATTATTTTTTTATGAGTTAATTCCTGAGTAAAAACAGAATTCCATTTTGTTATGCAATTTTGGGAAATTGATTTCTTTACCTTTTTCTATGATCTATGATCAAAAATGAGACTTGGATATAAATATCTTTATGAACATTTAATTTTGGGAAATTTCTTTATTTTTGTATTCTGCTGCCGTGTTTCTGTTTTACCATTTATTTTTTTATTTTTCGTGTTATTTTGAACATCAAATATGATTTCAATTTTTTGTTTTCAGATTGATAAAAAATAGATTGCTTCCTAGAGCTAATGAATGCTACCAAACAGATACTGGATATCTTCTTTTGCTGCTAATTTACACCCAAGCATTAAGACAAGCTTTATAAAATAGATTATTATCTAATCCTTCTAAATTACTACATTTTAGCTTTGTAATATCGACTTCCCATAAGCATTCCAGTTAGCGTTTTTTGAGAAATGTATTCTTGCAATCCATTTTGCTTGTTTTGCAAGTATAAAACTTTCAAGGTCTTGTAAATTGATGCCTCCTTGGACATAGGTTAACGATAGAGAATTTTGAGCAATCTTCCAAGTGTTTCCCTTCCACAGGAAAGTTTTTATCAGGTTATTTGTTTCTACTAGGAACTTTTGGGGTATACAGAAAGGGTAGATATCAGTCATATAAGATATGGATGACATTATATACGAGTCTATCAGTAGTTTTTTACCAATTAGTGTTAGATCTCTATGCTTCCATGCTAATATTTTATTCTTGAATTTGAAGAATTTTTTGCATCCATAATTGTTCATAGTCTATATTATAACCAAAAACAGTACCTAGCCCTTTTAGAAAATTTTGTACCCATTTTATTTGTTTATAGGCTGGCTCTTTTTCTTTCCAGCTGCCAATGTAAAGCCCTTTGGTTTTATGCATATTCAATTTTGCTCCAGAAGCTTTACAATACATATTTATTATTTTAAAAGCTTCCTAATGGATTGCTCGGAAGGATGATATAACACTGTAACATATTTTGGCTTCAAAAAGTTTATCTACAGTTGGGATCTTTATGCCCTTATTTTGGTATTATTACGTATTGTTTGAGCCATTGGCTCAGCTTGAATTATATAGAGTAAAGATGCAACTGGACAACCCTGTCTTAGCGATCTGCTGATCTTGAAAAACTTTGATATAAAACCGTTCCTGTTAATACAACTTTGGCCACATTTATATAGCATAAGGAGGCATTTAGTGAATTTAGGACCAAAACCAAATTTATTCAGGCATACTTCTAGGTAACCCCACTCGATTCTATCATATGCTTTTTGCTGATCTAGACTTATTATGGCTCCAGGGATGTTTTTATCATCACACATATGTATTATATCTTGTGTGAGCCTTACGTTATTAATTATTTGTCTATTTTCTATGTATGCACTTTGATCATCATTAATGATGAAAGGTAATACTATTTTTAGTCTATTTGCATAAGCTATGGCTATTAATTTGTAATCTGCATTTAGCAGCGTTATGGGTCTCCAGTTAACAAGGCAATCACGATCACCTTGTTTGTATAATAGACAAATTATTCCTCTGTATTGGGAGATGCATAGCTCTTCTGTTTGTTCTATTTCTCTAATTACTTTTAGAAAATCTTTTTTGATCACCTCCCAGTACTTGTGATAGAACTCACTCGGAATTCCATCAGAGCCTGGCGTCTTGTTTTGTTTGAGTTGTTTGACACATTTTGTTATTTCGGTTAATGTTAGAGGTGCTTCGCACATTTCTCTTTGCTCGTTCGTTATCAATTTTTCGATATTGCTGGTCAGTTTTTCAGCTGACGCCCTATCCCACCCTTCACTTGAAAGGAGGTTCTCATAAAATAAAATTTGTTCATGAAGAATGTTATCAATGCCAACTTTTATGTGGCCATTTTTGTCTTTAATTTGGTGCCAGAGTTTGTTTCGACTTCTGACTTTTTCTTGATTGAAAAAGTATGAAGTTGACTTTTCACCTTCTTCATAATTTTGTACTCTGGCTCTTATTTTTGCACCTTCGGTCATTTCTTGCCACAATTGATTAAATTCGAAGGTAAGGTCATTTATTAAATCAACGTTAGGATCTGATTTATTCTTTTCATTTTGTAATTGTTTCTCTATTTTTGATTTTCTAATATGCTTTTGTTTAGAGACTATTTGTGATATTTCAATTGCTAATTCTTTGATTTTAATCTTGGTAGCTTCCCACCATTCTTTTTTTGTTTTAAACAGATGCATCTGTTTTCTCCAATTTTCATAAAACGTTTTAAAAGTATTATCAAAGACATCAGACTTTAAGATTTCCACATTCATTTTCCAAACCCCAGGACCCCGTGCACACTCTGATGTGTTCATTTTAATGCTCACGCCAGAGTGATCTGTAGAGGGCACCTGGATAATGTTAGTTTTTGTGACTAAGGATTGTATTGCTTTGGGGATCAACCAATAGTCTATTCTAGAGGCTGATTTTGAATTTGTTTTGTGAAAAGTGTATCTTTTCAACGTTGGGTATCTTTGTCGCCAGGTGTCCTCTAAGTCATGTTTTACCATAATATCATGTAATTCTTTATGTCCAACATCGGGACTTTGTACATTGATACCTTTAACATTACGTCTGTCAAGTGTGGGATTCAGGACACAGTTAAAATCTCCTGCAATAAGGATGTTATTGTTTGCATTTTGCTTTGTTTTATGGTCTAACTTATCATTGAGTTTTACAAAGAAATTCTTTCTATCTGTGTTATTATTGGGTGCATATATGCTTATTACTGAGGCACAGAGGTCATCAATTTTGAAATCTACAGAAACATATCTTCCATTTGGATCTTTTTCTGTATTTATAATTTCGAGGTCTAAATTCGATTTGAAGAGACAGGCTACACCTCTAGAGGAACTAGGCATCATTATTATTTTTAATTCACCTATACCAGCATAACCGAACTGAATTATTTGATCGTAACCTTTTAAGACAATTGCAAGGAAAAACACTGCTAAATATTTTGCGTCTTACAAGTGTCATCACTGTTTGAAATGAAGTTGAAACATTTATTGAAACAAGGTCAAAAAACATTTATAGAACTTGCGAAGCAGGAGAGAACAAGACCTTCTTAAGCATGGATCGCAAGAATCATTATTCCTACACAGGTCGTGTGCTTTGAACGCGAACTGAGGCACTTATCATAACCCAAAGATTATTAATTATAAAATAATAAAAATTGATGTTCTTTCATTTCAAACTTAAGCTGACATATCTTAAAATGCTTCCAATTACTTATTCTTTTGGAATTAAAAAAAAAATATTAAAAAAGCCAAAACACAAATAATTGAACATTCTACTTCTGTTAATTCCTGTTATTTGTTAAGTTCCTTATCTATTTCTTCATCGGTAAAACCGAGACGACGATGGGCAAGAATTTTTTCTTCATTGACCTTGTGGTGGACACGCACTCCTGCTGCTCCTCTTCCAGGTTTAAAGAAATCAGAAATCCCTGCAGATTTACGTTGAGTCTTGGTTTTTTCTTGATTTCATCAAATACATGTGACCTACAACATGTAAAATGTGAATACAATTCCACAAAATATAGCACATATATCCATGCAATAGAAAATGTAATGTTGTTTTACATTAAATTATTAATGCAAGCCATAAAATTTTCTAACAGCTTGAATAGGAATAATGAAGATGAAGATTTTTTAGTTTATTGCTCATTAACAAATGCACTTCTTGGGTCACTATAAACATGCATCCATAAAAAATAAAGGTAGTTTCACATTTACTGGTAAGTACAGTACAGTACTACATGTGAAGTCATTGTTATTATCTTTAGCTCCACTTGATGCCATATCGTATTATTGCACGCTAAACCTTAATTTCACAGTATGTATTGAAAAAGAAATTTTATGTTGATCATTTCAACACTACTGGTGTCACCAGTTCCAGACACACCAACATTCTTCTCAGTCGACTCACTCAAAGTTGGGTGGTTGTAGACTTTGGGTTTCCTGGTCGTTTTCATGTAGAAACCCTTGCAAAGTTTCAATAATGACTGTAAAAAATTGCAATCTTTCTGGGCTACTAAATTTTGCTTATTTCCTTCAAAAAGGTGTTCTTGGCCAATAAATTTTGTGCGTTTTTAAAATCTACAGAAGTATTAATATTCCTACACAATTGATTTTGTGCGTTTTGAAGATAAACACAAATTTTTCAAATTAAATCATACGAAAAAATTGTCATTACAGTACCCAGAAATTAAGGTGATTATTGTAAATTGTCACAAATAATGCATATATTTTACCCACAAGTACATACATCTATTTGACTATTACACAACTTAAGCACTCGATGAATTTTCCTGTGTTTTTTTTTAATACATATATATTTGTTTTAATATTTTTTTTTCTTAACCAGACATATTTCATTAAGTGTGGAATAATTTACAAAAAGCTGAACTATAGAGATCTATATGCTAGTGTACAGACAAAATATCCAAATGAAATACATCCTCGCTACCAAGGTTTAAACGTCTCCCACAATGCGTGCAAGAGCTGAAGAGGTTTCTTCGGTCTTTTCAATGATCTTCTGTTGGTTAAACTCATTTAGCTCCAGGTATTTCACTTTAGCTTTCAATATCATGTTTTTATGCTTTTCATCCAGCTTCTGATAATAGATCCAATTTTCAATCTCGAAGAGTGTCATCGTTTTACTCATCGTCTCTACCACATTTATCATCAGGTTGTCAAGCTGGTAAAGAGAGGCTGTTGTAAGAAGGAGATGGCCTATAGATCCAGTGTTCGCAGCTGTGTCCAAGTTCTGTGTACATGTTGAAAAATAAAGTACCATTGCGTTTTCACATTCACTTTTAAGTGTGGCGATCTGGTACTCATAGACTAGAGGCAGCATGCGGAAGGCTTGTTTGACACTCATATCTCTGCGCGCTGCTGGCAGAAGTCTCAAAAGCTTCGCGGCAAAGTTCTTTTCCGGAAGGGGTATCTCTTTGGCTTTTTTTTCGCCGAAATTCAGACTGAACATATTCTTCCACACGGGCGAGGTCAGAGCAAGGAACTGTCGCGACGTGTGGAGACGTTTGCCCTCACAGACTGGTGCCACATCTGTAAAATCTATTGATTCTGTGAAGTCATCGTTATTATCTTTAGCTCCACTTGATGCCATATTGTATTGCCTGCTAACCACAATTTCACAGTATCTGATAATCTTCGATAAAACTGTAAAATAGAATTTCTTATTTTCTAATTTATGATAGATATCATTTCTAAATTCACCATTAGTTTTTAGAATGTCTGCTATTTTGAATATGTTAGATTTAATAAAATAGAGGCTGTGGATGCCCTCATTGTTTATCGTAAAATTTCTATTTCCAAATATTGGTTGTTCAAAAAGATGTTTTTTATTTAAAATCGGGTTGCTACTTTTTGATTTACAAAAGCCTAAAAGTGATTCTCTCCAAAATGGAGGAACAAAAGAGCAGTCAGAAAACTGTTAAAAAGTAATAAATGACATATTTGTGCAATATTTCAGACCTCCTATTCTGAGCAAAAAGTAGCTAGGGACTATAGATAAGGAGGTTTTGCACTTAATCAATCGATGTAGCCACTTCGCTTTCAGTGATAGAAACTGGGATTCAACATCAATCATATAAAGGCCAAAATGTTCCTTTTTGTTTATAATACAGTTCCGCTTTATCTTATCTCTAGCTCCCCATAGGTAATTATATATTATCCTATTTACAGATTTTATTATTCCTTCCGGAATATTTAGCATAGTTGCTGAATATAGTATTTTTGATAGAATTAAACATTTGATCACATGGACCTTACCAAATAATGATATTTTGCGTTTTCTCCAGCAATCTATTAATTTTTGCATATCATCTAATTTATTTGACCAATTTTTCTTATAACATATATCATAAATATTCCCAATGTAAATACCTAAGTACCTAATTGTGTCTTCTGTGTCTTCTTGTTTTAACAACCCAATAAACAAACCTTCTGTTTCTCAACATTTAACATTAAGCCGGAGACTTTGCCAAACTCTTTAACATGTTTAATTACCTCATCAATAGAATCTTCATTTCTGAGAAAAATACATGTATCATCAGCATATTGACTTATTTTAATTTCACTGTTATCAGGAAGCAAAACACCTCTGATACTATCTTGTGAATTTATTACTTGATAGAGCATTTCTGTACATAGAATAAAGATTAAAGCAGATAAAGGGCATCCTTGTTTTACTCCTTTGCAGAGTTGCGTATGAATTTAGACCAGATCCCCATTTATATTCTCCTGCAATTGATTCTATCAAAGTTTTCTCTCCAGTACTCAAAATGGCATCCCTGTATTCCTGACACTGCCCAGCTGCAGCGTAACACACATTATACATCACTTGTTGGCAGAATCCATCCCAGTGTTCATCAGTTACTATGCACTTTGAATACATTTTGGCTTGATAAGGGTCAGATGTCTTTAAGATTAGTGCTGCTATATCGTGTCTATTGAATTGAACTGCCTTTTGGTATTGGTATGCTTGTTCACACGATAGGAATGTTTTACTTTGATAATCAAATTGACATTGATGAAAGTTTGAAATAACATCATTCTTTCTGCTTTTCCACCAAATGTGTGTACATCAGGGTTGTTGTAAACGAAATACATGCAATCAACATGACCAGCATAATGCCCTACATGTTTGCACACTCTACAAGCGTATCCATTGTCGCAGTTCCAAGGAGAGTGCCCAATGAGGAAACACTTATTACAAACATCTGTTGAATGTGTCTGATTCTGATGTCTTACTTTGACAACAGTATCTTGCAGGAAAATGAATTGTGGTAAAGTTGGTCAACTGTATGTTCATGTTCAACATATATGTATCTATCACCATTCTTAAATCGTGTCAATTTCCCATGATTGTCACAAATACATGAGTACTTAAAGATATTGCTCAGTCAAAATCATATTTGTTTTGTAAAATTCAGTATCAATAGACGATGCCTTATCCATTGCAAGAGTGATGAAAATAATATTCACATTCTCCGCGTTTAATACTATTTCCACCTTTAAAAATACCATGCCGTCTCGTCAAATAAAACACAAAGTCACGTGATATTGCATAATCGAATGATTTTCGCCAGACGTGCCATGCATTTCTAACGACAGACGTCTCATTTAACATGGGAGAGATAGGCAGCTTCTTACGTGCACCGTTCGAGTTACGTCTGACGAAAATCATTCTGTTGACATTTCTCGCGTTCACGTGTTTTGTTGAGTATATACTGGCCTCTTATTGCGTGGTATTTAAATTGTTTTACATACTTTGATATGATGTTTAAATGAAAGACACTTTCAGAATGCACAGAACACATCATAATGCTTCTTTACAAGCATACTTGTTTGACCACTCAGCATAACCTTTAACTTCTGATATTATCTTGACACCCATGCCTTTTAGAGTGTTCTGAATGTACTCATTTGTGAAGTGAATTTTTACATCATGCAGGTTTATTTTAATAGACTGGTTACGGGACTGTTGGCACATCATTTGCCTTCAAGACACCGGTGCCTTTGGGATCCCCCGGGGATCCACATCCTAAATAACGAATAAGTAATAATTGTGGTCATACATTTTGATTTTGAATTACTTGAAACAAGACTATCTACAGAAAGTAACTCATAAAACTAAGAAAATTAATACCAAACCTTGGATTCACAACATACAGTACAGTAGACTAAAACATGGGTCAAACATTTAATGTAATAAATATTAAAACAATATACATACTTCCATGACTTCAACTGCTTCTCCTTCTACTTTCATTTTCATGGTGTTGTCTGTAAAGATTTCAGTAACAAGAATGTACATAAGATTCGTCGACTGAAAATATAATGTTGAATATAATGTTGAAAGGTTACATTTCACAGGAATGTCATTTGCTCTTTCATTAGCATTTCAAAATTTACACTTCTGGATTGGTCCCAGAATTGGGTTGAGCACTTCTTGATCTTCTTGAGTATATCAGTTTAATTGTACATGGATATAAAATTAACCACTTGGCATTTAGGGGTTAGGATGGTGGAAGGGATGTTGGCAGCCACACCCAGCCCAGTAGACAATACTAGTATACGTCAAAACACTTCCATCAACAAATCTTTGAAACAAAATAACCAATCATATACAAGCACAGCAACCATAAAAATATGTAACTGTCATTTTTTGTATCCACCTCATACATAGATGGCCACCCACCTCTCGTCTAGAAACTTACCAAAAGCCACCCACCTGTGAGGTTAAAAATTTGTTGCTCAGAACACTAATTTGACAGATCAAATCGCGCTAAAAGTTGTATGCAGACAAAGTTTATAAAAATTTAATACACTATGATTATTTGTTGGACACAATAACGCTGTCAAAGCTCTGATAAAGCTAGTAATAAAATATGTGCTCACCTTCTGCCATTTGGTTTAGTTTGGGTGGTGATGCGCATAGGCAGATCCAGGGGGGGCGCAGTTGGCGCGCGCCCCTCCTTTTCCCACCAAAATACTTCATTTTCATAGGGTTTTTCATGAAATCCCGTAAGTGCGTCCCCTCTTTTCCTTAAGTGCGCCCCCCCTTTTACGAAAACCTGGATCTGCCTATGATGCGGGTGGGGATTGCCACCCTCCTCGCTTCTGCACAGTGTGCAGCAGACGATATCAATATGAACTCGTGAGCAGTATTAAAGAGGCTGCAATGTTGTGCGTATTATGGTTGGTAAAGGAATTCCGACTAGGAAATAAAACCAGCTACTGTCTTAAATGGTCGGCGCTGGCTATAAAAACATTGCTATTGACCCCATTTTATTCATCTACCGGGAGCCTAGGCAGCACTTCGCCGGGTTCGTCATCCAACTAATTAGGTTACTGCCGCCTTATAAGGTTATTGCATATTCGTACGTGGCTATAGCTCAACATTGGAGGTGAAACACATAGTGACGTAGTGCCAATAGCCCTTGAGTTATCATCACATCAATCTCAGCAGCTGGTTGGGTTTGCTCTGTTACCACCACACGATTTTCACTCTCAGATACATTGCCTTGTATAATGGCATCAATGGAGGGGCAACTCTGTCTGCCCTCGGTTTCAGTGCGAGTCTGCTCAATTGACAGGAGAGAGTCACCTTTATTTGGCAAATTACATTGCCCACCTGTATCTGTGGGAAAACATTTTTGTTTGACGCACGTCAGCTCAATTGATCTGGCAGGGTTGCCCTGTACAACATCTACAGAGAGGCATCTTTGCTTCGCCATGGTTTCTGTATGATTCTAAACAACCAGGTTTTCGTTATTTGCTAAGCTGTCTTGCGTATTAGTATCTGTCATAGAGTATCTTTGTTTGACGCATGTTTGCTCACTTGACCCAATATCATGTGTCTTCCTGGCTGGGACTTTAACATGTTTTCGACCATGAGACTGTTTAATAGTATCGTTTTTTTATATGTTAATCTGTATACAAGATGCACATATATATTCTTCGTCATTATTATCAGAAAGAGTTTGTACTCTATCGGCATTTATACCCTCGCAGGCAAAGTGATACCACTGTTCACATTGGTCGCATAAAATTCCATCAGTCTTGACATACTTATCGCCATTGGGAAATATTTCATTATCCTCAATCTGCTCATCAGAACCACTATCAGAGGCACGAGAAAGCCCAAGCACTCCATCGTAATCCGGAGTCACAGTACGTGGATTCAGGTCTGAAATTACATTTCGTGAGACAAAGAGCAGTGTCAGGTTAGGAGGAGCTGGTGATTTACTTTGGGAGACAGGGGCTGGAGTTAGTTTGATAAAGGTAGAAAGAGAGTTACTCTTATGGTTTTGAGACTTTCTCTTGCGAGTGACTCCATTAGTGTTGTTACTCATGTCACCGCCACAATCGATAGCCTGCATGTTGTGTGCAACTCGTTTAGTATCTGCATTTGTATCACCCGTGTCAGGTTGGTTCCTTCTTGCTTCGCTTATGAGTTTACTTTTTAGCGTTTGGTTTAGTTTTTGTACATTGTCGGAACCATCAAGTTTTGATACTAGGCCCCGAAGTTTATTCTCTATCGCATCAACGTTTTTACCGTTTACTAGACTGGACAGACTAGTTCTATAGAGACATATTGTTAACTCACAGCGACAGCTTTTGCTGTTGGCTATCGCTGCACTAAAGGCTTGCCAGCTATTTGTCTTGAACATTTAGCTCATTCTTATCAATGTCCTCTATGTGGACTACATGACGGGATGTCTGACTTTGCGGCGGTAGATGTAGGTTTGATATAATTTTGTTTCTAAACGTATCATAACTAGCAGTATTAAGTCTAATATACAGTTGGCCCTTAGCTCAATTCTCGACCCGTATCTCACCCGCACACCCATCAATCAGCTTCTGGTATGCCTTTACACAACGCGACCTCGTTATAATGCATAAGAAATTGAAAGAGACTCGCACTTCGACCATTATATGTTTTTGATATGGATAGTGTGTGATACGATTGTTAATGGTGATCTCCCAAAATTAAAATATTTATCTAAATTAGGCTTGTGCAATACCAAGCTATCAAAATCATTGTGGCAACAAATGCTGAATATAATGAGATCATTGCTAGAATAGATGTGACACCATTGTAACATTGGTATACATGTTTAAAGGAATGCTTCGTGTGATGTCAAACGTGAATCACATTTATCATCGTCCAGGTAGCCGTGGTATAGATACCGTATGTCCACACGCAAGAGTCCATGGTTAATAAATTTGTTGCCCAATGTTTAATGGGCTATATCTCAAAACGTCTAGGTTGAATAATAAACATATAAAATAAAGTAGTAGAGAAAATACAATAGTATTATTTACTGTCACTTAAAGCCAGTCAACCATATTCATAGCAAACATTGTGAGTGGCTTGGGTAATTTTATACTGCAGACTTTCCAGCAATCATTTTTTATGTCATATTCTTCAATGCCTGTAGATGCTTCTCCATTCAGATTACCTCCAGCTTTATAAATCATATCATTCATCATCAATAGTGTTGAATCGAAATAGTCTAGTTTTTGTGAACTCAAAAATGTCCACGAAGCCTTATCAATTTCATAGACTGAACACATTTTTGCAGCGCCTCCAATACAATATAAAGATTTGGCACTATAAAAGATTAGTCTGGAAGCTTTTGTGTTGCATGCTTGTGGCGGGCTGGTAACGTAGCTCCACTTGTTTTCCCCTTTGCAATATTTCTGCATAGGGCTGGCATTTTGCCAATCCCATTATCATAGTTATACAAAACAAAAATGTCTTCATTTACAGTGGCTGCGATGGGCAAAATCTGTTTCTCAAGCATATTTGGAAGTTATCTCCATCGCAGTTCATTCATGTCTAAACTGTACACAGAACTAACTGCTTCTCCATTGGTTTTCCCACCAAGAAGAACAATCTCATTGCTCCTCAGTACTGCAGTGGTATTATAAAGCCCCACTGGCGTTGACGGAAGGTCACTCCAGCTTTTACTATCTGCATCATACATGGTATTCTTCTTGAAATCATTACCCCCACACAAAATCACAAAACCTCTTGGCAAACATAGAATTGGTGAGTGCATTGCTTGATAACGTGATGGGATATCAAGAAACTCTTGCCAATGACTTGATAATGGATCAGAGTTCACCCAGCATCCAGTGTTTGGAATGCCTTCCCACTTGTCCATTCCACCAAGCACAACCAATTTAGGTTCCTTTCTTGTTCTGCTAGTAGATGTAAGTGCTTCAACAAACATATGAGCTACTTCTAGCGATACAATGTCTTTATTGTCATTGTAGATCTGTTTCAAAACAGCTTGACTGCATTTATCAAGTTTCACGTGACCAATAAGATCAACCAATGACTTTTGACGTTCTACTTTGTCAACATTTACCCAATCGAAACAGCCTGCAAGCACGTGATCTCTGTTTGCCATATTCCCTATGCTAACATAATCTAACAGCTCTGCAAGTGTAAGATCTTTAAAATCCTGTGACTTAGCAACCATGCTGAACTTTTCTACCATGACCAGCAATCTCAGATTTTCCAAAATTGAATACAGTTATCTGGGGCAATGTTTTCGTTAACTGTTAAACACAGTTGCTTCTTTAAAGATTCAAATTGTAAAATTTCACATATTTCAAATAAATCAGCCACTGACTTCAAAGAAATAGTAATCGTATGTCCATACATGTACTGCACAACTTTATGCAGGGCTTCATAATTCAACGTATCCATGGAAACTTCTCCAGACAGCGATTCCTTCATACCGCTGTTGAACAAAGATGCGAAATAAGGACGCACTGCTGCCAAAACCAGCCTATGACAGTGGATTGTTTTGTCTTTTACTGTGATTGTGAAGTCAGTCATAATGTTCTCTTTCTGGAAGTGGAACATCTGGGACATAACGTCTCCTTGATAACGAGCTTGGTGAGGAACCTTCAGGGAGGCAGTCATTGTTCTTGCACATGGATATGCTATGGGCACTGCACAGATATAAAAGTTGAAAAATACATTGTTATATGCAAAATAGGTTTGTTCAAGAATAATACACAATGTCAGACTAATATTGTTTTATTATATAAATAACAATACCATACATTACCACATTGAATTGTATAACATAAACATTATATACAAACATTCTGACTTATATTATACTAGCTGGTTACCCGGCGTTGCTCGGGTTGAAACATGAAATCCTAAACCGTGTAAATGCTGGTAATATAACTTTTTAACGAACACACACTCCCCATTTATATAACAGATGTATGTTTTTAGGAGTCCAGTCTCCCAATACCTACATGACTATAGCTTGTTGGCACCCCCCTCAG
>CM032669.1:9729811-9746334 GCA_019095985.1 Streblospio benedicti
ACTGCATGAACCATGCCTACTGAATACTCATGCATATAACATTTACGCGGCCAGCCGGAAGGGGAAATATGTTTCCTGAACAGGTGGGATAATACTAAAAATTTAAGTTTCTGTGTTACAAACAATATGTTTATCCAGTAAATTAAATTCTCATATAATATATATGAACCCAGATGACTAATCTTCACGTCATAATTACAACAGTCAACACTGTAAAAAAGTGTGAAAAAGTAGTCCGGCTGAGTACAAGCATGATAACAATGGTATCACCCCTCTTCGAGTAGGGGTGATAACTCTATGTGTGTTATCAGATACTTCTTGATTATGATAACCAATGAAATTACATGAAAAACAATGATAAACTTCCATATTATTGGCAATCAATGTACAATTTGTCCGATTAACATTATGGAACCATGTCCAAACATATGTACAGTACTGAGAAGGAAGGACCCTTTCTTCGTTTGCGTTCTTTGCTTCATTTCTTTTCTATTTGTCTTATTTGTCAAAATTCATGTAGAGCACCTCACACCCATCCCGTATTTCTTTTTGTTTAAACCATTGTAGCACAGCTTTTAATGAACCAACGATAGCGTTTAAGGTGTCAAAAGGAAGCTACTTACTTGTATTTTCGTAAGATAAACACAATTTTTATGGTTCATTAAAAATCATGATCTATGATGCATTTTTTTATGAAATAACGTGTGCACACACATCCTGTAAGTGGCGATAATATGCGATTTGAACATGTTTATTTACATTAGATCTTACTAGAAATTTTCTTTTTACACTTTGGCACCGGGAAAACTATCGTGTTCAAAGTAGTAAAATTATTTGCTACTTGTTTGGATGCTAAATATATTTTTTAAAAAAAAACACAGGATGGGTGTGACCTACGGGATGCGTGTGCACTGCTCTAAGTTATATGACTAATGACTATTCCAAAAAAACGCTCTTTAAGAGAAGTCAAATTCATATAAATATTCTCTCCTATCGCTTGATACGATTAATTCAGCTTCCGCAGATGGACATTAAGGCTCCTGGTCTTGCCTTGTCAATTTAAAAAATTTCGTTGGACCATAGGCTTTACAAACCTCAGTTTTAGTATAGGCGCAGCTACTTTGGCTTTTCTATTAGGAAGTCTAGTTCATTGAATTCAGCATATGGGCAAGTGGAAATCAACAGCCTTTCCATAATACGTTCGTTATTGTGGACTGCGCATCTAATTACATCTGATTACTTGTTTTGTTTTCTTATGGTCAGAACACTGTCATATTTTATAATAAAAGTCATCGCAGGTTTTCTTTCTTGTGAACGGTCCTTGGGTGGGTTTTTTGGTCATCTTTGATTCCCCCACCTGTTTTGAAAAATAAATGCCAACTCTGTCAGTCCAGGTCGGGCTTGTTTTTTGAAAAATAATAACCACTTGATTTTGTTATTATCTCACATTAAGTACTTGACTACTTGAACACAACTTTGTTTTCCTTGGATTATTAATCCTACATTTGAATACATACTTACCTCTCATCATCAGCTGATTGTAGTGGTGGAGCTTTCTTTTTCACGCCTGCAATATGAAAATGATGCCAAAATTATATTTTACAATCAATTCACCTTGAAAACTAATGCAAATGTATTAATAATTTCACATAATAATAAATAAAAATCAGAACGATTTCAAATGTATAATCAACGCAAATTTTCCCTCGGACTGAATTTGTGCAGAAATTAAATAAGTTAAAAGTAAATAAATTTATATTGCTTAGTTCTATGAGTCGTCATTATCACATTTTTTTCATGTGTCCAACTGATCCTTCTTATGTGAAACATAAAATAGAAGAATTCATGGTTTATTTGCTACAAATACTATCATAGTTAGCCTTACCATCTAGTTTTTTATTTTCTGTTTAAGAAGATCCTGGTCATTTGGACAAAGATTAAGGGCTTTTCGTGACTCTGCCAGGGCAACACTCTCCATTTGCAGCATTTGCATCTACTTGTGTGCTTGGGTCCCACACTGGGCTAGCATATTCCACCTTTGGTCGTACTAATGACTTATATGCAGTCTCCTTGATGGATCTTGAACTAATGTTCACATTGCATTTGAGACAACGAATAGGTCTGTTTTTGCTTTTTTACACAATCTAACTACATGTTTAGACCATCGCAAGTCAGAGGAGATTTCAATGCCAAGGTACATTGTACTATCAACAGATTGTAGTTGATGTCTGGAAAATAGTACACAGGTTCGTTAGATGCTAGTTTCTTTGTTACATGGAGCACCACACACTTATCAGGATGAAACCCGATATCCCAGGTCTTTTCCCATTCACAAGACCCCCTCAGGCCTCTTCTTCCCTCCCCCCCCCCACATCGTAGGTCACATGTTCTCTGTGCAACATCTAGATTCTTAAGTCTGCCAGTTTACATTTATAGGGGGAGAATGCCGTGCCTAAATTGTGTGAATAGTGATCTTTATCTTCGTCCAGACATTTTCCTAACATTTCTTCTTGGTAGCAGTCAGTTTTTTGAACAATCTATAGGTTCTGAGTTTTGGTTTCTTCTGCACCTCTACTTTCCAATATTTATTCATCCTACTTATCAATATATTGTTAGCAAATGATATTTTACATACAGACTTATATGTATTTGCAAAGCAGTCACTATCTATGTCCAAGAAGAACCTTTCCATTTCACTGCTACAGTTTTGTTTTGTTAAGCTACTAGTCCCACTTGAAAATATTTCTACTAAGGTGGTCTCCCGGCATCTTAATGAGCCTATTTCATAGCCTCAGTCTGTTAACTACTCAGAATATGTTCTCGTGTAATTGGAATGTCGTGAGAGACGCTGATATCCTCGTCACAATGTACTGTATAAACTGTTTTAATACCACACACTGGACATGACCACTTCAAGTGGTTGAGCCAATGGAGTGCACACGGTGGTCTATTTGGAGACCTGGGACTAAGTGAGGTTCTTCTGTGCTTTCCTTTCTTCCTAAGTACATCCACGGCTTGCTGCTGATAATGCTTTTAATAAATCTCTGTCACCGCGACCTAATGTGTAACAACAAAATAAACATTTACATAATTTTATCTAGATTCTTAAATCTGCCACTTTGAATTTATAGGGGGAGAATGCCGTGCCTAAATTGTGTGAATAGTGATCTTTCTATTCGTCCGGATATTTTCCTAACATATTCTTCTTGGTAGCAGTCAGTTTTGACCAGTCTATAGGTTCTGAGTTTTGGTTTCTTCTGCACCTCTACTTTCCAATATTCATTCATCCGACTTATCAATATATTGCTAGCAAATGATATTTCACATACAGACTTATTTGCAAAGCAGTCACTATCTATGTCCAAGAAAAACCTTTTCATTTTACTGCTCCAGTTTTGTTTTGTTAAGCTATAGTCCCACTTGAAAATCTTTCTACTAAGGCGGTCTCCTGGCATCTTAATGAGCCTATTTCGTAGCCTCAGTCTGTTAACTACTCAGAATATGTTCTTGTGTAATTGGAATGTCGTGAGAGACGCTGATATCCTCGTCACAATGTACTGTATAAACTGTTTTAATACCACACACTGGACATGACTACTTCAAGTGGTTGAGCCAATGGAGTGCACATGGTGGTCTCTAGATAAAGGTTTGCTGGGGGTGGGGAGTGTCTATATTTGAAGTCCTGGGACTTTGAGTGAGGCTCTTCTGTACTTTCCTTTCTTCCTAAGTGCATCCATCATTTGTTGCTGATAACGCACATTGCGTTTTTAACATACACGTATACATTACTGTGTAGATGGCAGTTAAATGTAACATGTAATGCACCCCCACCCACCAACTTTCTCGCCTGTTTGTTGGTGTGACGACCCTTCATTTAGGGAATTCCACAACCATGTTGCATCACCCATTCTGCATCAAAATCTCTTTTCACCCCCGCATGAGCTGAACCGTCTGTTGGGCTGAAATTGTTGATAAATTTAGTTGGTTTAAATATATTTGTTTGTCACACTTACATAGCCAATTAGTCAAAATAAAAAATTAATTAATTGAAAGGTTCGGTTATATGTTAGGTTTTCATGTAAACCACACTACCATTGCCATAAGTTATACACTGATTTACTAGACTACATGACAAAAAAAGTATCCTGTGTGTGATGTAAAAATGTGCGGGATCAATATACCATACATGTAAATGTAAATGTCTGGTTTATAGTCTTCATCCAAGTTTTGATCTCACGACTTTACAATTTACACCAGGTCATTGGCCCACTTAATGATCAGCAATTGATCATTTCTCTTATGCTTGCATCGGCAGCACATTCAGCGCACAATGCTAATCACTCACACAATCAGTTACTCACTCTTTCAACCCAATGACCTGTACCTAATTAACGTGTAGGTGCCACGGAGCAGTGTGCAAGCAGTGTGCATCCTGAAGTGTCGACTGCGGAATGATAACTATCCTTTAACTTCCAATGTCTTTATTATTCACTTGTATTCTTCATTCATACATCAATCACATACATACATATATATAACAGACAATAACTACATCAGCCTATCAGAATGAAATTGCCGTGTACTCTATACCTCAGACATAGTGACAATAGTACTAGACGCATTGTTACTGCTGCGTGGTGGTTATATACACAGACACCAGACATGCTGACATGCTTGTCTGCATGCTCATTTTGAACCATATGATCACAGAACGTGACTTACATACATGCTTCATGATTAAGTATGTTTCACCTTGATCTACATACTGAGGCTAACAACATGTCATATCACTGGACACAAGTGTACACAGCTGTACGAGGTGCACTACCAATCGAACTGCGTAACAGTACTGTTGATGTTTTCATTTGTTCAGGTTTGTCTTATCCAAATGTGAGTACGGAGAGTGTTTCCTCTGATTTTTTCACTAACCCCAACTTTTTTGACAGACCTGTCACATAGCTCCTCTGACTTCCGCTATCTAATAAAATCCTCACCTGCTTAGTATTATTTCCATTGCTAGCGACTATGGAGGCAGTTTGCATCAGTACTTTTTGTTCTGTCGCCAACAGTTGTGCACTTTGGTCTTCGTTATTTGCTGCATCAGTTACAACTCCAGCAAGCTCTTGAAATTCAATTTCTTCGGACATAAGCTCCTGTGATGAGCATTTTTCTCTTTGCAATAGAAACATTCTTTATGGCTTGTACACTGTTGTGCAGTATGGTTTGTCAAGAAACAAGGATAACAATGACCTTTTATCACCGCCTTACGTTCTTCAATAGTGCTATATTTTTCACATTGGTCACTCCAGTGCTCTCTCTTACAATATATACATTTCTTACCCTTGACATTTTGTCTCATATGAAAGATGGTAATATGAAATCAGTTATTTTAGTTTGCTGCGATTTACCACCACCTATATTTACCGTTTTATATAATCCATGATATATTCTTTTTCTAGGTTGACCAACCTTTTTTTGTTTTGGAGCTGTTCTCAGATGATCCTCTATGTCAACTTCAGTTTGCGCAAGATTTTTATTGTCTATATATAAAGCATTATCATCTGCTTGTCTTGAGGTATTATTAATAATAGCAGGTATATTTGCATCGCTTCAGTAGCTGAAGCGAAAGCCTTGTTAATCCCTTGTGTTTATTATGTAGGATATTTCTCTTACCCAGCATCTTCTGTTGCTTCTGTTGGTGTTGCATCTTCTTTTTGCTTCCGTGGCCTACCAAATTTTCTTTTTGACTTAACTTCAGTCAATGGACTTTCTACCTCGAAACGCTTCTCCTTTGCCAAATTTTCATACTCTGTATGTAACTGGACCATTGTATCAACAATACATATTTCGGATTGACTCTTTGGGCAAGCTTCATTTTGTTTCCCAGGTAGAAAAAACCTCCCTTTCCACAAAACTTTCCTTATTTTGGCTATGATTTTCAATTGGAATTACATTATTCCTAACTTTTCCTTCCCACAATGCCTACTACATTGCATTTGGATCTTTATTACTGGAATTATATTTCAGAATGTCTACAGAAAGTTTTTCGAAATGTTTTTGGATTCTTTTCTTTGTGTTTTGATGTAACCTGGCTAACTGCCAAGGTTGTGACTCAATCTGTGATAGAAGTACTGTAAATGATTAAATATATAATAACCATTAGAATGAAATGACAAAATGAGTCTTTATTGAATTAAAATCAGTTACATTTATAATTAATACAAAAGTTTAAGTTACGAACTAAAAACATCATGAAACAAATATAAAGTAGAATATGCCTTACCTGTGAACATACATGATTAAATATATAATAACCATTAGAATGAACTGACAAAATGAATGTGGTTGACTGTGGATGAAATGTTTTTATACAGGCAGCAATATAGGCAATATAGTACTACCACAGACGGTGACATACAAAATAATATCATATTAACTAGATTATAGTCCCCAAAGATGCATTGAGGCTACCAACGTAGGACAAATTAAACATAGAATACGGGTTACAATGATACGTTTCTAATAATACTCGTTTGCCCAACATAACTACACATGGCATGAGCTTAAAATGTTTATTTTGCTGCATGTCCAAAGATTCCTTATGTGTTTTGAGTAGCCCCTTCTTAGGTTTCGTAGTAACCATATTCATCTTTTTGCTGCTTGGTATATCACTGTGTTCTCTCCGTCTATTTTCCTCAATGCTGCAGAATGCCAAATGATCATAAGTTGACAGATTCATTGATGACCTCACTTGGCTTATTTACATACAAATATGGCAGACAAAATCAAACTGTTTTTTTTTTCTGAAATAAGGCTCCTACTGGAACCCAAGGCACTGAAGCGGGTATTTAGAGTGGGCTGTTACAGGAACCCACGGCATCCAAAGGGTTAGATTATGATTTGTTTTGGTGTTGTCCAACTTACTAACCAGTTCTAATTCTGCTTTTAGATTTCGGAGAGGAAGGTAACTAATACTATTAGGGTGGATTGCCACTTGGAATATTCTGTGCTTATCATTTATAGCAGGGTTTGTTGCTCCATACAAATTGTTTTGATATTGGCTAGTTTCAAGCAAATTCAATCCACTTTTGCTATGGTTAGGAAAATCTAAAATGTATTAATTGTTGGACACAATTTTGATACCATAAAGTTTTGCATTTTTTTTAAATTGCCTGCAAGATTTAGATAAAATTAAATTAAAAAATCAAATTTAATAGTTTTATGAACCCTGTGTAGATGTTACTTTGCATATGTTGCTTGCTTACCAGTAGTAGTAGTAGAAAATAATGCTTTCTATTATATGTCCTTTTGTGATGTGCAATATCTGTAATTCAAGATTCATTATGAATCCAAAGACTCCCTCCCCAGCTTCAGCCAAGGATGGAGGCGCACAAACTTTATAAAGTCTGACAACATAAGCGTTTTGTTGGTTTTTTCAATTCTTGTCAAAAGGAAAAACAGAAATAATGGTGAAAGATTGAAACTCATGTTATTGTGATTCAATTTATGTTTTTAAGGTGAAACAGAAAGCTGCAACTTAGAGTCGCAAGTATTTAGTTATCTGATGTTTGAAAACGCTCAGAATAACTTAGATGCTATTCTTGAGTATTTGACAAGTATAAAAGACGATTTAGCCAGTCAAGATGGAAATGAAGAAGAACATTTTTGGGGCATTGAAGAAGGTAGAAAAAACCCTAAGATTTACAGTATACCGGTAGTTCGATGTGTGATGGTTGAAGGAGTAAATCTCTAAATGGTTTAATATTAGCTCAAAATAGAATCAAGCACTGACTTCTATCCTGTTTCAGTTTGCGCAAGATTTTTATTGTCTATATATAAAGCATTATCATCTGCTTGTCTTGAGGTATTATTAATAATAGCAGGTATATTTGCATCGCTTCAGTAGCTGAAGCGAAAGCCTTGTTAATCCCTTGTGTTTATTATGTAGGATATTTCTCTTACCCAGCATCTTCTGTTGCTTCTGTTGGTGTTGCATCTTCTTTTGCTTCCGTGGCCTACCAAATTTTCTTTTTGACTTAACTTCAGTCAATGGACTTTCTACCTCGAAACGCTTCTCCTTTGCCAAATTTTCATACTCTGTATGTAACTGGACCATTGTATCAACAATACATACTTCGGATTGACTCTTTGGGCAAGCTTCATTTTGTTTCCCAGGTAGAAAAACCTCCCTTTCCACAAAACTTTCCTTATTTTGGCTATGATTTTCAATTGGAATTACATTATTCCTAACCTTTTCCTTCCCACAATGCCTACTACATTGCATTTGGATCTTTATTACTGGAATTATATTTCAGAATGTCTACAGAAAAGTTTTCGAAATGTTTTTGGATTCTTTTCTTTGGGTTTTGATGTAACCTGGCTAACTGCCAAGGTTGTGACTCAATCTGTGATAGAAGTAAATGATTAAATATATAATAACCATTAGAATGAAATGACAAAATGAGTCTTTATTGAATTAAAATCAGTTACATTTATAATTAATACAAAAGTTTAAGTTACGAACTAAAAACATCATGAAACAAATATAAAGTAGAATATGCCTTACCTGTGAACATACATGATTAAATATATAATAACCATTAGAATGAACTGACAAAATGAATGTGGTTGACTGTGGATGAAATGTTTTTATACAGGCAGCAATATAGGCAATATAGTACTACCACCGACGGTGACATACAAAATAATATATTAACTAGATTATAGTCCCCTAAGATGCATTGAGGCTACCAACGTAGGACAAATTAAACATAGAATACGGGTTACAATGATACGTTTCTAATAATACTCGTTTGCCCAACATAACTACACATGGCATGATCTTTAAATGTTTATTTTGCTGCATGTCCAAAGATTCATTATGTGTTTTGAGTAGCCCCTTCTTAGGTTTCATAGTAACCATATTCATCTTTTTGCTGCTTGGTATATCACTGTGTTCTTTCCGTCTATTTTCCTCAATGCTGCAGAATGCCAAATGATCATAAGTTGACAGATTCATTGATGACCTCACTTGGCTTATTTACATACAAATATGGCAGACAAAATCAAACTGTTTTTTTTTTTCTGAAATAAGGCTCCTACTGGAACCCAAGGCACTGAAGTGGGTATTTAGAGTGGGCTGCTACAGGAACCCACGGCATCCAAAGGGTTAAATTATGATTTGTTTTGGTGTTGTCCAACTTACTAACCAGTCCTAATTCTGCTTTTAGATTTCGGAGAGGAAGGTAACTCATACTATTAGGGTGGATTGCCACTTGGAATATTCTGTGCTTATCATTTATAGCAGGGTTTGTTGCTCCATACAAATTGTTTTGATATTGGCTAGTTTCAAGCAAATTCAATCCACTTTTGCTATGGTTAGGAAAATCTAAAATGTATTAATTGTTGGACACAATTTTGATACCATGAAGCTTTGCATTTTTTTTAAATTGCCTGCAAGATTTAGATAAAATTAAATTAAAAAAAATCAAATTTAATAGTTTTATGAACCCTGTGTAGATGTTACTTTGCATATGTTGCTTGCTTACCAGTAGTAGAAGTAGAAAATAATGCTTTCTATTATATGTGCTTTTGTGATGTGCAATATCTGTAATTCAAGATTCATTATGAATCCAAAGACTCCCTCCCCAGCTTCAGCCAAGGATGGAGGCGCACAAACTTTATAAAGTCTGACAACATAAGAGTTTTTTTTTTTTTTTCAATTCTTGTCAAAAGGAAAAACAGAAATAGTGGTGAAATATTGAAACTCATGTTATTGTGATTCAATTTATGTTTTTAAGGTGAAACAGAAAGCTGCAACTTAGAGTCGCAAGTATTTAGTTATCTGATGTTAAACGCTCAGAATAACTTAGATGCTATTCTTGAGTATATGACAAGTATAAAAGACGATTTAGCCAGTCAAGATGGAAATGAAGAAGAACATTTTTGGGGCATTGAAGGAGGTAGAAAAAACCCTAAGATTTACAGTATACCGGTAGTTCGATGTGTGATGGTTGAAGGAGTAAATCTCTAAATGGTTTAATATTAGCTCAAAATAGAATCAAGCACTGACTTCTATCCTGTTTTGCTGAACGATCAATCTTTTTAACAACTTTGATATTTTATGTTTAGAAGACATCATTTGTAGGAGTGAATATTTTGGTACCTAAAGGCACAAATATTACAATTTACATTGAAAAAAAAGCAAAAAAAAAAGAGGGAGAAGATATAGCTTTATAGGTTTGTTGTTTGTCATGTTTATTTATGACATTGTTAACCGGAACTTCAGGTATATTCTAAAAACTGAAACATTTCAGGTAAATTCATTATAGTTTAGTAAATCAGCAATCATTTATCTGCTGGCTTAATGATGTAAGTTATCTTTTCCGCATTGTGTCAAGCTGTCCATTGCACTGTGTGTTGCCAGATGCTAGGTATTGAAGTTTCTGAGCTTTAAGCTTGACAGTAAGACCTTTTCATTAAGTACGCACTAGGATAGTGATACCATTGACATCAATATCAAAATAAAACAAACATAAGAGAAATGCATAAGTTCCATCAGTGTTCTACCAATTGGCATTGACAACACTAGTTCATTTTAGATCTCAGATGCTACAAATTTGTTATACTCTTTTACTTCTGCTGTATGTGTGTTAATACTTTGATGTACAGCTCATCCTATTTTTGGTGAAAATAAGAAACTACAGGTGATTTTATACACGTAGTCAAATTGGCATGGTGCCATTTCCAATATTTTAAACTCTGGAACAATTCTTAAACAACACGACCCAGTAAATATCAAAGACGTTTTTTTGTTCATTGAACTCATTTGCCCGTCACGGCATTGAAGGGGGTGTACATGTTATTTGTACATGGCATCAAGACACACACTGTCACAAAAATTAAGACAGATGAGGTAAAAGTTATGTAAGCAAAATTAAGAACAAATATTGTTTTCTGGACTGTTATGTTTTTATATTTAGTATATTGTAGCCATTGGTATCACTAATAAATATCAAGCACCAAATTAAAAATATACTAATAGGTTATTGTACGAGTATGGTGAGAGAGCTGACAATATATCACTGAGTGTGAGATTTAACAATATGAGTGAGCACGGCTAATGAGTACCTTTAATCTTCACATGAGGTGAGATATTGTGTGATCCTCACCCCCCCCCCCCCCCACTCTTACAATTATCTTTTTCTCATGTTTATTTATCATTTTGGTCTTAAACTTTGTACCGTAGGATATCAGTTTTAAACTTGGAGAAAAGCTGTTCTCAATGCAAATAACATTGTTTAAGAGTTACTAGACCAATTACACTCCATTTTTTGTAAGTAGACAATTTAAGATTTATAAAAAATTCACCTTCCAAGTTCAAAATAATTGTCTGCATAAAAAATTTTGGCAATCTCAGGTCTTACCGGTAAATAAATCTCGTAGAAGTTTAGACTGCAACACCATGCATAGTCTTCATCACTTGCATGAGTCTTCTCTACAGTATCTATTTGTTTGCGTCCAATAGATGAGAGGAGATGAGTAAACACCTCCCTGTGGTTCCTCTCGGAAACGACACCCAGTCGGCTAAGATTTACTCAATTCTTTTCCAACAGCTACCAAATTTTTCGATTCAGATGTATTTGTTTACATAAAAGAAAGTAAAATATTGTTTTAATGTAAAATTCTTTACAGAGAAATAAAAATTACTCAACAAAAATCCCATCCAATCACTTAACATTTGCGCATATTTGAATTGAATTAAATGATTATATACAGATCTGAGCAAATTACAGTTCAGAATATTTGAGAAAGTGCTACAAATGTGCAAGACAAGTAAACCGTTATAATATCATACTTTTCATGTAGAAGCGACTTTTTGTAATTACAAAATTGCCAAATTTCAACAAATCAATAATAGTATAGTTAGAATTTGTTTTTCGTGTTAACAGATCTGCTATCATGGAGCTGCCATCCACGACAACATCGAGCGTTCGAGCATATCAAGGATGTGGCAGACAAGCTGCCTTACAACATTTGCGTGGATGGCACTGCCTCGGGTAAGACACATGCATATACAGTTTAAAATTCTATAATTCCTACTGATGGTTAAATTTTAACTTGTACATCAGATACAAAAACAAAACCTTTAGGTAAAAACATTTTGACAATTTCAAGTCTGAGATTGTAAGGGTAATGGTATGTTTTAGTTGTATCCTGGAACTTCACCCACACTTTCACGTATGGCAGGATAACTTATCCTTTTGATCTCTCTTGTTCTCACTTTTCCTTTCTAGTTTGGTCGCTGTCATGTACCAACTGTTGCATGTGTACGGTTGAATTATCAGCTGAAATAGGCAGGACTGACCTTTCATGTGCAAAATGTCATTATGAGGATGGCAAAAGCAGTTGGAGAAACAATCAATGAAGTAACGTAAATCCGAGCTTTGTGATCTCAAGAATTATGAAATTGTATACTCAATACCAAAACAAAGAACACCTTTAAGAATATGTGATTTTAGTCTGCTAATATTTGGCTAACAATGTTTTGTGTTTTGAAAAAAATGTTCATATATACCATCTCCATTTAAATCTCGTAAGAAATGCATACTTAACATTACATGTAATGTATAAAAATTCTTAACAAAAAGTAATATGTTTAACAATATGTTCATGATGCCTGATGACAGCACTAGCTGGAAACACCGTAGCACAAAATTAAATCATAAATGAACTAGTTCTCCTAATTTGGAATATCCAATGCTCCAAGCAATTGTAGAGCACTGCTATGCAAAGATTGCATCCAATTATGGTAAAAACTAATTTTCTGTTTACATATAAATTGAAAAATTACAAATATTGAATTGTTTAAAATATTTATGCATGTTACATTGGTATTAGAAGGTTTCATATGTTGCCGCTATCCCTGAAGACCTTGAGAGGCTCGTGCAGATCAATATGGCAAAGAAGGTGCTTGCCAACATTGGCATGGATGCCATCGCCTAAGGTAAATGTCTCCACTTTATACACTAGATTAAAAAATTAGTAACATTGAATAAAATCAATATTACATTGTCTTTTCGGTGAAACTCAGGTTTGAATGTATTTGTGCTGCAGATGAAGCTGACTGCATTAGGAATGTTATGTGTGAGATGTACCCAATCAATGACTGAGTGTCAAGAGTGTTGAACGAAGCATATAAGTCTTCAGAAAAATGTTTTCCATATACTATAAAGATGTGCTCATGGAAAAGTTTTTGTTTTTCTGCATAATGTTAACTGCTAACAACAATGATAATCTTATTGTAATCATCCCTGGTTCCATTATTTTGAGCTGGTCTACCTGATTTGTAAATTTGGTTGACCTGATGTCTACTGCCTTACCAGTCCTTAATGTCAAACCCTGCTTTATCTTTAGATGGACAGTGTCGTGATAGTTTAACAGTAGCATTACATTTAGGATCAGGTACTCGGAAATGCTATCAAATTCTGTAAAGTTCTAATCAATGAAATTTGGAACATTAGATAATTTAATATAGCTGGACCTGCAAAATAATAAATAGCAAACAGGTGAAAACAGGACAATGTTTTTTTGAATATTTAGTATTAATATCAAGTGGCCCAATATATAGTTATTTCCTGTGCCCATTAAATATGATCCTAATATTACCGTCAGTGTGCCAATATTACTGTTAGTTTTTTTTTTATCTTCAAAAAATTTACATTCGGCAAAATGCGACTTGAGCCATCCCCATTACCCTGGCACACAATCATCTTCCATCCTTAGAAAGCAATTATATTTTCCCCTAACAATTACCAATGGAATGGTTCTGGTGAACAAATGCTATTCTTAAATTAACGTATAGCCTTCCATCTTTACAGAGCAGACCTCTGACGAAGTGGAGCGAACACGTCAGTTTTTGCTGGAGGTGATCGACCTGCTCAAGCACAGTCCACAGTGCCGCATGCCGTTCAACAAGTTCATTCCCTCGTACCACCACCACTTCGGCCAGCAGTGCCATGTCTCCGACTATGGCTTCACTAAGCTCATTGAGCTCTTCGAGTCTATCCCGCACATTGTGCAGGTTAGCGCTGTTTTTGTTTGATTTTTGTGGCACACACAACTCCTCAGACACCTAACTAAAGTTTCATGAATGTTTAAGTTTCTTATATGGTCAGTTGCTGAGATTGTCGACGTTTTTTGTATTTCACTCAAATTCTGGCTGTTCTATTGATTTGTTGAACTTAGCAGCAGCAGCAGCAGCAGCAGTGATTTTTGTTATAAATGTGGGGTTTGGATGTAAACTGTGTCAAATCTTGTCAATTTTTTTTCAGCAGAGGTTCTTAACACTCATGATATATATGTATATGTTTTTTTAACACATCCTGACTTCAATCCAATAATCTAACAGCCTTTATCCTCCAGCTGCTGGACGAGCAGGATGAGAAGCTGCTGTGTTTGACGGAGGCTGAGCTCATCTCCGTGTTGGAGGAACAGGTGGGTACATTGTGTGTGTCTGGATTTGTAAATAATGTGCATACATAAAGTATTTCATAAACCTATCCATTTTTCATTTTACCTCCATATTAGTTTTACTTGCATATCCATTTTCTACCTCACCGCTGTCCTCTTCCTCTATCCTGGGTTTAGTATTCAATTTACACGGTATTGAAGCAACGCATACTGGCAGTATAAAAAACATTCCAGATTCTTCTAAATCAACGATAATCTGTCCTAAAATTAATATTGGAAAAGGTATCTAATATTCTAAAATGTAATATTATTTTCAAACAAATTATCTGTTGATTTATCAACTATGATTCAAGTTCTAAGTTAAAATGTTTAAACTATATAATTGCAATAATAGCATGTTCAATTTTTAAGACAAAATTCTATTTGTAAATTTAATGAAGAAAAGTATGAAGATAAAATATACAACAAATTGTTAAAGAAAATCTTTTGTACTATAAACTCATGTTTGAAAACATAGATATTAATGTATTGAAAATTAATTATATTGATAGATTATATTATGAATTATGATTTTTTGTCACTGTTTATATATATCTATCACATATTTTTTTTTTGTTTTTTTTTGAAATCTTGCCTATTCAATATTTAAAAAAAAAGCAAGTGTAAAAATTCAGACAAGCCTCCAAACAAATCACCAAACACTCACACACTCTAATGTCATTTTCACCACATTTTCTACAAATAATCTACTAAAAATATGATTTATCCATAGATAGTAAATTAGAATTGAAATAGAATTTATATAAAGTAATAACAATAAAATTGGGGGTTCTATTACTGGAGCAGAGATTGAGTTTTGGCTTGAAGGTTTTGGTCAAGCTTCATTTTTTTTTCCAACTAATTTCCCAGCTAGGGATAGGGGAGGGGCAGGAATAAAATAAAATGAATAATGTTCCACATTTTTTAGAGCTTGAAAATTGTACGTCATTCGTTATTAATATAATTCATCTATGATATATATTTTAATTATTATATTTGATCAAATTTTTAGCAAGAGTGAAGTTCTACGTGAGAAAGGCAAAAATAAGGGGCCACTATTTCACTAATGGTGGAAAAGGCCTTCCAGTTGGAGAGGTGTAAGTAAATGAAATAATAAAGTAGAAATACCATTGAATAAAATAATACTTGCCAATGACACAAATGTTTTGAAAAGCACTTTACTTAGTGACCATATACCTAATTTCCAGATACACTGCAAAGCATGTTCCACATCCAAAGGATGAAAATGCCATGCCCCTATACCCGAGAAATGGCGGGATGTTCAAGAATTTGTGAAAAGCGTGGTACTGGTTAAACCTACAGGGCCCCTGCAAAGAAGTGGCAGAAGTTTGTGGCAGGAATGCAACATAGGGTTTAAAGTGGACACTGATCACGTGGAAACTATTAAAATTGTAATGAAAGATGAAGTCGTTGACATTGTACAAAATTAATTGTTGTTTATTCAATCATGCTCTAAACTGATAGTACATATTTGTCATAAAAATAAATACATAGATTAAACAAGTTTAATGTTGTTTTTTTTACAATAGTAACTGTTAATCTAGAAATTTCATATGAAATTTCCTCCATGCAGTTTTTCATCTGATAGTTGCAGCTAATTAACAGCCGCCACTAGGCAACTTGTCACCTATATATAGCTAAAGTTTGTCTCAGCCTCTAACTTGTATTCATCTACTTGTACACCCATGATTAGCCTTTAAATATCAACAATCCAAATTATTAATATACATAAATGAAAAATTAGCTTCACAATGATCTAAAACAATATGATATTATGAATATAGACAATACTAAGTTAGGCCGTGATTGCAAGCAATCTAATTTTTTTATTTTCTTTGGCCTTATTTACAAATAACATTTATAATATCAAATACAAGCAATTTGTAATAACTTAAAAACATAAGATTAAAATATTTAAAAACACAGAAGTAGATGGCAAGGGTGGTAACTTCAAATAAAGATATCAAATAAAATAAAAAGGCTTAAATGCC
>CM032669.1:9774607-9876207 GCA_019095985.1 Streblospio benedicti
TTTTAGATAAGCACAAAAATAAAATTCTAATGAATTCTCATTATATTCCACATTAACTGCTCTGTATCATTCATCAATTTGCATCCATGTTAAAGCCATTTTTCTTGCACACGAAGTTTTTTTTATAAGAGTGATATTTACAATTGCATTTCTTCAGTTTTCTTATTCCTTTTATCTTTCTTCTTATCTTTCTTATCTTTCTTATCTCCAGAATCCATTACATCAATTCCCAATCCTGCTCCCTGATCTGACGAGTTAACACCTCCTGTTGTTGACGATTCAATGGATTTCAGTACATTAAATGACGGTCCAGGGATTAAAAATCCTAAAGACGAACCCAATAAAACAAACCATATAGGATGATCGACGTTCAAACTAATATTCACTAAACTTATCACAATGACGCTCCCTGAAACTGTAATTTGCGCAACAAACAGCACCCTGCTCTTCCGTCTATCATACTCTTCATTATCCATGACTGTCACAACCTTTAATTCTATAATCTCCGTTTTTTGTTGTTTTTTTCGACTTCAGCCTATGAAAAATAAAGCAAACCAAAAAGCAAAGCAAACCCAAATATATAACGTCCTCATGACTCGGGACAGTCAACAATGTGGTTGCTATGGCAACTACCAATAGCCCGCAAAAGTCGTCTGCTAGAGTGCTGCTAGAACGTGCTAGAACAGAGGTGAAGGACACGAGCGAGCTAGAGGGGGGTTCAGAAAGCACATCTACTGCTGCTGTCGCGTACTATTGTCACTATGTCCGAGGTATAGAGTACACGGCAGTTTCATTATGATAGGCTCATGTAGCTATTGTCTGTTATATATATGTATGAATGTGATTGATGTATGAATGAAGAATATAAGTGAACAATAAAGACATTGGAAGTTAAAGGATAGTCATTACTCCGCAGTATACACAGTCTCACAAGTTACCCAAGGAACATAACGTTTAACAGGGGTGGGGGGACGGACTTTCGTTCTCTGATTTTTCAAAAATTGGCCTGACCCCCCAGCAAATTGTAAACGACCGGGCCCTTATAAAATTCTAAACATTGAAAAATCTTATTGTCTTTTTTTAATCTCTCATTGTTATATGCATAAATAAAGTGAAGTCCTATTTGACACTGACATTGGTCCCTAGAACTAGTCATGTTCACAGGTTTGTTTTATCTTTACAGCCGAGGCAGTTCAGTTATTTATCACAATGTATTAATTATAGGCCTACCACACTTTCGGGAGAATGAAAACCAGTAAATGTAAAAATATTTGCTTGCATGCTATATTTCTATGTTAGTAGAATGATTTTCTAAACTATATCACTGTGTATATATAATACTTCAACATTCATTTCTATATTTCTATAAGTGAACACTAAGGCATGGGCCATTTGATGTCTGGGGGTGGCCAGGCAAACTATTGAAATGAATAATCATGCCCCCATATTTTGAGAAATAAATAGCCTATCCCTAACAAAATATTTTAAAAAATCAGTCTTTGGAAAAAACAGTAAAATGAATATCTATGCCCTAATGCTTAAAAATTTTGTGCCTGAATATGTAGGTAATTAGAATTTTCTCATTAAGGATCAATATATCTCAAAATCTATCGCTCGCTGCTCTCGTGAAATCATTTGTAAGAAAATCCAATTGTGTGAACTCTACTTATTCAACACCAGTGTTTTTTTTTCAATATTCATTGTCATTTCATTTGCAATGCATTGTATTATTGTTATGATTGCACGATAGACATTATTGTTATGATAAAAATAAAAGTTAATTTAAACCATCAATCGAAAGATGGAAAAAAGGAAGAGAAATAATTTTGGGCATACACTCACACACTGGCCACTTTGGTAGTAAAAAACTTTTCCCAATAAATATGATGTAGCACTGAGTGAGAGCCACTAACCACATGTATTAAAAATAAACAGCTGAAACAAAAATGATAGCCGCAAAATTTGCAAATTAACTCATGCTCAAGCGTTTTCTGTTTTACAGTATGTTGTAACCAATATTTGATGTAGATAGAAATAAAGTTTGACTACAATGTTTATTTCATGTCTAAAAAAATAATCATGCCTCCTTGATTTTGAAAAAAAATAATTGTGCCTTTAAAGTCAAAGAAAAAAATATTCTCTGAAAAAATGAAAATAATTATTTGGACTCAAAGCTGAAATGCCTGGCCACCCCCAACCATCAAATGGTTCGTGCCTAATGTGAGTGATAAGCATGTCTGCTCTACGAAAGTGATGTTCTGTATACTCCCTGGGGAGTTGAGAATGACAAAATCATTGTTTGATAAGAATTGTGATAATCCCATTCTATAAAAGATGTTTACGTATTCTTAATGATTGGTCATGCAATGACCAGGTCAAAAACACTATCAAAACGTATATTGGTATGACATAAAAGTCATGTGTATCGTGACTGAGCGAACAGAAGCTAACAATATAATTATTTACACACAAATCTTTCCTTTTTTAGCTATTAGTCTGTTGAAATTATAACCTAATCATGTATAAAAGATGAAATTAAAATGGCACTAAAAACTCACTTAATAAATTTGAATGAATGCTGAGTTGATTATGTTGTAAAAGAAAAGTATCCAATTCGAAAAAAAGATAATAGATTTCATACATAATGGACTCCACATTACTTGGAGTCCTAACGTGCAGCGTAACATGTTTTAGATATTATTAAAACTCTACTTTACAGTTATATGCATGAGCATATGCATTTTATTGGACAAAGGGTCTTGTTGAACACCACAGCATCAGATATGTGGGATTTATGCTTTGGCCTTTTCTGCAATTGAATGGAATCCTCAATTATGTTAATGAGCCAAATAGCTCCTGCCAATTTAATTAATACCAGATGTGGCTTTTATGTGAAAAAAACACCTATAAATATTTAAAGTGCTAGGTTTATGAAACGGGTAAACTCGATGTTTCTTGTATACTAAAAGATATGTGAATAGAACGACCAGTAGTAGGCCTACGCAAAGATGCCAATTGATAGTCAAAAGACAATAACTTTATTCTGGCTGCAAATAACTGAGTGAAAATCGAAATATTTAAAAGTGTCAAAAAGTGTCAAAATCGTCCGTAACACCACCATTATGACGATAACGTGCTGTACGTTCATCATTACCGTACGTTCATCCGTGTCGGCACAGTAAAACTCCCCCTCGTAGAAAGAGGCCGTTATGTGACTCCAGCCTGGAGGCTGATCCATGATGTGAGAGCACCCAACAGCAGAGAAGAAACTGGTTGATCGAGAATAACTTTTTAAATCCAATTTCATTTATTGTCAAACCTTGACCACAAGAACATATGAGATACAATGAATAATACCTATAAAACATACAGAACACAGTGAATAAACATACTATTGATAATGTACAGCGTTGTAACAAAAAAAAGTAATGATATACAATGTGTGTAACACAATGTTGGCTATATAGTAAAGACATTAGTCGTTGTCTTTAAAAAAAATTGCATAAAACCTTTGCAAAAATAAATAATGTTTATTCATTTTTTGACATCAAAAGTTTATTAAAAATACTAGTGTTGAGAAAGACAAGCAGTTGTTGTCGAAATATTGAGGTGTATATTTGTAAATTGTGACAGCTGTTGGTATGAAGAAAGTACTGTATTAAAATGAAATTCGTTTTCGATGCCTTTATTACATATCCTTGAATGAGTTCATCGTGTTGGTAATTAATTAGATATATTATTTTCATCTTTCACAACACACAATAATTTATAACTGTTTGACAGTTTCGTCTGCTTCTGCAGACATTTTCAAAAACACTACTGATCATGTCAGATCATTATTCCTTGTGTGCATCTACGTGTGATGTGGTGAAGTAGTGAGACAAGAACTCGCGGGTTTGGCAACAGAGTTTAATGGTAGTTGGTTTAATTCTACAGTATTCTAGGTAAAGTGAGAGATGCCAAATGTGGTAGTGACAGTTGCCAAACCGCGAGGGAAGAGGACGTAGGAGAGGGGAAGAAGTAGTGGAGGGTAGGAGAACAAGGAGGGGTATGATAGGTATCCTGAATCTGGTTGGTACACATTAAGGAAGTTACACAACAAAACAGTCATAGTTTACAACACTCCAGCTTGCAAGTCGTTCACGCCAAGGCATGCGCCAGTGCTGGGCTGGGTCATGGGGTGACTGTAGTCAGTTTGGCAAGCTGCCATGCTGTTGAGTTCACAGTGTCAATCACTATCATCGCAGTCTGGAGGAGAAGTGGCAGGGCGCCGGGTGAGGGGGTGACCGTGAGCGCTAAGGGGGGCGGCCAAGGCGGCTGTGACAGTGGGAAGGTGGGGTGCATATATTCCCAGAATGCACTAGAGCGCCAGGCCCCGTGGCGCTGAATGTCTACGTCGGCTCCCTGCTGGAACGCGGCCGTTGCGCCGCCGCGGCGTAGGCTATGCAGCGAGTAGAGGCGAGGGTCCTTGTTGCACTCTCTGAGGAGTGTGCGCAATGCCAGCCAGAGGTCGCGGACTGTGATGACACGGTGTCCGTCGGGTGCTGGCAGCTGTAGCAGGGGATGGTTGGGATGGCGTGTTGGGGTGTCAGCCACCATGCGCTTGAAGGCCAGTGCGGGGTCCGCTGCTGGATCGTGGGGGGTCGGGATCTTTAGCAGCAGTGGTTTATCCAGTGTTTGCATGTTTTTGGCCTACTTCACGAGAATGTGCATGTCCCCTTTTTGTGAGATGATCACGTCGCCCCTGCACATGTGGCAGCAAATGCATTTGGCGAGGGTGGGCTGAGGTTCGATTGGTGCAGGAAGCTGAAGTATTCCACGGTAGGGGGGCACTTGATTGCTCTGCCCTATGAGGAGTCCAGTGTGTCACATATGGCGAACATTTCAGTCAGAAGTTGTGGGGATATTGGAAGCTTTTGTGTTGGCGCGCGCCTGGAGGTGAGTTTTACTGCCCGCAGCGTGAGCTGGGTGTCGAACGCGTCCAGGGCGGGGGCGGGCTCGCCGAGGAACTTATGCAGGAGGCGGACTGCTCCTATGTAGTTATTCATTGATTTGAAGGGCTTAAGTTTTGTTGCTAGAAACGCTATATAAGTGCACATGGTATCAACTGTGGGGTTGATAGGTTAGAGATTGTAAAAGTCACAGAAGTCGCAGAAGAGGTTGAATTGGCATGCGTGGTTCCGTCTGGTGCCAGGTCTGAAGGCACAATGTTTCAAGTCAGCCGCTGCGACCTGGAGCTGCTGGAGCGAGAGGTGGAAGCCTGAAACACATAGAGCACGATGTGAGGGTCACAGCGATGCATTCAGTTTGAATAGATATGGGTCAATTGCATCACATTGAAGTCTTGAGTCTTTTATGAGTGATGTGAGGTCATATGCGGGACTCATGTGCCTCCTGCTGAGTGCGTCGGCTGGGCCTGTCATGGAGGTGCCGGGCACGTGAGCAGGGATTATGTGAATGTCATATTTTGTGGAGATGAGCCAGAGTTCCCGGGCGCACTTGAGGAGGAAAGGGTCTTGGCCTTTAGCTGATGTGAGGACGTGTATCGTGATGCTGGAGTCGCACAGGAGGCGCACTGTTGACCCTCTCATGTGAGGTGCCCAGAGCTTGACACTGACTACGCAGTTGAGGGCCTCCAGGTGGCATATGCTTAGGTTGCTATCTGTGATGAAGTGTGGGTAGACTGTGGAGTGACAGAGTGTGCCCCAGATAGCTCCGCCTCCCGAGAGGGAGCTGTCGCACTCGAGGAAGGGGCCTGTGGTGGCTGGGGGGGGGGGGCAGCATGTAGGTGCCGTTGGCTGCAAAAGGTGGTTGGCGAACCAATGGAAGTCTCGGCGGAAGTCGTCGTCCAGCGGTACTACCTCCGTTGGTGCGTGGCATCTGAGGGTGGCGAGCATCCTGTTGAGGAAGAGCCGGGTGGGGTGGGAGCACTGGGCAACGTGGAGGAGTTTCCCTAGGAGGGACTGGAGCTTTTTTAGGGTTGTATGGTCAACGTCAAGCCAGGCGTGAATGAGAGTCTGGATCTCTAGTAGCTTGTCATCTGGAATGCGCATGACGCCTTTTATCATGTCAAAGTGGATGCCAAGCCATATCATGGAGCGATCCGGGGCAAATGCTTTAGCCCGTGCTTCTGGGTGGACGAGGGTTGCCAGCGTATCACGCAGGGCAGTGAAGCCCTCTATCGCACCTTGCCTGGTAGGGGCTATCCCGGCTATATCGTCTATGAAGTTGAACACCGCGTGACCAAGGTTGGCCATCACATACTTGACACCGTCGGTAACCCTCTGGCAGCCGGCTGCGCTCCAGCGCATGCTGAAACTGAGGGCGGTATCGATGTAGATGCACCCTTTGAACTGGACGCAGCAGAGAGGCCAGGCTAGGGGGTCTAGTGGGAGGTTGCGATAGGCCCGGGATATATCGCAGCTGTAGAGGTAGCAGGAGCTGCCAAGGTTGCTGATCACCTGCTGGAGCATCTGTGCCAAGGGAAGGCGGCGTTTTAGGGGGGTCCCGCAGTAGGTTTCCTTGGGTGTGAAGGCGTTGACGCTAGCGCCTGGTGGGTAGCTTAGGTCGACGATCACCCTTCTCTATTGTGAGGCCATCTTTGGCCTAGTCATCATTGGTGAGACCTGGGTCCATGGTCGGAATGGCGGTTGCAAGAAGGGCCCTGGAAGCGTCCCGTGGGTGGTTTCGGTGTTGAGAAACTGGCGAACGCCGTTGGGGTACGCTTACTGGTGGTTCTTGAACGTACATGTAGGGTTGGGGATTGTAATCGATCGAATCCCAGGGGAAAGCCATATTCCAGCATGTCACATAGAAGAGTATCCTTGTGGTCGGCCATGAGCATTCGCCAAGCCAGGATGTTGAGGCCGGTGTGCAGGGGGATCCGGGCGCACGCGTAGTTGAAGGTGCCTGCTCCACGGAACTTCTCGTACGTGCTCAGGGCTGCAGAGGCCAGTGCCAGTTGACCTGGGGGACCTGCATGGTGTGACGGATCGGTCAGCCTGGGAGCAAGGGATGGCTGGGCCATGGTGAGGTGCTGGGCCTCGGTGGGGCGTGCTGATGCTGGTCGAGGTGGCTGTTGTAGTCTGCATATATGCAAACTATAAATTGTACTTTTATATTTCACTGCTAATATGATACTTTATACTGTGTACTGTATTCTATGTTTTATTATATATATATTGCGATAGCCATCTTGAAAGTTGTAGTTTTTAATAAACTTGTTCTTGAAGCAACGTATATGTCAACATCTATAGCCATAAAATATTACATGGTGTCAGAGGGTAACAAAGAACCCTGTGAATTAAATAAAATTGGAAAAGAATTCAATTATATATTAAATGGCTCCTCCAGATGAAATAAAGCAACCGACAATGGTGAGTATTGATGAATCTTATGAAAACTTCAAGGAAACATGTGAATTGATTTTCGAAGGACCCCTCTCTGGTCTGGAAGAAAAAAGAAAGGTAAACTATCTCAAGCTATGGTGTGGGAATGAGGGCAGAGCACTCATTAAAACATGGGAATTGTCCCAAGCTGACAGTCTCAAACTAGATATATACTGGAAAAAGTTCAAAGAATATGTTAAGCCCAAAAGTAATTTCCGGGTGGCTCGTTTCAAACTACGTTCATGCAAGCAAGAAGGAGAAGCTATTGATGCTTTTGTCAAAAGACTCCGGATGATTCTTGCAGAATGCAAATACCCAGCAGACCAACACAATGATCACCTGATTGATGCTATCATATTTGGCGTGCAATCCGACAGAATCCAAACTAAATTACTTCCAAAAGATGAGACTCACAGTTGATGAAACTATTAAAATAGCAAGAACTGAAGACGCAACATTGCAACAATTTGAGGAATTGAGAGGTAATTTAAAGAAGGTAGAAGTCGTGCACCGCGCAAAATCACAACATAACAGTGGCAAGCCACGTACCACACAAAAAGACATATCTGTACAGCAAAGTTGTGGACGGTGTGGTTTACAACACACACCAACTGAATCCTGTCCTGCCAAAGGCTCTAGGTGCTCTTCATGTCACAAAATCGGACATTGGCGCAAATGTTGCAGATAGGTGGCAAGGCCAAAAACATTAAGAGAACCTGAAGACCAACAGAAATCACAAAACGTACACACCATGGAAGCTGACAATGAAAGTGACAGTTCTGGAGAATATGCAATGTACACCTTATCAATAAATAGCTTATCCTCGACCAAAGAGGCATTACTGAATGTAAAATTCTGCACAGCTGACTGCTCTCGAGAACTCCGTTGCAAAATTGATACAGGTGCAGAAGCAAATATTCTCCCACTACATGCTGCAAAGACCATAATGAGTGACTTACAAAATGCATTAACACCTTCTTCGGTAATAATCACAGCGTTTGGAGGCACACGAGTACCACAACTGGGCACCATAAGATGTACTATAGAAAAAGATAACAAGAAGATAGATGCAGACTTCTTTGTTACAGACACACCAGGACCAGTTATACTGGGTCTTGAGACTTCAGCATCTATGGGAATCGTTAGCTTTAACTATGAATTAAAGAAAGCACCAGCCGGTGATGTCAAATTAAGAAACAAAATTATGAAAAAATACGCAGATGTCTTTGATGGAATTGGATGTTTTAAAACTCAATGCAAAATAGTGCTTGATGACCGTGTACAGCCAGTAATCCATTCTCCACGCAGAGTGCCGATTGCCTTGAAAAAAGCACTTAAGGAAGAACTGGACCACCTCTGCCAACAAGGCATATTAAGCCCTGTGACTTACCCCACAAATTGGGTAAATTCATGTGTATGTGTGAGCAAACCTAATGGAAAGATACGGTTATGCCTAGACCCCAAGGACCTCAATGTGGCAATCAGAAGACCTCACTATGTCACACCGACCCTCGATGATGTACTAGCAAAGATGAGTGGCGCTCAATACTTTAGTATCCTTGATGCTCGTTCTGGATATTGGAATATCAAACTGGATGATGAAAGTGCTGACCTGACAACTTTCAACACATCATTTGGTCGATACCGTTTCAACCGAATGCCCATGAGGAATTACGTGTGCACAAGATGAATTCCAAAGACTCATTGACATGACTTTTGTTGACATACCGAACTGTGTCGGCATTGCAGACGATCTGGTGATATTTGGTCAGACTGAGGCAGAACATGACGCTGCCCTACACAGTGTGCTGCAGCGGGCACGAGAGAAGGGACCGAAATTTAACGAGGACAAAATGATCCTAAAAATGGCAGAGATTCCCTTCTTTGGGCACTTTATTGGACGAAATGGGTTACGGCCAGATCCAAAGAAAGTTGAAGCCATTCAGAACATGCAGCCAGACAACTTGCAAGCCATGCAAACATTCCTAGGTATGGTTAATTGTCTGCATAGATTCTCACCAAACATCGCTTCAGTGACAGCACCTTTACGCGATCTCTGTCGCAAGGACCATGAATTTGTGATTGGACCAGAACATGTCAAAGCTATTCAGGAAACTAAGGATGAAATCACAGTTGACAAGAATCTACCATTCTATAATCACAAAGAGCCTCTCACACTGCAAGTTGATGCTTCTCTTAGCGGATTGGGTGCAGCTCTCATCCAGAAGAATGGCCCAATAGCTTTCGCAAGCAAAGCCCTAGCTGGAGCTGAAACAAGATACTCTAACATAGAACGTGAGATGCTAGGAATCGTGTGGGGACTGGAGAAATTTCACCACTATGTCTATGGGCGACATGTAACCATCGAGACTGACCATAAGCCGCTCGAGAGCATAGCAAAAGAAAAATCTTGTTAATGTTCCACCACGGCTCACACGGATGCTACTTCGTATACAAAAATACAATACAACTATTGTGTACAAGCCTGGCAAAGACATTCCATTAGCAGATGCTCTGTCCAGGATATCACCTCTTGATAAAGATGAAGTCACTGACATCAACCTCACAGTACATGAGTTAGAGGCATCACTTAATGCTACTCATGCTCGCCTTAAAGACCTGCGCATAAGAATAGATCAGGATCCAGAACTGCATCTGCTTCGAGAGACCATCTCTACCGGCTGGCCTGAATCACGCTCTGAATGCCCATCAATATTAGAACCGTACTGGAATTACAGAGATGAATTAGCTGTAGAAGATGGCCTGCTACTAAAAGGGACACGACTGATTATCCCTACGACCATGCAACAGGAAATACTTCAACAACTTCATTATGGTCACCTAGGAATGGAAAAATGTAAACTGAGAGCCAGGTCTGCAGTTTTCTGGCATGGAATTAACAAACATATTGAGGACTTTGTTTCAACATGCAGTACCTGTCAGAAATATCGGCCTTCCCAATCTAAGGAGAAGTTCATTCCTCATGAGGTGCCACCATGTGCTTGGCATACTATTGCCACAGATCTCTTCACTTGGGGACAAAAATCGTATTTACTTGTAGCAGATCCATACTCACGTTTTCCTGTGGTACGTCTCCTCCACAGCACTACATCTTCAGTCGTGATTGCACACTTGAAAGCAATATTTGAAGAGTACGGAATTCCATCAGAGGTCCACTCGGACAATGGTCCACAGTACATTTCAAGTGATTTCCGTAAGTTTAGTGTAAAATATGGATTTGTTCACGTGACATCATCACCACGGTATGCTCAATCTAATGGATTCATTGAACGAATGGTACAGACTGTTGAAGGTATTTTTGACAAAGCTAAAGAATGTGGTGAAGATCCACACCTGTCACTGCTAAACTACCGTGCCACTCCGCTTGATGGGAAGACACCATCCCCAGCTGAACTTATCTTCAACAGACCAATAAGAACCACTCTGATGAGCAAACCCAAAGTTCCATCACCTGAAACCAGAGAACAATTCTTAAGAAGAAAGGAGATCATGGTTGACAAGGGACCAACCAAACAACTTCCGCCACTAACTGTTGACCAATCAGTCAGAGTACAAGACCCTATCTCCAAAAGATGGACACCAGGTCAAGTTACAGAAGTACTTCCAGAACCTCGGTCGTACAAAGTTAACACCAGTACAGGCCCCTTGCGTCGGAACCGTAGACACATAAGGGCCACACATGAAAAGTTTGGAAGACTGGATATGGATCCACCCATTGAAGACATAACTGAAGATGACATTCCTGACTCAACTACGCAACAACAGATTCAGCCACCGCATACAACACCACAAAGAGCCACAGATCCAGTAGCTCTACGTAGATCTCAAAGGACGATCCATCCGCCTGAAAGACTGTCTTATAAGGTTAAGGGCAACAATACCATTTGATCTTAAAAAGCTTTGATAACAGAAAGCGTTCCTCTCACTTTAGTTAAACTAAGGGAGATGTTGTAGTCTGCATATTTGCAAACTATAAATTGTACTTTTCTATTTCACTGCTAATATGATACTTTATACAGTGTACTGTATTCTATGCTTTATTATATATATATATTGCGATAGCCATCTTGGAAGTTGTAGTTTTTAATAAACTTGTTCTTGAAGTACGTATATGTCAACATCTGTAGCCATAGGGGCCAGGGCCGGGTCAGCTTTGCCGCCATAGAGCCACGGTCGATGAGGGCATGGCGAGGTACGTGTGGGGGTGGTTCTGGTGGGGCCGGAGGGGGCTACTTTCCCTCCGGGGTTCTCTTTTTTGCACTATAGTCTTTCCTGCGGCACTGGTGCTCTGGGTGAACATATGTGTGGCCTCCCTCTTTATAGCAGTATGGACATATATGGTGCTTGCCCTCGTGGATGGCTGCTAGGGAGCATGAGCCCACTTGAAAGTCTCTGCACGGGGTTTTTGGCCTGGAGTTGGCTGGCTGGTGCTGGGAGGGTTGAGGTTTTTTGGACTGCTGGGGCCTGTTCCACACGTGGAGGTGCCGAAGCCTCTCGTTGATAGCCGTAGCCCACGCTATCCTGATAGTTTCTATGTGGTTTAGGACTGTGGGACTGGTGAGACATGGCGTCCTCCATAAGGTCCTTTAGGTGGGCTTGCATGTGTGGTCTTTGGGTGATGGGGGTCATTCTCCAGCATGCATATGTATCCGTAGGTGAACTCGGCCATTGTCAGTGTATCATAGGTGGCCGGGGAGTCGTCTCTGGTCACATAGAAGTGGGGCCAGACCACCTCGAATTTAACTTTGTGTGAGGAGATGCGAAGCTTACCCGACTTCTTAGCCTTGCGCTTCGTATCTGTGTCGCTGTCTGCACTCTCATCTGGGTCAGATGGAGCAGAGTCAGCGGTGTCCGTGGCAAGGAGGCAGAGCGTCTGGGGGCGTTCCCTTGCATTCTTGGTAGTGAAGGCACAGACCTGGACCTCGTCGTCGCTAGCCTTGAGGCGGGCTATGTGATCACTTAGCTTTGTTAAGGTAGATGACAGCTTGGCGAGGGTATCGTCCGTTTGACTCGCAGCTGGCGTGGTGAACTGGCACCTGTTCCCGCGTGGTGGGGGTGCGAGCTTTTGCACTTTGAGCACTTTGGTGGCATGATTTGAGCTTGTTTGACTGTTAGGTGTGTGAGGTATCCTGGGGAGGTTATTCCGTATTGTATCACTTTGGTTGTAGTCACGGCAGTGAGTTAGGGGGATATCCCTGTTGTCACAGTTAGAACAACGTTACGCGATGTATCACAAAGACAGTCACCGTCACAATCGCAGACAAACAGAAATCACAACTCAAGAAATCACGTGTGTACTCTATGAGATCGACTGAACGAGTGGGGAGAGAGGGCGAGGCTGGGCGGAAGTGAGGTGCCTGCCGCGGGAAGAGAGGGTCCAGATGACCTTGGGAAGATCCAGGGCGCTAGATGTGACCGTGGTGGCGGCCGAGGGAGGCGGGCCGGCGCCAGGGGAAGAGACCTTGACCTGGGGTGACTTGATGCGACTTGATTGTGGTCAGACAGGCGGAGGCGGGCTGAGGTCACTGCCGGGTGTCGGCTTATCAGAGGAGTGATTAGGGGGTGACCTGGATTGACCGAGGGGCAGTTTGACATTTGTGAAAAGTAAGGCAGGGACACGATGGCCGTGACCTGAGGTTAGCGAGTGCACCATAGAATAACGCCAACAAATTGCACGCATGAATTTCAAACGCATGGTTTACGGCTGCCGTCCCCGCCTGTGGCAAGCACTGGGTCGTAGACTCTCGCAAGGTGGGGGGCTCCCTCATCTCTGTTCATGGTCTGACTTTGCATAGTTGACAAATAGAAGTTTTTCCAAGTTTTTGGTTTAAATGCCGACCCTTTTCAATGTAGAGGTCACGTGATCTTTACCTTATCTTTGACAAACATAATTATTCTAAGTTTGTAGTACTTAATAATTAGAGTCTTATAAGTACTGTTCTGCACCCAATTATTTTTAAATGAGACATAGTCGGGGTCCTAAGAACAGGATAGCTGTAAAACTTTCCATACACTCGACTTTTAAAACTGTTTGAACAGATTCGATTGTATCTGTTTTATAATTACAGCCTCAACTTCCTTTGTTATACATTGTCATCGTAAAAGTGACTAAATCCATGATTACTAAGAACTTCATAAATTTGATGACACCCAGTTTTAAATCCTTAATCAGACAATTCTCTAAGCATATTTTACATTTGTTTAACTATTTTGTCGTCAGTTAGCCTTGTTAATCGATACCAATATTTGCGTCGCTTCAGTAGCTGAAGCAAAAGCCTTGTGATCACTTCGTTTGTATGTCAGTATGTGTATGTATATGTCTCTGGACAAGCTAGAGCGTTCACTGATGAACGGATTTCGTTCAAACTTTACACAACTATGAGATATGAGACGGCACCGAAGTGATTTGATTTTGGGCACTCTCCCAATTAAATTGTGCTTTCTAGAAGCCCATTTATGACATTTTTACTGCACTTGAGCCTGCAAGAACAAATCAATATTTAACCCAGCACTATATAGCAGCAAAAAGCAAACCACAACAAATAGACTTTTGCTGTGAGGTTTGCTGTTTGCTGCTATAAGGGAGTGGTCATTGAATACAGAGGGGGGGGGGGGGTGGCGTGAAAAGAAATAGTTTTCTTGACAATTTTTTTTCATGACCCCCTTTCGCCATGCCATTATTTTTTCATGCCCCCCGGCACAATGTATTTTTTTCCATGCCCCCCACCCCCACCCCCCATTATCCATATCTTTTTCTAAATGGATGTCTCTAAATGCTCTCTGGTGCATTCTTTTTCTCAGATTTTTTTTATGAAATAGAGGTATTTAGATTATGTTTTTTCTTCTATTTTATTATTTTACAAGTTAACTTTAATACATATTGATTAGTCATTGTTTTCCATGCATGTCACTGTCAGCCTGAGTACCCCTTCTTCCCTCAAACCGGCCGTAACCGGCCTCGGGCTATCTCCCTCACATCAGCCTAAATTGGCCAGGTCATTTTAAGTGTTTGCATGGGTGTCAAAAGCTTTGTCATGCAAGCCTGGGGTATAACAGTGGGTTCATCATGATTAAAACTGGATAACTATATGTATAACCTTATAAGGAATCATTGTGCACAATTTATTTTTATGTTACTATTATGTTTTAAGACAATGAAATGAGGTTTCATTTAATAGCATTGATTTGCACTTACCGGGCGCCATTTTATGGGCATATGGGACTAAATGTAAAACCCCCAATGATTGACTGCATTGTAGACATACTCATAATTGTTCAATTTCAATAATACATACATATTCATGTTCCTAACAACTTCAGTGTTATCATCATATATAAATCATTACCCAAAACATATATTGGATATTTTTAATTATTTTCTTATTACCGAGATGCATTTACTTCGACGCAGTTGTTGCAAAAAAACAACAACATTCCCTGCAAACTGTATAGAGCTTCTCCTAAGCATTGGAAATGTGATGGTTGGTTTCAAAACATTGGAGAAATCAGTAATGGGGTAAACTGAAATGGTTACTTCACATTCTGGTGAAAAGATGAATATGTGCATTTCTAGGGAAATTATGGCAGTTTACCGTTCGCCACACTGCTCTGATGAATGGAAAGATGTTATGGGTCATAAGCTGCAATTTATTGTAAGGATACAAGGGCTGTCATCTCACGAAATGCAAGTGAGAAAAAGTCGAATGCACATTGTATGGTGGCTTAATTTTCAAATGTACTGACCCAAAATTGTAATAGAAAAGGCAATCTCCAAAGTGGCAGGTGTTAATTGAACCCCAGTTGCCAAATGGATTAAGCACTTGAATTTGTGAGTTGGCGAGTATAAGAGTAATTCCCTGCGGATCAGTATGCTAATAAATGTAAAATATTTATTTGGTATAATCAAACAAAAGTTCAATGCAATGGATTTAAGAGTTGCAGAGCATAAAACGATAAAGCTGAGGCAGAAGGAGTGTAAGAGAGAAAAGAAGGGAAGACAGAAGGCTGCAAAGAAGGTAGCTGAGGAACATTGCACTGCTGATACTGCAATAGAATTGAAAGACTAAGCCATGTCATGCTTAATATGTAACTGATTGTATAAAGAATACAATCTTGCAGAATTAATAATGTTATTTGTGTTCTAAAGTTAAATAATAAATGGTAGTAACTGCTATCAGCTATACTAGTATAATTCATGATATTCTTTGTCCCAAATTCGCGTCAAAAGCGCGGAAATTTTTAGAATGTTAGTATTGAAAAAATTGCGTCCCCCTAGCCTACATGTTATTTTTCTTGCGCCCCCCCCCCCTAGAGCACCATGATGTTTTTACACGCCCCCCACCCCCCAATTTCTCTTCACGCCCCCCCTCCTCTGTATTTTGTGACCACTCCCTAATGTAGCATGCTAAAGGGGGCCAATATATTAGACAATGGCTATTGTGGTTGATAAGGTAGATTGTAATTGTGTTCTTTTAATCAAGATTTCATTAATATTTCAGTAAACATATTGTAATATGAATGAATATGAACAATGACACAATACTTTTATTTTAGTTGAAGTTCAATGTATTACATAGCTTTGAAACTATTATTGATTATTATGCAACACACAGAGGAATATATTTCGCTGAAAATCGATCAATGCTGTAAATTCATTCTAGGGTTTTCTCCTCAAATTCATTAAGTTCTTAATTCCTACAGTATACATCGTTTCAGTATTATCTTAATTGCCCATAAGTCAACGTTGTTCTAGCGACGCCGTTTTCTTAAATTTGAACACTTTTGATCTAGTTGATACTGTTAATCCTTTGTTGATGGGTACCGTCCTGTTTCTGCATATATATATATTGCCATGTTACAGCGCAGGTAGATAAAAACGAAATAACTGCGCGGTTCACCTCACACGTAATAATGATACGTTACACACGTCACGCGTATGGCGTTTTCTTAGAAATGCAGTATCGCATGACAACATAGTATCGTTGTAAGTCAAACCAAGGTCAAACATGGAGTTATTATTCACAACTTTTTTAATTTTATCACAATATATGTTGACTGTTTCACAAAAGCTCGGATCAAACGATGACGACTACAGAACCGCCGCAAAATTGTGGGGCAAATATTTTGGATCAGCCGAGAGATATAACAAATATTTGAGGCCTGTAAAAGATGAAAATGACGTTCTCAACGTCAACGTCTCGATGGGCTTGAGACAAGTGATAAATGTGGACGAAAAAAGACAGACTTTAACAGTTGCAGTATGGATGAGAATGTTCTGGGAAGATCAAATAGTTCAGTGGACAAATTCAACAGAATTTAGAGGTATATAGACTAGAGCACCTCACACCCATCCCGTATATTATTTTGTTTAAACCATCGTAGCACAGCTTTTAATGAACCAAAAATAGCGTTTAAGGTGTCAAAAGGAGGCTACTTTCTTGTATTTTCGTAAGATAAACACCTTTTTTATGGTTCATTAAAAGTACATGATCTATGATGCATTTTGTTATGAAATAACGTGTACACACCCATCCCGTAGGTGGCGATAATATGCGATTTTAAAATGTTTATTTACATTAATCTTACTAGAAATTTTCGTTTTACACTTTGGCACCGGGAAAAATGTGGTATTCAAAGTAGTAATATTATTTGGTACATGTTTGGATGCTAAATATTTAAAAAAAAAAAACATACGGGATGGGTGTGACCTGATGGGTGTGCACTGTTCTACATGTAGATAAGTGCAGTGTCAGTTCATGTACCGTGTGCGCCATCGTCATAATCACTCATATCTCACGGCTACATACGTTAATACTAGAACATGGACTTGTAAAGGCAGCGTGACATATAATAAATCTCTAATTGCAACCGAAGATGCGTGTGCGCCATTATCAACAAACGAAAATAGAGCACTGAATCGACTGATACACAAGTTGGCTATACACACAATTTGTTTTTATCAAAAACAAAACAAAACCGTGTGTGTATATGCAAAACTTAAAAGATTCTGTTGTGGTTATTGCCTCTCCTCCATCTTACATTTTAACCTATCATTTCGAACATCAAATATATCCATAGATTGTTAAATAGCCAGAGTTATGGTGAAAAAAGAAGAGAAACAATGAATATTGTGTGTATAGCAAAAATTGTGATTGGTATTCTAAATAATGTTTTTTTGATCAATCTTTTGCTGAAACGTATATTTGCAACATGTTATCATCGTTTGATCTTCTATTTTAAGCTGTTTTAATATGAATAAGTTATTGTAAATGGGACACAAGGGCTCCAGGGTCAGGATTAGGTGGGAAAGTGTTACTCAGCAGCAGGACGAGTAACCCTCAAATATCTACTCATCCTGCAAACAAATGTACTTGTCCTCCTGACACAAACTGTATACCAGTGTGCCAAATTGACCAGAATGCTACTTGTCAAAAGGACGAGTTGCTAACACGTCTTACTTATCCTCCACAAGGTTATACTAGTCAAAACGAGCGGACGAGTGGCAAATCAAGACCCTGGGGCTCTCAGACTCTGTTTACATGGGTTCACTGTGCAATGCTCTATATATCAGAGGGACCATATGGAATGGCAGGAACTTAGATGTCTCATTAGAGTTATTGATAGCATTTCTGCATGCCGCATATTCGTTAGATGAAAAACAGTGTTTTTTCATTTCACGGATCCGATGGGCTTTGTTTCTAATTTTCCTTAAAAATTCTTTAATTATATTAGTAATGTATACCATATTAACGAGTTAACGTTTTTCTTTCGTTCCATACATAATACTTGTACTGTTTCTTTATTAATCTTGCGTAAAAAATAATCTAAAATGCACTGTGGTTGTGCAATGTTTGTGATCCGGACGGGATTTCCGATATGCTGCTTTGAATTTCAGTCACATTCATGCATGAACTAATAGATATCTACTAGATATTTTGAGTTCTTAATATTGATAAGACCTTGATAAGACTCTTTATGGAGAGCATGTGAGCATCATGATCTGACCACTTATAAGTATGAGCGTCGACGGTTTGAACATTTCATTTCAACTTTAATGATATTTCAATTAAGATATTCGATTGGCACACCAGATTTTATGATCAAGAAACCTTTGTAGATTGGTAATCTGAATATTGTGTGTATTTTAATCCCCCACCTCACATGTGAAAATTTTATGCAAAAATTGTCCTCAACTCAAAACACACCTTTCCCATGCTTTTAGTTTGACAAGATACTTCCGCGTACAGCCATTGTAAAATTAATAATTGAGAATGATAAAAATATTTTATAATTACGTGTATCAATTTATAGAAGTATGCGTCTCAAACCATGCCAGTTGACCAGTAGATGAGTAGATGAGTACTTATCTGTGGCACTGCAACATGCTACCTGCTTAGGGCGCATTTGATTTCAGCAAACTCTCTAGCTGGTGGAAATGGGGAAAATGTTCTTTTGTGAACTGCACACCTTAATAGCTTGTGTTGTCTGGAAAAGCATTCTCAGTCATTCCAAATGTAAGTCATATTGTTTTTTTTAAAAGTGCTTAATTTTACTAAATATTTTACAGATATTGTGGAGTTGCCAGTGAAAGCAAGTAACTTGTATATACCAGATGTTACTATCATAAGCAACGTGGCTGAAGAGTCCAAGCCAACGATAGACCCTATAAATGTTTTGGTTAGTCCAAAAGGTGAAATGCTCTACATGTATCCCATGAGGTATGTTAAAGTACTATATAGAATAAAGATATATTGCCTATATTGCTCAGTTTGCTACATTTAACCTGTACGAAACAGAAAGCCCACATGTTTTTTTGGTGCCCCCTGATATTTGAATTTAGTTTTGTTACAAATTAATTTGAAGGGATGTTTAAAGGATACAAAGATTCATATAAATTTTTATTTAGTCCGTAGTTTTAGTGTTATTATATTTTTATACCTTATATGTAGGCCTAATATGGTATGATTTCATATATATGTAATGCTTCAAACATCTAAGATCGTCATTAGGAAGACATATTCAAGTGTGGCAACAACAAACTCTTAAATTTTACATTTCAATGTAAATTTGAAAGACATATTTTTATATGCTTGTCTTTTATATTCTTGTAAAATAATATGAATGCCTAGCATCATCAAGGACGCCATTGATAAAAAAAACATCTTGAAATTTGTTCTCTAAGTGCTTTGACTGTCAAATTTAAACTTCTGCGAAAGACTCATTTCATTGCAATTAATTAATTAACAAATAATGCATGCCTTCCAAGCCAAAAAGTTCATAATTTCCTAACAGGTTAATGATTGATCTGCTACGTGAATTCTTGTTTGGTATATCTTACAGTAGAGATGATAATTCATTATTTTTTCAAATATTCCAGAACTTACAATCTTTCGAAAGTAGCCATTTGCAAATATGTTAATGTCATCATGACCGAGTTTCTCATTGGTTGTTTTGGCGGCATGCGTGGCAAAAGCAGCTCTATCACCAGCTGTAATATTTCAAACACCAATTTCAAAGCAAGGGTATCTAGACTAGCATTCCACTAGTATTTTCAATTTAGATGCAGTACCAATTTGCAGCGACTAAGCACCATCTTGAGGCTGAATATTCATTGTGGGTATATCCTAATGGCATGATTTAGAAAAATAGTCTCACTTTGAATGGAAAGAACAGGCTTTCCCTGTTACAATGACATACAACCTGTCGGAGTTATTCTCCTTGCAAATTTTGAGCTTGAATATGGCAGTGTAAATGTTTGTTACACAGATATATATTCTTACAAATAGTTTATTGATACACATGTATTATTAAAACCGGGCTCGTCTTCCTCGAAATTTCAAGGTATGGCGTTTCTCTTTCTAATTATTAGTTCTAAATAAAATCTATCAACCAGGGCTCTGGCAGGTCTCTATTGTCGTACCGTACTTTATAATGTGGAGTTATTTGATGGAACTGATTGTTGGTTTATATTTTAGACTGGAAATTACGTGTCCTCTCGATGTGCTCTTATTTCCATTTGACATACAAACATGTCGTATTCCTGTTGGATCATGGACATTACCAGGAAGTAAGGTACGTATTGAAAAAATCTTTCCGAATGAACTGAAAAGCCCAGTGACAAAAATTGGGGAGTAGCCCAAATTGGCCACAAGGGCCCGTGTTTTGAAATCTTTACTGGCCCTTCTGACACATTACTGGCCCTGCGAGTGCCAAAGGCGCGAAGTATTAATAAGGAGGTGTAGGCCATTTTAAAGATGATGCTCAGCCAAAATAATATTTGTTCTGTAAAGCCAAGTATCAGTGAACAGTGCCTTTTCCATTGCAAGTTTAAGAAAAATGATATTTATATTCTCCCAAGGCTCTACCTGAGGATTTAAATCTACTTGTCAGTTGGACAAGTAGATGTCTAAGTTCACTTGTCCGACAAACTAATCCACTTGTCCGCACAAAATATTACGACTGTTGACAAAAAGGTTATATTATATGTTTTCTCATATATGTGTTGTGCAAAATGTTTGTATTATTTAGTACCTTTCCATTTGTGAAAGAAGAAATTGAATTAGGAAATAACAAATAAAATAGATGTTTTTATTCTAACCTAAACACAAAATGCATAAATTTGGAGGAGTTTTATGATGCCTCTAAGTAGTGAATATTTGAATGTTTATGTACATTCTCTAAAAGATAGGCCAAGCAATATGGATTATGCAATTATAGCAATATGGCCAAACCATTTTAGACCTACAGCCTCTTGGTGTTTTTTTTCCTTTTCTTTTTATTATCAGAGCTCAAAATCAGCATCTTGAACAAACATTACATGCATCGACCCATGAACCTACATCTCTTTTTACCTCCAAACAACCACCACTCGGAGACCTAATGGGCCTCATAAGCCATACAGTAATTAAGCTCTTGGTTTTCACTGAATAGGTCAAGTTTAGAAATAATTATTTTGATCAAAATATATATAAAAAGGATGCTACTTGTCCATTGGACAAGTGCCAGTTAGAGTTTACTTGTCTGACAGTAATCTTTACTTGTCCCGGACAAGTGGAACATGCTTATTGTAGAGCTCTGTCTCCACATTTAAGATCATTTAATGTTTATCTCACCTTTAAAAATATGTGCATAATCGAATGATTTTTGCCAGACTTACCGTGGATTCCTAACGGCAAACGTCACAATTACCATTGCAAAAATAGAAAGCTTCCTATGTGCACCGTGCTAGTTCTGTCTGACGAAAATCATTCGGTTAACATTTCTCGCATTCAGGTGTTTTGATGAGTTTATAATGGATCTGGTATTTAAATTGCTCTACATATAGGCTCTCCAGCGCTCCTACTTTTTCCTACTTTTCCTACTTTTTCCTACTTTTTTATAATGTGCTGGTGGAGAGCCTGTCAAATGTAACTTGCAAGGTCCATTTAATACGCTGTTTAAATGAATGAAACTTTTTCAGATTTTATAATGGATTGTGACATCAATCAAATATAAGTCAATATTTATATTAGTTACACGCATATTTGTCCGGCCACTGGACATTATCTTTAAGGCATTTTAAAGGTTATGCTCAGTGGGGTAACAAGTATACGTGTATAGAAGCAATATGTTTTGTGCATTCTGAAAGTAACTTTCATTTAAACAGCCTATTAAAATATCTAGAGCAAATTGAATACCCCCCATAAAAAGCTGGTCCTAAGCCCATCAAAACATGTAGGCGAGAAAGGTAAACCGAATGATTTTCGTCAAACGTAACTTGCGCGGTGCAAGTAAGAGGCCGCCTATCTCTGCCATGTAAAATTGGACGTCTGCCGTCGGAAATGCACGCTATGTCTGGAAAAAATCATTCGATAATGCAACATCACTTGACCTCATGTGTTAACTAACAATACATCATGGTATTTTTATAGGCGTAATAATTACTAAACATGAAAAATGTAAGTCTTATTTCCCTTATACTTTCAATGGAAAAGACATCTTTTAATCATCCTAAATTTTACGGAACATATATTTTTGACTGAGCATTATCTTTAAAGGGTTTTAGATAAAGCATTAAAGCAACCACATTAAGTTAAATCGTACTTATATGAATTTATTTACAAGTGTAATCAAAAGAAAAAAATTAATTTCACACAACGTAATGATTGGTTAATTGTCACCAAAAGTTGAGATTTCTAACGACATATGATGTTTTTGATGAAGCCAAGTCATAATGTTACTAAAGGTCAATTTGAATTAGAGCAAAGAATTTTTTTTTATTACCTAATAATTTAATGATTTGTCAATATTTGCATGAAAATGTCGAATATGAGACCCCAAAATATACAGAATTTTGAAAAATTATGACTTAAAAATATAGTGCATGAGGAAATTATGATACAAAGGTATAATGTAAGCTCAATTCAATATATGAACTGCAGCAGATCCTCTCATCAGTTGTTTCTATGTCATAACTGCTGGTGAAAGGTTTGTCAAAAGAAGGATAAATTTGAATAAGATTTTCTAAAGTTTATCGGCTATTAAAGTGCTTTCGAATAAATAAATTCCTTATCAGAGCTATAATATCTGAATAAGTCCATAAATATAAAAACATTTTCTGATTATATGAAGCCAATTGTCTGTCGTAAATAAAACTTAAAAATACATCTTATTGGTAAGCTATAACAGTAGACAATGTAGGAATGATCAAATATTGACATGCTTAATTATAAAATGTAGGAAACCTACTGTTAAAGTGTACAATATTAAGTTGCTTTATAATTATATTATGCTTTGTCACATAGTTCTAAAATACAATGTACTGTTTCATCAATTTAAAATTAACATTGAAATCAAATTGCTTTCATACTGAGCATACAATGTACATGTACTCAATATTACACTATATATTATTATGAGGTAAAAACATATGATGCAATATAAAACATCAAAGCATTGCCCCTCAATGCTTTGACATTTTATATTGTATTATATCAGCCTCCCAGCTATTAAAAATTTTAGAGGGCAGTTTGATGTCAGGCGGATTTGTGAGTGAATAGTAATCAGTTACTGTTCCAAATAAGTGTTGAAATATGTTGCCAGCCCTGTAACTGTGTAAAATTATTTCGCACAAATGTAATTTGAAGTTGTACGTCTCGCTCCATTGATAGACCTGTAAATGAAATTAATTAGTATTTACATCAGAATTTACCTTGAACACCTGCGACTAAATGGATTGTAACAAAAAAAATTAAGATGGTGATTTTTAGTTTATTATATAAAATACTTTACTTAATTCAACATAATGTTAAATTAACTAACTCACTCAAAGTGTTTCTTTGCACGGGTCTATGCGCCACACTTCTATCGTATTCATGTGAACTTTTATTATTTCATTTGTTTCTACATTTCTGAACTGCTGTACAAAAGCGGTTTTATGGCATGTAAATGTACCAGATAATGCTGATATCCTAGCTCAGTGAGTCTCATATGTGGCATGTCCATCTGTGTAAATTTTAGACCCACTTTTCACAAATTTTTGTAGCAATGGAATTAACGACGTGTCAGTGTCACGTTTTTCAACCGGAATTATTATAAGTTTTTTCATCTGTCTCTGCAACATTTCAAATATCCAAATTTGGGATCTATTCCTTGGATCTCCTCTTTTGTTCTTTGGTCAAAAAGCGCCTCATCCATTTCGATTTCGCCGTCTAATTGACAGTCATTTAAGAAGTTGTCTCTTACCCATTTGCTCACATATACTAACATGTTTTACTTTTTATTTTTGGGCTTATTTTGATATTTTAGCTCTGATGAGGAATTCATTTGTTCGAAAGTACTTAGCCAATAAATTTTAGAAAATCTCATTCAAATTTATCCATCTTTTGACAAACTTTTCAACAGCAGTTACGACGAAGAAACAACAATAATGAAATGTATAAAGGGTACCCCTATCTGGTGGTACGTCTGTACCCACCCAAGCAACTTATAGCAACCCTAAGGCATGACTGATCTAAGACTGAGTGATTTATTGTAGATTGATGTTTGGCCTACTGATAAAGATGCAACTGATACTGGTGTTTACCAACCCAACAATGAATGGGAACTTGATGGCATGTCTGTCAGAAAGGAAACGTCTCGGTAGGTGTTCAAACCAATTATGTGTCATATGATTTGCAGGATACAAGTACATGCAATTTCAATGTTAAATATATGTAATGGAATCATATTTATTTGCCTGTAAATCTGGTAGGTCTTGATACTTAAACCATTACATTTATGACCAGCCCTGATGACTTGTTACCACTAAACACCTTGTAAGCTATCAAATCAAATCTCAAATTCATACCGAATTTTGGCCATATCTTTTCCCCTTTCATGTTTTGTTATATTTGGCGACGTTTAGAGAATCCCGTTTTGGCGTAACCCGTATGAAAGTGTACCTGTCTCATTATCTAACATTGCATGTTCTGTATTCTAACTAATGATATGGCCAGTTTATGGATGTTGCACACTAAGGAAGTATAAGGAATATAATGTGTAAAACAAACTAGATTATAATTAACCCTTTTCGATGCCAAAACCTGATCTATCCCTACCTCAAAAGCAGCCCATAAACTGTCAAATAACAATCTTATCATCGTACAGAACAGTGTTTAATTGCCCACCACGAGCAAATCCTTTCTGTAATCACTCATTTTGATAGCTAGAAACTTGCTACAGATTATCACTTCAATTCCAACAATAACTATTGGAACGGATTTGACATGTAGATAACTGTTTGTAGCAGTAATGAAGAAACACTTGGCTGTAAAATTTATAATTCTATGATGGGTAATAACTTCACAATAATTCATTTTCTATCTTTATGAAGACTTTATCTTTATGAAAAAAAATTCATTTTCTTTTGATGGAAATTCATTTATCCTGGATATGAAATATACAAGTTCAACAATTGTTTCTAAACAAGATTAATAATCAGTCAACCACTGTGATCAAGATGGCGAATGCTGTCGAAAGCTCAGTGTATGAACGGATTATTATCCTTGTTTAGAAACTATTGTTGAACTTGAATAATTCATTTATTCGTCAAATCCTAATTTACCTGCATTTGAAATCTGCCATTTTGGCTGGTGTGTCTCAAGCAGGAATCTGAACAAAAGGACATTGATAATGGCAAAAAAATATTTGACCATGAAAAGAAGCTGCTATTGATTAAAGATTATTTAATTTTCTATATTACTCTGATTTATTGATTCCACAGGAATTTTCTTTGGGTGGAAGACACCGCAAAAATGCATATATAATGATCTCCAGACAGCCTTGGTCATATAGATACAACAGCTCTAGGGCTTTGTAGTTTTATGTTTCTGCTGTATATTTGGTTTTGAAAGTTGAAATGAAACATAAATTTTGGTTTTATCAATTTTAAGGTCTTCAAGCTCTGAAAAGCTCCAAATAAACACATTAAAACTAACAATGGAGATTTTTCTGGGACAGACTTTCTGAAGAAAGTTTATTGTTAACTGATTTCTGGTTTCTGCAATTTTTATTTTCATCAATTAAGTTACTAATTCTTTCACCATACCAGACCTTTTACAGTCTACGTAGATATTAATTTTTTTGTATATTTGGCTCACAGCACTAGGTCTCATCCTATACTTTATGGACCTTTTCCGAGAACATACGTTTGACTCAAGAAAAGGCAGCATGTGCGTCTCACAAACGAACACATGTGTACTGTGATTATGAAACAGACTACACCATCATATTATTGACATTTGTACGGGTATAAGAAAAACGTTTGTCTGACATCCACACTAAGAATCAGTACTGTAGTCAGCACGTAAAGCAGTTACAAGTACCACGAAATAGCTTGTAGTTTTTGTGAACATGATTGGAAACTATGTGTTGCAAAGTGATAGAATGTCATTTTAAATGATAATTATGTGATTGCAACTAGCAGTGTAGAAAAGAGAAGAGGTTTACAATTATATAGGTATACGATTAATAAATTCAAAATTTATGTAAATATAAAATTTCATTTTAACTTTCAAACTAAATATACAGTAGAAACATAAAACTATAAAGTATTGATTTTTTTTCTTGAATATTCAATAAGCAACACAGGATACAAACAGATTTCTTGTCAACAAGGTTTTTATTTTTTTCAAAAAGAGTAATTTCTAAGTGATTTTATTACGGTTTGAAGTGATAGCTGTGAAGTTGAAGTTTAAGAATGAACAATGATCATGGAAATCGTTCGATGGTGGAGCTAAATTTCATTGGCAATATAATGTCATGGATTATCACTCGTCTGTCGTCCGTGTGTACTAAAAGTACCGTTGACGTTGTCAAATATTCATATTTAGGGAGAAGAATGTGAAATATGAATTTGTATTGATTTATATCAGCTACTTACGTAGAATACATTTGAATGAAAACATACTTAACAATGAAAACGCAATGATTGACAAATCACTTGCCTGCAGTGAGAATAAGTGAAATCACAATGGTTAATATCCTCAGGACAGTTATTATGGTTATTGTAGATGTGGATCCAATGTACTAATTAAGATTAATAATTAAGATTTTTGAATAATCGATTATTTACTCAAGCAATCGATATCGAAATTTGTTTCCAAGTATCGATAATCGATCGATCGTTCCACCATTAGATATTGTATATACGCAAAGTCATACTGTGGCACATATAAATCAATTGTGAGAATGTATTATTAATCATGATACATATCAAATTGCTAAATAAATATTGTTACATGCATACTATTCTGATTCTGGCATATTGTTGCAGCGCTAAATCGGGTTCGGATCCAGTACCTGTCCTTGTCTTTAAAGTGATACTTGTGCGGAACTTCAACTCTTTCCTCTACTACCTCATTCTACCAGTGATCCTCTTACAGGTATGACAATAGCTTAATTGTGAGGAAAGGTGAGAAGTGTACTTGTGTACTTGTAGAAAAAAGCTTTTAGAAATGTATTTATTTTCTTACCTCTCATTTTCAACTAATAAATCAAAGATGATTTCATATTTTGAACCTATTGAAATTCAATTACTTGCTGATTCAGATTGGCAGTTGCTTTGAATTATATAAAAATCATAAAAAAGGATAGGTTATCTCGTCAGTAATGTGTCATTTTCAAATGGAAATATGCCACTGAACATATATTTTTAAAGCCTTGAAGATAATAGTATTTATTTTTAGTTGATCTTTGAGTTAACGCACATGTACATTGAAACGTGGAAACATATTTGTACAGAATTTTTAACAGAAAGCCACTTTAACATTATAACAAGTGCTTCATTAAAACTAATCTATTATTTTACTTTAAAAGCATGTTCAACACCTATGTTTACTACAAGTAAAAAATATCCAAATAAAAACACAAACAAAATTTGCAACAAATGTTTACAAAAATATGTTTGCGTGTGACGTAAGATGAATGCACCTGCACGTTTGAAATCTACCACGAAGTCTGAAGATTTCCTCATTTGTTTTTTATACATCAGGTGAGTATTCACACAGCCAGTGGCAGTTTTATACTTAAAATTTTAACAGATTTTTTCTACCGGTTCATTTTGGTCTACTTTGTACTGTAGCACCTGTTTTCGCTTACATTTATGTCCAATAAAAAGTCTGAAAACACAATACATCCTAGATAAATAAAGTATCACTCTATGCAAGTTGTAGGTTACAATCAGACGTTGTCAAATATTCATATTTAGGGAGAAGAATGTGAAATGTGAATTTGTAATAATTTACATCAGCTACTCACGTAGAATACATTTGAATGAAAACATACTTAACAATGAAAATGCAATGATTGACAAATCACTTGCATGCAGTGAGAATGAGTGAAATCACAATGGTTAATAACCTCAAGACAGTTATTATGGTTATTGTAGATCTGGATGTACTAGTAGTCTTGTGTCAGGACAGTCAGTAACAAAGTTGTGAGGACAGTCCTTTTACACGTGAAATACAGCTAATGCATAATAAATTATTGTCAGAAATAAATCAATGAAATAATATTTCTATATTTTCCATATATTGTTACAAAACGTTAATGGGAGAGTTTTAATTAACAACTGAAAAATGTACATATCGTTAATAATATTATAGAATGGAAGATGACGAGGATGCATGTAAAGTGGTTGTGTTACAACCTCAGTCATTACCACCTCTGACTCCGGTACATGTGGAAATAATACAGGTACCAGGACCTGGCGGGGACGCTCCAAAAAGTAACAACAACAGTTTTTTGTTATTGTTGTTTTTGTTTTTTGTATGTCAATCAGAATAATAAAATTTTGTGTCATTGAAAAAGTATAAAAAACACAGCTCAGATGTTTCATCCCGTGGGATTTTGTTTATTTTCTTACAGAAAAAAAGAGTTATTAAAGATTATGAATCTGTTAATATGGAGGAGGTGATCCACCTCGCAAAGAATAAAATGCTTTCGTTAACTGCTGTGGCAAAAGTCTGAAGTTCCTTATTCCACCCTGCAGGACATCGTCACTAGAAAATATGCGTTGCGTCCAAAAGGCCATGAGAGTACTTGACAAAGGAGGAGGAAGAGGTTCTCCACTCATATGTTCTCTGGATTGCGAAATGTGGAGGACTAGACAGAAAACTGGTCAGTGTTTTCCTGCTGATATAGATATATTGTAAAAATAAAATAAAAAATACAAATAATAAAAAAATTCACATGTAAATGTTATACGTATGTTATAATTTCATAACCCCACAAATAAGTGCATTATACTTTTAAAGAGCGGATTCTTTGCTAAAGAGTTGCTCCAGCTCAGGACTGGAAAGATTCCAAAGGCACCAAGCCAAATGTAGCTATGTGGATTTGTGAGAATGTACAATCTTGGTAACAGAAAGCCCAGTGTCCTCGAAGACAAAAGGCAGGATGCCATAACAGGCATATATGAACCTCTACAAGGTAATGATTTATGCAAGATTCTATGATAAGTATAAGTATATAAAGATTTTTCAATTCCCTCTGTACAATTTGTAATTATTGTATTATTTCCAGTCTATGGTTGATAAAAACGATATCCCCCCAGAGAGAATCTTTAATATGCATGAGATGGGAACAGGGAGATCACTTCATTTGAGGGGTGCCATTGTTTACGGAAAGAGAGAGAAGACCTTGCTTCTATGTTATATAAGATATGTTTTTTTTTCATACTTCATACTTTTGAAATTTTATCATAAAACATTCTATAATTAATTGCAAGTAAACTTTAGAGTTGCCATATTCCAGGTGTTAAAATGTCAACACCAGACCACCTTGGTGTGCATCAGTGCCTCTGGTGAGATTCTTCCAACAACGTTAATATTCACGAAGAACTAGAAGCATGCGAAAAAAGAAAAAAAAAAACTGAATTGAAAAAGAAAACAAAGAAGACAAAATGAAATAGAAGAAGGAAGCAAAATGACAAAATGTGGAGGAGGAAAAAAGATTGGAAAAGAAAAATAAAGAACGGAACTCATGAAGCAAAAGATAAGACGAACACTGAAAAAAATATTATGGACAAGAAAAAGCAGACAAGGAAAATAAAGGCTGTCACCAGATCCAACAAGCAGGGCCCGAATAAGTACTCGTCCTATTATCCAAGACGTGTATCAGTGCTCATGAAATGTATAATTTTTTACTTGCCCGCCCTACAGACGAGTATCCTCGGATCCGCACGCATTTATTATGAACGTAATTGCGCTAATTTTGAATGTCAAACTTTGCAGAGACCAGTTATTTTGATAAGTGGTCGCTAAGTATGCCTTGGGCTGGTACCCGCATTTGAAATACAATGCATTTAATACTGTTCCCGTGGTTTTTTGCATTTATTTTTTGGATACCAATTGTGTTGTTGTTCTTCAAAATCATCTGCTCGCTTTTCAACATCATGACATGAGTTTATTAGGGTGGCTTGGTAAAAGTATCCCTGCACCACCACCTCCAAAGAAGCAGAAAACAAATCAAAAAGTATCCCACAAAGAAGCACAGAGAAAATATGAAAAACAATCAAGACAGAGGACATTTCAAGAAAGTTGGCTGAGCTGCAGACCTTGGCTGCAATTCCACCAAGAGTCCAACATTCTGACTTGTAAGGCGTGCCTCTACTTTTGTAAAATCGATGCTACATCAAGCAAAAAAAAATATTTTCTGCAGTGAAGAAGGTTGTAGATCTGTGCGCCTTGAGTCAATGACAACCCATGAAAAGTCTAAGTTCCACACACATTCCATGGAGGCCTTCATGATAAAAGATCAGCCACAAGTCAAAGCTCCTCTAGTTCAGAAGATAAGAAGCATTGACCCTCAAACATGTTTAGCTCTGAGCTGTATGTTCAGAAATGCACATGCCCTCGCAAAGCATAACAGACGATTCAGTGACTTTGTCTGGAAGAATTCGCTGGACAGGTATGTTCAAACATAATTCATTTGAAATTCTAAAATGATAAAGATGACATTTGAGTAGCCCACAGGTACTTTCATAAAAAAGATAAAAAAGAGTTGTAGATTTCACAAATATCATATCTTCATACAAAAAGTAATGATGATTAGATTTAGTTTAATTTATTATTCGACAGGTTGAAGGGGCTTTGAATGCTAGATTCATACAATAACACTGGTGCGTCTTGAGAGGCTATAAGGCCATCACAATGGACCTACAGCAAGTACAATTTTATTTTATTTCATGTTAACTGGTTTATAATTTGGTTATTAAATGTAAAACAAAATAACATTTAAATGCCAATGGTCTTGATTTGATATGCATTTATATAATCATTAAATGGATTATTCTTTATAGGTGACCAATACACAAGAATCCAATAAAACCACTTGCAGTACATACACGAAAGCAAAATGCTTTCTAAAAATCCTGCAGGACAAAAGTGCCTATCTGTTCATACACTTTTTGCTGGATGTCCTGGATCTTGAAATCATGTCGAAGGTATTTCAGGAGAAATGGAGCAGTGCTGCAGTTGTGCATCTGTTGGACGAATGTATATTGAAACTAAAAAAGTACAAAACAAGGTAATTGTGTTTGATAGAAAAAAATAATTGAATGGATGCTTGATGTTTTTTTTTTTTTTTTCAAAAATTAATTTTGCTATAATTTTGATGCATAGCTGGATAGCAGATTATAAAAATGCAGGAGCTTATGCAATATAAGATATTCTTGAAATGTACTAGAACTTTATAATACTTGTATAGGGATGGCTTGAACTTAAAAAAGGTGAGAGATGAAAGTATGGTGATGAATTTGAAATAAAAGGAGATGAAAGAATGTTTGGGCTTCAAAGAAAACACTCTTAGAGGGTCTGATCACCTCCTTATAAGCAATAGATTTGAGGAAAAAGATTCAGATGTGGTTAAAGCAGCAAGGTTGTTGGATTTTACATGCTGGCCAATAAAAGATTTCAGATGGTGTGCTTATTCACTAAGTAGCTTAGTTAAAACATGTTTTGTTCTTGTTCAGTTACAAATTGCTAAATAAATGTTTCTGAACTTTCATCACATCAATCACAATTGATTATTATTAATATCTTCAGTTTCAGTCATTGTATCAACCAATATTGTTTATATGAAAATTGAACAATATCTACTGACAAGTATTCATTCAAAAATTATAATTTCAGAATTTGGTGATGAGGACATAATAGCAGTTCTCCCCATTTTCAGCGAGACTTGAGGCTGATGAAGTGGAAAGGCAATGGGATGGCCTCAAGTTTCGCATCTACAATGTTTTGTAAGCAACAATTACTGAATTATTACTGAATCTATTTTCAAAAATTACTGAATTAGATTTTAAATTCTTATGATTTATTTCAATCTTAGACTACACCTCCTCTGACACTGACACAGGCATTGTTGACAAAATAAATATCTAATTTTTCAGGTGTCATGAAATGATCAAGAAGTTGAACCTGCAAATGTTGTGCCAAACCTACCAGCAAGAATTTGCAGCAATCTTCCAAATATTTTGTCTCCTGGCAACCCTTCCACCTGCCAGTGCTGAGGTAGAAAGAGGCTTCAATGCTCTAAAGCTACTTAAAACCAATCTTCGTGAATTAATGACAGTAAAAATGTTAACCCCACAAGTGGAAGATTTCGACCCGAAAAATGAAATGAGAAATGGAACAAGGCTATAAATAAATACCTTGTATAATACAAACGTAATTTTCATACCGTATAAATGTGATATTTTTTCTGTGATTACATTGAATATAAATTATGTGAATATTGAATTACCCAAAAAAAAAAAATTCTGTGATTTCATTGAATATAAATTATGTAATGCTGTAAAAAAATTACTTTTGTAATTAATTTTTTTAGTTTAATAAAGTGTTTATATTTTGTGTAACGTACATGGTCTGGATAAATGTGATAATTCTTTTTGTGATAAAATTGTATATTTATTCGTTTTTTTTGATAAACTGAATAAAGATTATTAAAGGTTTTCTTTTTTTATTTGAGCATTCTTACTTTATTACTATAGATAAACGTAAATACTCAACCTCTTAAACCTGCCCCCTTCCTATCATAACTGTAGAATGGTGATTGGTCCTTTAATTAATGATTCATGTAGCTCTCTATTTTATTGTGATAGAATATTACTCAATTACTTTTTAATAGCACTTTAATATATAAAGGATTAAAGTTGTTTTAATTTAAAAAAAACACACAATTATATATTAAATATATAATAGGAATTGCAATGCTGTATCAATAATTAGCGTATGCGCACGTTCATTCACTTTCTCTTTCATGTCAGTTCGTGCATGTGCGTTCATGCAGTTATGTTTTGTGATACGGCAATAAATACTATATGAGTATTATATATGTTTAAAAGGTATTTTGGTCTTGTTATTATGCTATTCAAATTAACATGCATTATTGTATAATATAATACCAACCATTTTCTTTCTCAAAGCTAAAACTCAATTAAATCATATGTCAACTTAAAAGTACATACATTCACAACTATACATGCCATAATGTTGATTAGATTTCAAGAGCAAAAATGAATGAAGTAATAACTTTGTTTTTTGCAGGCGATGTCAATCCTGCAGTTCTTGCTGCCTGCGGATACTGGTGAGAAAATTACTATGGGTATGACCGTGTACCTCTCAATGATTATCTACTTGCTGATGGTTGCTGAGATCCTGCCACACTCTGAAACGGTCCCCATCATTGTCAAGTACATCATCGGCACCCTCGTCTCTATAGCCCTGTATCAGGTGAGTGCCTTTTGTTTTGTTTTGGTGTCTTCAACTAACCAAGAAAGAATGGAATATATTCATTGGGTTTCTTTTGAACTATGAAATCTTTGATCTTTTGATAAACCCATAATTTTTATTAAAAATATGGGTTTGTCAAAAGATCAATGTTGTCATCGTCCAAGAAAGTTTTCAACTCTGCATTAAGTCGACTTTACATCAGAGGTACTTGGGAGATCAATATAAACATCATTTTCTGCATAGGGCGTAGGAAAAATGATCGTGTGGTTCTGGTGGCACGAGCTATCCCATTTTAATCCCCAAACCTAATCTTTTAATTGGTTTTTTATTAAAAACTTTGAACCTATGGATTCAGAAGTAAAATAACACCTTAATTTTAGCGATCCTTTCAACAAAATCAGATGTGGTGCTCACAATATTCTTTTCATCTGCATAGTGTTCATGAGTCATTTCAGTTATTGCCACCATTACATGTTCCATGGTAAGAAATCACATCTCCCGATCTCACGACCAAAATACGATACACGAACTTCTGCATCGCAGCACTTAAAATAATGGAATAATAGAATACTGTATTTCAGCTTTTTGTAGCCGCTGCCCAATTTGTGGCCTCACCTCACATAGATGCCGGGTTAGACACAATTTAAAATCAATAAACGCCTCCTTTGTATAAATGCCTCACTGGTATTATCGCCTTTTCAACGCCGGCACTTATCAAAGAGGATACTGCCGGCAGCAAAGTTCAACCCACCATATGGTATTTTGCTTGTAACTTGTAACTTTGTTAATCCCAATCCCATTTTAACAGTTAATATATCGATTTTTAATGCTAAGAACATCTGTGATACAACTATCTACACCATTATATGAATATTCATTTAACTACCAAAAAGATATAATGTTTATTACGTTGAAATTGGTATGACACACTAACACCTGTAATTATACACTTGGGAAGAAGTGGCAGTGTTTATTTGAAGTTATGTTACAGTTAGGTACAGAGGCTTTTTCAGGCATGTGAAACTTCCATGTAAGTTAATCAAATTGTTTGCGTTAATTACCGTCTACTTCAAATAGACATCGCCCTCATTTAAACGCCTATGCTAGATATGTTTTGAAACCAATAAACACCTAGACTACAATACATAGAAATACGGTAGCTGACTGAAGAACATGTTATTTATGATGTTCAGAATTTCATACTTCCAGTACATGTATTACTTGAACTTTTTCAGTGCTACTTTTGTTCAATTGTTTTCAACAGTGAACGTAACAAGTCAAATCTTTGTTTATTTTAACGATTTTCCTCCAGACAGTAAATCCTACATAACATTTAGGTTCCATTGTTTCTTGAAACAACTGATCTCAAGTTGAAAAACAAAAATCTTGAATTTGAGAAATCGAAAGAAAAAAAAATCTGAAGTAGACCTAACCTTTTCTGTGTGGTGTAAAAAAAAAGAAGCGGCCCCTACCTAACTTAATTTTTTTGCCTTAAAATAATAAAAGTGATAATACCTACCCAGCTAACCTATTTTTCAATATCATGTTAACAGAACCATACAATCATTTTTCCTAGGCCTAGTCAGTCCATTGCCGAGTTATAATTTTGAAACACAGTTTTTCGTTATGTATAGAATCTTCTTTTTCTGGTCAGATAATGATGACATGATTAGTTGCATTCAACTGAAACAAACTTTAAATGACAAGGTCAGGATTAGGCACTCGTCTGCTCGTATTGAATAATAAAACCTTGTGGAGGACAAGTCAAATGTTTTAATAACTCGTCCTTTTAACGAGTAGCAAATTCTGGTCCATTTGGCATACAAATACGAGTATGGCGTTAGTGGAAGGAGAACGAGTACATTTTTAGCAGGGCAAGTAGATATTTGAGGGTTACTAGTCCTGCTGGCAAGAAGCACTTTTCCACCTAATCCTGACCCTGGAATTAGAATCTGAAATGAACTGCTGATGCTCATGGCAATCGTTGCAGGTGGCTGCTGTGTTTGTGCTGATAGCCCACAACAAGGGTTCCCACGACAACCACGACATGGTGCCGTACTGGCTGCGTCTGGTTGTATTGCACTGGATGGCAGCCCTGTTGTGTCTCAACCGGTACATCACAGACGACGACGAGCACATCTCCAAATTGGTCAGTCTTGTATTGAGTATTTGGTCATTAACATTGACAATATTTAAATTATGTATTGTAGAAAAAAACAAAACTTTAATGTCTATAAATGGAGCAATTCATCTGTTACCTTTGAAGTATTTCACCTATTCTGGCACTGATTCCGAAAGTTCTGATAGAATCATATATTCCGAAATTTGGGGAAAATGACAAATTTTTTTTAGAAACATGAATTTTTTTGTCAAATTTCTATGACACCTGCAACAGTCTCGATAATCTAGAATCTTGTGAGCGCACGCACGTCTGAATGATTGAGACGACAGAAAACGTTGCTATTTGTCAGAGGTCAGAAGAATAACGCATCTTACATTATGCTTAACGATACGGATTGTGCAATATTTACATCGGCGTATGATAGATGCACGTACATTGTTAGAATAGCATGTTCTCTGCCAAAATAGCGACTGGCTTTTAGAAATTTCTCAAAAATATTCAACAATTTTTGTTACCTGTGTGGATTACAAGTGCATTGGTTTTCACAATTTTAAAGAACTGATGAAGGTAAACTATATCAGTTTTTTTTATAATGAATAGCACGATAATTGCCCAATAACCATCGTCATTAGTAAACCTTCGTCATCTCGACTCGTGTGACTTTAACATTGAACTATTCTGTCATATTGAACTCTACCTTTAATTACACGTGTTACACGGGTAGTACATGAAGTATGCTACGCGTGTCGACCTTGTTTTTTTTACGTAAACGCATTAAAACTCGGGTATTTCAGTATAAAAGAAACCCAAAATGACGATGGTTATTGTGAAGTGCTGTTTTGTTGGGACGATGGTTACTTATTTTCGGGACGATGGTTACTGGGACAAGTGTCATATTAATCATTTAAGCCAATTGCACAATCAAACAGAAACCTCATGCTGGCATTTGTAATGCCTTGTTATAAGGCTTCTAATGGGTTATTTTACCGACGTTACGCGTACGCTTGACGTTTCTGTACTATATTTTCCTGGTAATGTTTGTACACAAGTGTATATATAGTACCAGGCTACGTTGCTAATAGATACTGTACATACACACTAGTACATACATACACTAGAGTACGAGATGAATATGTAGGAATAAAAATGGAAATTAATAATGTTTGCAGAGTCAACCCATATTTACTCATTTACTTATTTGAAAGAGGAAATTCCAACTAAGAGGCTTAGTAGACAGTGACTACATGACGTCTTTATGAAAGAATGTAGGTTAGTGGTTACATATATTCTAGTGGTAATATTCTAATAGTATCTCAAGCTTACATAAACGCATTAGACCACTATATTACATGAAAGACCTGTTTAATAACCATCGTCATTGTTAGAAATATAAACACAGTAACCTTCGTCACAGTTATAAATAACCATCGTCATTGGATGTAACTTTAACGGACTCGCACGCAGCAATAACAAATTGTCGGCAGTTGATAACATATCGTACCTGTGCTTGAATATGTACTTTAAATATACGGATATTAAGTTTGACTTACCTTGTGGATTAGGCTGGATAATATCCATTATTATGGGCGAATCGAGAGCTTGACCTATTTAAATGACGATGGTTATTGGGCAATAACCATCGTCGGGTTTCTGACAGTGAATAGGGCCATGTCAGGGTTCTACGTTAACTCCGGTGAGAGGTTGCCCACATGACAACCAGCATCTAATTTTTGGTTGTCCTGACATATACCTGAGGTTGTCCTGACTTTTGTGCTCCGTTTGTGCTATGCAGGTATAGGGTCTTAAATTACATTGCTTATTATTTTTATAGGTAGGCATATGTACAAGACCACGTGCCACAAAGAAAAAAAACAAGATTATATTTGTACACATCTATTATTCTTTTCTCATGAACAACTTTTATACAAAAATTAGAAATTCAGATTTTTTATCCATTGCACGGTTCAAAATGTTGTCCAAAATACTCAAATTATTTTGGAACAATTTGACATGATTGATTTAGATGACAATGGGCTTTGAAATGTACAATTCATTAACAATAACAATGATATGACAGCATAGGACCTCCGGTTATACTTGGAACTCACCATGGGTACACTATTATGATTTAGATCAGAAGTGTTCAAAGAACAGGGCGTCGCTACAACAATGTTGACTTATGGGCAATTAACCCTTTGACGGTCGCTAAGGCATTTATGCCTTATGGCATACCTTAAAATAAGCCTAAAACATACGTTCTTCAAACCCTCGTACCTACCAAACCGTCTGCAACATGCATCGTTCAAGACCATGTGGTGACTCAAAATCGCCTAGTCCATTCAATAGTCATCACATTATTTCGATATAAACCAATGTTATAGTAAATAATATATTATTTTCAAAGGAGACATTTCTAGAGATGAAACACCAGTTTTCGGTACTCAACTTTGGCCACTAAATCTAATTATTGTTCGTCAGAAACCCCCATCGGCTTTGATGTCAAACGATCGGGTGTCCATTTTCCTATTTATTTGTACACAACTCATTAGTATGCAGCGAACCTTGACCTTATAAAAATTAATTTATTCATTCATTATATTACGTGTGATTCCAGATATTTCTGAGGCTGTAGCCTCTGCCAACAGCATTCAACAAGCATAGTAGCATTGCAAATCACGCGTGATAGGGAACCTACTACTGTTTCAACCAATCACAAGCGTTTCCGATGACGAAATGACAGCACTTACATGTTGGTGAGCGGGAAGGAACATGGACTGAAAATATTTCTGTGTAAATTGTTAGATTTCAACGATAATGATGAAATGGAAGCATTTATAAAGTCCACCAGTGTTTTGCGGATACGATATAGAATACACCGGGAAAGTTTCCGGAATGTGCGATTAGTCTACATGTCGTAATAGCTGGAGATTTGGCAGCAGGAAGGGAAAAAAATGTCCGACTGTCAAATTCATGCATAAGACACTGAACACTGTGAATTCGCAATAACTTGTAAGAATATTATTATGTTACTAGTCAACAGATTTATTATCTGGTATATTCATGTGCTTTAGAAAGACATGATTGCCATTCAATTTCATTGGTAATTTAATTCCATTGAAAAAATGCGTATCAAAAAATCATGTACAAATGAAAAATTCCGACGTTGATATTTGAAGTAAGCCAAAACTTTGACAAATTTATACATTACATCTTGGTCTATGGATTTTGTGTGTGTGAAAATAAGAATCTGCATCGCATTCAGGGGGGTAGCCAGACTTTTTAAAAAGGTACGCACAAATTGCACCTTGAGGAACAGTCTGCCCACCACATGTGTCGCGTTTATATGACATCAGTATCATTAATTTCCCTATTTCCTTGTGTTTAAATTGTTGACAGAATATTTTTATGATACACAGATAATCATAAGGTACAAAGTATAAGTTGAGATATTTTTTCGGCTCATTTTATTTTTAGTGTACAATAGCGTTCTCACCCAAGCATCTTAAAACAATAACTCACCTAACCTCAACACTGAATTACTTACATGTTACTTACATGTAATTGTTGCCAAAACATTGGTTAATGTGTAGAGCAACTTCAAGGCCACCACATTCTTTAGTTAAAATAATTACTTATTAGAACTTCAACTGTTCCAAGTGTGAGAACAACATTCTAAGTAGCAGCTTAGTAACCCGTAACTTGCTGCTTACTCACAGAGAGACTGGTCAAAACATTGGTTAGACCATCTTCAAAGCAACTTCAAAGGAACCTATCAACCGGACTGACGCAATTATCTATAAGGCCAGCCTTAACCATTCGTTTGTAAGTTTGCACCTGGGTTACACAATCATTACACAATGGGGGTAATTAGCTCTAATTGTTTGAAGTGACACACCATTTATACACAATGGACAGTTGTAGTGATTATTTTTTTTTCAATTTAAAAAAAATGAACCTATTGCCACAATAATAAAAAAAATTATGGTGGTTTTTCAAAAAGGTACGCACGTGCGTACAGTGCGTATACTTATGCTACCTCCCTGATCGCATTCCATATGTCCTGGATAAGTATGATAATATTTCGGCTCTTCAGTAAACCTGCAGAACTCGCAGTATCTACGATAACAAAATCTGAAAATCAATGACATTGTGTGATGTGAATGTATGTCATTCGTTCAAAATATGGCGACCGTGAATGATGTAAAATGTTATAATACAATGAGTATCTAATTCTTATATATTTTTTCAATCATGCTTATTCTGCGAAGCAACTGGTAATAGTCCAGAATAACCATGTTTTCAAAACAAATACAGAAGAAACACTAAATTAAAGAAAAAAAGTCTCGTAGAGAGTAAGAAAAACCTATAGAGCACTGCAGACCCAGTTCGTGCATTTTAATGTTTAAACAATCTTAACACAGCTATTAATGAAACTCACAATAGTGTTTGATGTGTCAAAATAAAGCTGCTTACTTATATTGTCGCATGATAAACACAATTATTAGGATTCATTAAAATTATATGATCTATGGTGCAATTTGTTGCATGCACACCCAGTTCGTGCGTGACGATATATCGGGGATTTGAACATGTTTATTTACATTGGATCTTAGTAGAAATTTTATTTTTTCACTTTGGCACCGGGAAAGCAATAATTTTTAAAGTAGTATTATTGTGTGTTAATTATTTGGAGCATAACAATTTTATTCAAATAACACACGAACTGGGTGTGCACACGAACTGCGTGTGCAGTGCTCTATCATCTGATTTAAACTCCTTAGGCCTGGACAGTCACAGAGCGCATTATGTTTGAAATCTTAAATAAAAAATCATGCTTAATTTTAAGACAATACTAGCACAGAATTCATAAATTGTAAAATTCATTAATTATTTGGACATCTTGATAAGTATATACAAATTATTTTCTATAAATTGAGTATATTAAGTATAATAATTTAAGTGGATTTATTGAATATACTCAGATTTTACATGGTTATTGTATAGCAATATAAATACTGCATAAACACATGTTACCTCTGAGGTCCGAATCCATTAACAAGAACTTAATGACCGTAATGTGCTCCTACAAAATACAACCCTCTTCAATGGACGCTCAAGACCTCTTTTGTTCAATCTCCAAATACATTTCATAAAAACACTAGATCTTTGGGGATTTTTGTACACAAATTTGTAAAATGTTATTAGCAGAAAAACTCTAAATCCTCTGATTAATACTGCGAAGTAACTGGTAAAAGTACAGAAGAACTACTTTTTCAAGACAAATACAGAAGAACCACTAAATTAAAGAAAAGAGAGCCTCTTGTAGAGAGTGTGAGTGTGCTGTATTGATTTTTTTAATTTGCAGCATGTATATATATTGATTTTATCACGTTGGCTAAAGACTTTGCTGCTGGGTTGCATATTGAGTTTTACTTGCTGGCTAAGTGCATTGGATATTAGTAAAATGTCATAAATGGCCTTCTAGAAAGCACAATTTAATTGGAAGAGTGCCCAAAATCAAATCACTTCGGTGTCGACTCATACCTCATAGTTGTGTAAAGTTTGAATGAAATCGGATCAACCGTAAAAGCTCTAGCTTGTCCAGAGACAAACATACATACATAGATACATACATACATACATAGTTACAAATGAAGGAAACACAAGCCTTTTGCTTCAGCTGCTGAAGCGACGCAATAAAACTGAGGGTTTCTAGGCAATGATGGTAAGATCAGAGGAAAACACAGTAAAATCAGAGAAGAATGGTAGATTTTTCAAAAAGATAATTCATATTTCTAATTATGTGTATGGAATGTGGGATTGCAATGGGCAAGCCAATGTTGTATATGAATAGAAGAGCAATCTTAAAACCTGCACATCGTACGTTACTTCTATTTTGAAATTGGTTGTCCTGTGGGACAACCAGTATCCAACTTTTGGTTGTCCTGATTTTGAAAATGTTTGTCCAGGACAACGGGACTATCCTTAGCGTACAGCCCTGCATGTCTATTTCGTTTGAAAGCCACAAACGTGTGACAATGCGAGCGAAAATGAAAGCCAATTCTGGTCTTAGTGGCAATGTTTTAGATATTGTCAACGCGGGTGTAATCTATCCCACCTGGCCGACCTCAGAAAAAATAGCAGTAAGATTGAAACAAATATAATGCATATGTACTAACAAAAGTTAGATATAGAATCCATTATTCTTCAATATATACTTCACTCATTTATGCAAACCCATCATCAAAAGAATTCTTGGCTCATTTCTGAAAGACTTGAAAGTAATAACGTATGTAGAAGGTTATCCTTTATCCATCCATAGTGATTTTCTGGTTATACTATAATAAATATAAAATATGTGTCTATATCATTGACCAGATTTCATTAAAGTTATACTGTTACTTACTGTATCACTATGTAGATTCATCTATCCATGTTTAAAATACTAATTAAATGTTCCTGTGCAGTCAAGTGGTGTTATGGTATCACATCCTCAAGAAGCCCATAGTAAGAGTGAAAGCTTGATATTGGTTTTCAATAAATTATCCAGAGACAATAGGTTTTAACTTGACATTAGAGAACTCTCTCTCCAAGCCTATAGGGCTACATGTATATCAATGTCATACTAATGTCAATACTTACAACTACCAAGTCCATTAATTCCAATATATATCTAACTTCTGTGCTGGCGTACGGGAAATGAAATCGCAAAATAAAAACACCGATAAACAATGGCATTTTGACTTTGTGATGTCTAAGACAAAAACCTGGAGCCATGAAAAATGCTTATTTCTGTACACAAATTCACATGTGTATTCAGAATCGTATATGCTTTCTTATTTTTAGCACATAATAAGAGTACATGTATTGTTTTATTTTTCTAGAATTTCTTGTCAAGCTCTCGGTTCAAAATGACTGCTTGGAGTTCACAATAATAAAGATGTTTTTCTGTCACTTCCTAACCCATCATACCATTGCATCAGGCAATCAAAAACAGCATAAATCCAGAAAAAATATATATTATAATGCTCACATTCAATGATATCCAATGCGGAACTGGGTTCCAACTACTTTTAATTTCATACGTTGACATTCTAAAACGTACAAAACGTGATGTCGACGACTTTGTATATTACCATATACGACCATCCAAGTGCCCACCCTCATGTAACAGCCGTCCCCCCTCTTTTTTGTAAATGTCCTTAAGAATTATGTAGTAACTGCACTCTCATGTAACAGCCAATCCCCCAGTTTGAGAAAATTTCAATTTAACTGCCCTGGGAACTTGGATGGTGTATACGGTACATTGTGTGATATTGCTTGATACATGGTTCTGGCAGGACTGTGCTTCGGTAGATCCATATGAAATCAGTCCACGAAAGTCAATTATCTTCACAAATATTTCCCTTTGGCATGCTTTCTACCTACCAAAATTTGCAAATTGAGCGGGCTGCTGGTTAAAAATATGTAGGTCAACCAATCTGTGCTAAGCGGCCGTAAATATAAACATGTGCACGCTGGGATTTTAGCCTATATCAGACGCGCATTGTTTCGTAACATCGAATAAAAATCATTGATGATCCAGACTAATGTTAGGTGGCGATAAAAAAAAGACTTGAGGATGTATTCTGTGCACAAAACCACCTTATCAAGGCTGATTTCATGGGAATTCTTTAGCTTTATTTGGTAATGACTTCATTAAAAAATCAAACCTTATTTGTCACCATCAGAGAGCACAGGCGTTTGTGAATCACACGGTATATAATGTGTCAGGGTGAATGTGGTAGGAATACGAGTATTTTCGGTGTTTGGCGTCTTAAATGGCTGTTAGTTGCATAAATAATTGTTCTCCCTATGCATGATCAAAAAAGAGTAATATACAGCATATTTGACACAAAATTTACATTGGAATGTGTTGTTTATACTCTTCCCGTTATTGCATATCATTATGGTGTCAAGGTCGCCATAGTTTCCGTGTAAAAAGATAGGTTGAAGTTGTGTATTTTTATGCTATAATTGCATAGTTTTATGCGCCTTCGAGGGCGCATCCGGAGCCTAAGTATTATTGCATTTCACATACTCCGACATTAAAGGGTTAATTCATCAAAGTATTTAATAATATTGTCAAAGTAGCTAAATGTAATGATGTTTGCGTTATTATTACGATTGAAATAGATTTACATTGGTTTTTGCTTGGATCATGGATCAGGAAAAAAAGAAAATTGGCAGAAAAAAATTCCATGCAAGAAAAATCAGTGAATTTGATTTTGATGGTGAGAATTAGGGAAAAATCAGGGAATTTGATTTCATGAGAGAAAAAATTTAATTGTAATAATTTATGGGATAGTTCTTCTTCAGTCTATGATCTCAGTATGGTAAGGATGGGTAATTTTTTTTAGTTATTTGTCCTATGGACAAGTATTCTCAGTCAACCCAGATATCAGTTTCAATTGAATTTATATGTTTTTTATATATTATATATTTTTCAGGATACCTGTCCTGTGGACAAGTAAGATTTTTCTCATATTCGTGGCCCTGCAGAAAGATCATAGACTGAATTTGGTGGAGTAGGACTAGGTGCCGCTATAAGGGGTGGTTGGGGACTCTCTAGAAAATAGTAATTGTGTTCTTTCTTGGTATCAAGAAATCAGGGAAAATTAGAACTGAATCGAAAAAATCAGGGAAAATAAAATGGAAATGAAAATCCTGTGACTACCTTGTTAGAAATACACAAAAATAGCAAAATGAATGAAAATACTGATTTTTTTAGTCAAAATACTGAGATTTTGGATTTGGGATAGTGAAATTTCATCAATAGGGATTGGCATTCCTGAAAACCCTGAAAAACTAACTATACTAGTTTGGAGTGTACTAACCCTGATACAGTAAATGTCACAGATGAAAATGTTCTCCCAAACCACAAGGTTCAAAACTCAAATGTAGACAACCCTGATAAAAAGGGTCCGGTCTTGTGGAATGTTCTCAGCTCAGCAACCTAAAACAAATTGCATTTTGCCCATCTTACATGAAACTTTGTCAATCAGTATTTCCCAATAATTGTACATTGGACTGAGCTGTTTGGAGAACATTATTTTTACACGCTGATTTTATATGTTTATGTGTGACCTGTTTGGATGACTTATGTTACTTTATATGTTAATTTCTCACTGCAGAGGGCTAATTGCATTGAGGAGTTTGAGGTGGTGGATGACGATGTGGTAGACGGAGATCACGATTCTGTGCAGAAACAATGGGATCAGAAGATCGATGGCGATGAAGACAAGGCAGGGCCATCGACGAAACATCAAATCAATGTTTCTGAAACCAAGAAGGGAAAGGGGGTGTGTATTTTTTATTAAAGATACAGTAGAACCTTGTTATCTTGTTATGTTGTTTAAGACAGTGGCGAATAATCATGCTTACACAGAAGCAATATGATGTGTTTTATGCTTTATGAAAGTTCCTTCCATTTAAACGGCGTATATAGACAAAACTGGGTGAGTTGAGAACCTGACTTTTTTTATCTGGTGAGTTCTTGTGGCGTATCACGGCGAGCCCCAAGAGTGAGCCGTGATACGCCACATGAATGAATCCCGATAAAATAAGTCATGTTACACAACGAACCCAGTTTTGTATTTATCTAAACATCTATCTTTTCTAAACAACTACAACATGTTTTCAAAGAAAGTTTAAACTGATTTAAAAGAATGGTGATTATGGTCCATTATTATTATTTTTACAAATCATCCTCGTAAACATTTAGTTTCACAGGGGTGTATACAACGCAGAACGTAGAATGATGTACGTGCAGCAATAACAGGGCACGCATTATAAGTGAAACGTGTCCCGTTTACTGTGGCGCGCTCAATGTATAATTTGTGCGTCTATTGTCCATACATCGTGACCATCTTTTTTAAGATGATGATTTTGTAAGCAAGAGTGAATATTATGGTACTACAATTTTTTTTGTGAGTTTGGCGTATCTAGAACTTACTGTATATGACCATCCAAGTGCCCTCCCTCGTGTAGCAGCCCTTCCCCCTCTTTTTCTTAAATGTCTTACAGAATTATGTAGTAAATGCAATCTCATGTAACGGCCCATCCCCTAGTTTGAGAAAATTTCACTAACGGCCCTGGGCGCTTGGATGGTTGTATACGGTAAAATTCTTGATTTAGAGGGTGTCCCAATTCAAACATTGAAGATAACAAAATAGGCACATTTAAAAGAACTTGATTTGTACTAACATTGCCATTATTGTGCCTGATAGATTTGAATCGGCGCATCTTTTAAAAGTAGGCTGGCTGAGAACTAACCAATGTATTAGGATAGTCCTGATACAACTTACTTTTACAAGGCATTTCTGGAGCACGATATCCAATGAAAATACATGCAAAAGACTGATAATAAAATGTATCTAGAGCAATTAAAATACCATGACATAAAAAGCTGGCTATAAAACCATCAAAACATGTGCAGGCCAGAAATATTAACTACATGATTTTCGTCAAATGTAGCTTCACAGGGCAACTTCCTGCATCCTCACGTTTACATACATGTATATACAAGTGAGCATGGTATTTTTAAAAGTGCAATAAATAATAAACGTGAATAATATAAATATTACTTTCCTTACTATACAGTAGCTATGGTGAAGGCATTGTTTATTGATAATGGATTTTGATTAAATATTTCTTTGGCTGAGCATTATCTTAAACTCGAATTTTCTGTTAATCACACTATGAACATATGTCTATTGACTATCTTAGATATTTGCTATCTGAAATATTTTACTGTTATCCCTACAGATTTCATTTCAGATAATAAATTTCTAGTTGCATTATATTGAGCTACATGTAATCTTAGTTATGGTTTGTATGCAATTGAGAGTAATACAAGATTTCCAATATTTTTTTTAAAGTGTATGTAAGTTTCATATGAAAAAAAGAAAAAAAAAATAGGACAATACACAAGTGGGGCAAAATTGTGTTTTCTCTGATATTTTGAGTTTGTTTGAATTAAAAAAGTGCGGTAAATCACAAATCCAAATGTGACTCACTCCTATTTGCAGTCTCGCAAGTATACCTTGGAGGACCTGGGTGAGACATCAGATACAGCATTCTTGTCCCCGTTCAACCCAGCCGACGACGAAGCCCTCAGTGCACACTCAGATCTGCCCCCTTTACAGCCGGTACTGTATTTGTCCAAATGATCTCTACATATATCATCTAGTAGAGATTTCTTAGCATCTGGATTCATCATAGTAAAGAAAGGATAATATCCTTTGTCAGATGCTTCTTTTGAACGAAGAACGAAGTGCAAGGTGCACAACAATAACATTTACACTTTGCCACCAGAAACTGATGGAGGGGATGTCCTCCGAAACATCTTCATTCAAAAGAAGCATCTGAGTAAGGATTTTATCCTTTCTTTACTATGATCTCTATATATGTTTTGAGTTAATTACTAACTCTTCTTTCACATACCTACGGTTTAGGGACTTATTTAATGCCTTAATAACAGTTTTTTCTGTACATGGCTAACATTTGGATACTATTTTTAAAAGTATTAAACAAATCGATGCGAAGTTTGGTATTTCATAAACAGAGTCATAAACCGCATCACCAGTGATTCGAGCACAACAATATCTGTACAAAGTGTAGAAGTCTTGTGAGGGAATGTTTAGGTTGATGCAGTGTGTTGTACAAAATAACATACGGATTGAATATAATACATGTAGATATCTTTTTGCAGGTTAAAACACGGCAACGCTTCATATCAAAATTAAACCCAATGAACTGGGGGAAACAAAGATCTGCCGTAGGTCCTATGGACGCCAGACGTGATTCACAAATCTCGTTAGTTGAAAGAACTCGCAACTTCAGGCGGGACAGTAAGATGCATGAGAATCTCCAGGGAGAGGTTAAGCAGATGTTCCGCACATACTCCTATGCTATAGGTCAGTACTAATTCCACTTCATATCAAAGAGATTCTTTCAATTTTATGTTCATATTTCTAGAGTTGACAAGGGTCAGGATTAGGTGGAAAAGTGCTACTCGTCCGCAAGACAAGTAACTCTTAAACATCTACTCGTCCTGCAGAAAACGTACTGTTTTTTCTGTTTACTTACTAAAACCTCTTACTCGTCCTCCACAAGTGTTTACTAGTCAATACGAGCAAATGAGTGGCTAATCCTGACCCTGGTTGACTATCATAGATATTCAGATAAATGCACAAGTATTTTTTGTGTTGCAAGGTGGTGGGATAAAGTCCGTTTCATCTAAAATCAAGGCGAATAAAACACAGCTACGGGCATCGGATATGAAGAAAGAGGAAAATAAACTTTTGCTCAATATAGCAAACATTCTACGTGCATTTAAACTCAGAGTATGTATTATTTGCATTTTCTGAACAATTTCATCAACTATTAGGTTTATTAGGGATTAGAAAGCACACACGTTTCTATTAAATTGTGAATTTGCCAGACCTTGACATAGTTTTGACTTTCACAACACACTCAACATTTCTATGAAAAGAAATTATTTAGCTGAATCATGCCAGTCATATATATAGTGCATAAAAATGCGTTTCCGCGCTGTTCTTTTGGCATTGCAAAATATACATGCCAATGGTGTATGTACATGTACATGTACCAGAACCACCCGTCTCTCCTCCACCAGAGAACTACACAAGTCTGCGATAACAGACCCCATGATCCAACACGATCATGTCCCAGATCGGGAAAACATGAAAATTGTTGGAAAGGAGTCCGTAGTGAGTGACAGAGAAATAATAGGCAGGTTTAAAAGGAAGTGGGATGTGGGTAAAAAAGCAGAATAAAACAACGGTGCACTGTAAACACTGTGACACTATGAACTGCAATGAAGGTGCTTGCATGCTGTCTCACAACAATGACAGTATACTGAAACAGAGGATACCCATGAGATATGGCCGCCCCGGACCCACTTCCTGATGTCATGTGATGTCTGGTTATGTTATCAAATAGTCACTGCACTGCAGACTGGCACTGATGATGCTATCTTGAAAACATGGAGAAAAATTGTGGCTTCAAAACAGAGTTGAATTCAACTCAATCACCTCAAAATTAATGATTATTAATATAAATAAAATAGAATATCACCAAAGTGTTCTCAAGAAATGTGAACACGAATTCAACAAGAAATGAATAGGTTAACATGATATTGTAAAAGAAGCAAAAAACAATTAGCTTCGTGGTATTGCTTTCTCAGAATTGCTGACTACCAACTATGTCTTCCATGTATAGTTATCACATGTAGGTTATAATAGGTTATAATATTACGATGCAACTAAAATTCTTATTTAAACCTTTAATCAATATGTAAATCCCCACACCCACACTATTATCATATGCTGTTGTTATCATGACTTATTCAGTGAAAAAATCGGGTAGTGGCCCAAATTGGCCAGAAGGGCCAGATTTTTAAAATCTTCACTGGCCCCTCTGATACATTACTGGCCCTGCAAGCGCTGAAGATGCATGACCACTAGGGGGTCTGGGGGCATGCCTCCCCACCCCCCAGAAACTTATTGAATTTATCTAAAAGATTTATACAACTGTTATCATATCCTGTTGGCTATAGCATAGTGGTGGTAGACTAGATCAAGCTCTTCTCTCTCTTTGATAACCAGTGACTTGAAAAAAACTTTGGAGAAGCTTGCCAAACCACAAACTGTGTACAAAAATTGAAAATTCCACCAAATTTTATGGTTTCCAGCCGGGCCATCATCTGGGAAACATTACTGGCCCTTCTAAGGTTGTTCTAGCCTCGGGCCAATGGGCCAGTGCCAAATTTTATCACTGTTAAGTTATTTCGACATCAACATCTGCACCTTAATCATATAAACCACATCTTCCTTTCACCGTCATCTTTTCATCAATAAATTTACCATGTAACTATTAAATAGATTTAAATTAATTTAGATTAAATTTCAAAAAAAAGTCTGACTATACATTGACCATTGTAGATCTTGAATAACGACCGGGAGCAAGAGGTGCGAAACGAGTGGCAGCAGGTGGCAATGGTCCTCGATAAATTTGCCTTCGTGGTTTCCTTTATCGTGTCACTTGGAATGTTCTTTTCAATGAGCTCATTCTATTTCACCAACCCATCAGGCCTCAAGAGGGTAAGTGCAAAGCCTGTTTATCTTGAAATCTGATAAGTCAAACTTTAAGTCAGATGTAGGAAAACCGCTGTCACTATATACATTATACTCAAGGTTTGTCTGTTCTGTATGAAAAGTGAATCCAAACAGAGGTCTATTTTTGGATCACATGTGCAATGCCGGGCATGACATGATACCATGCAGTTACATGTAACTTTAAGTCAAAATGATATATGATTTGCAAGGTCAATTCTGTTAGAAAAATGAGTATATGCCATGGAGATGTAATTGAAGGGCTGGTCACATAGACTAAAATTCATGTAAATGCATGAATCTCATGCATTACAATTGTATGTGCGCAGATAGTTTCTGCACTTTCATATCGGCATACGCAAAACGTAAACAAGTACATTGTAGTGAAAACACTACCATGCAACAATGCCAGTTTGACAGTTTTACGTCCAAGACAATAAATTTTCTATACAAAAGTCTTGTCAAATAGTGGACAACATGTGGTTTCATTTTTGGTTCTTGTTTCTGCAAATTGCATTGGAAATTGACAAGGCACCTATACTGTGTGTGAAATATATTTATTTAAATTTCAAGTTTATAGTTTGTTATCTTATTTTAAATCTGAACAACTGCAAAAGAAACAAGAACCAAAAATGAATAAATTTTCTAGAGCCTCCATAAAAGCTTCTTTCTTTTCAGAAATTCACATGTGTATTCAGAAATGCATTCTTCACCTTGTTTTTACAAAATTGACACAGAATTATACATGTGTTTGTGTGCCTAAAATAATTTCTAAATAGCTGATGTAGGTCACTATCGATTCATTTTGACAAGCTGGAAGTAACATTTAGGAATACTTTTTTCAATAAGCTTTCTTGCTTCTATAATATTTAATTATGAATGGTCATTGTAATCCAATACCATGCAAATGTTAGGATAATTAGCATTATTAAACAACTTACTTGGAGGATAAACCTGATAAAAAACATCTTCAAATATGTTCAGCCTGTGAGTACAGCAGAGTAAGCAGTCAAATTTCATCATCGCCAGCACAGAGGCACAAACCACTGGGATTATCAAACGATGCGTTTATCTGAGAAACATTCAGTGCCTGGCTTCATAGTCTGGTTATAATTGATTTGACAAGTTAATTCTTGATAGGTATGTTATTGTGACGATGATAATCCATTCGGTTCGCAAATATCTCACTTATTATAGTATTGCAGCAGACCCCAGATCTCAGTGAGGCATTTATCCTCCATCATAAAATCAGGCAGTGGTATTAACATGAAGATTAGACATCCAGGTTAATATATAATATATAATATTTAATCTATACTACTGGAAATTATCTACAATATAAAACAGACGTTTCATATATGGCATCTGCAATATTTCTTCAGTATTGTGACGTACAAAGTAATATACTATATTGAAGTAACCCCAAGATGGCGGGGTTACTTTGGTGCCACTCTGCCAGGGCAGGGTCCCACGCGGAAGACAGTTCTACTCTAAGTCCCCCCCTTTTTTTTAAGATAGGGTGATGAAGTCTCTCATAGACTGCCTCTCTTAAGCCCCGCTCGAACCACCTAGGTTCTCTGTCCAGGATGTCTGTTGTTTCCATGCTGAAAGAATGTCCTTGATGTTGCTGGATATGATGGTAGATCGCGGAGGAGTACCCACTAGTGCTGGCTCTCTGGTGTTGTTTGAACCTTTCTTTCAATGGTTGGCTAGTTTCTCCAATATAGGAGTTACATCAATCCTCTTGGGGTTACATCAATATAGTATATTACGTTGTATGCCTTAATACTGGAGAAATATGGCGGATGCCATATGAAACATCTGTTTTATATTCTACATAATTTCCAGTAGTATAGATTAAATATTATATATCATGCAGTGGTATGTCTGGGACATGGACATAATGGAGGACATTGCAGGAAATGCTGGCGAACTGAAAAAATTGCGTTTTTGTGCCGAAACAATTTATTCAAGGTACCCAGTAGAACATATCAACTCATAAGTATTGTAGAAATGGTAAAAATATTTAATCTTTGTAATTATTTAAAGATAACAGGGTATATCACAACTTCAACATTTCTTTATTTACTTCATTTGCTAGTTTTCTTAATTTGGTGATGAAACCGATGAAATATAGTCAAATTTTCCTTCGGTTTTGAATTTTTTCCATGATTTAAATGTCACTCAAAATTTTTTTTAATGAATATATTGGTTTCAAACCAACTTTAAAAATTGTACAAACATCCCCTTCAGACAATCAGCACATAAAAAGTGTGTCAGAGTGCTTTTGATCATGTACAGAGTAATTTAACCTTTTCCCACTCACGGTTTCTGCTGTGACAGCTTTTTATATCTTTGCAATATTATTTTGCAACGCCGTACATATAAAATCTTTCCATTTGGCGGTGTTGTGTAGCCAACTTTAAACTACCATAATACATAAAAATACATGTATTTCGATCATCTTTTCACCAATATATAAAGAAAACATTTTGTCTTACCCCATTCCCAAATTCTCAAATGTTTTGCAACACATTGCCAATGGTAAAAAGAAGCCCTGTTCGGATCGCCGGGTTTTGCAGTATTTTGTAACGACAGCATCAGAGTAAAGGCATCTTGATGATTAGAAAATGATAAAAAATATTTAGAATGTGTTTTTGGTAATGATTTATATATCATGATAAAGCTGAATTTGTTAGGAACAAGAATATGTATTTCTCATCAAACTCAAACTAATATAAGTATGTCTTCAAGGTGATCAAACATTGAGGTTTTTCCATTTAGTGCGATATGCGCATAAAGATGGCACCGTAAGTGCAAATTAATGCTGTCAAACGAAACGTCTTAATATAAAAAAGTAACATTAATATAAATTGTGCATGAAGATTCCTTATATGGTTTTACATATAGTTATCTAGTTTTAATCGCGATGGCACTGCTGTTATACCCCAAACGAATGACTTGTATGATGAAGCTTTTAACACCCAAAAACGTGAAACAACCCGGCCAGTTTTGGCCGATTTGAGTGCCTGACGGTCCTGGTTGGTTTTGGCTTTTCTGAGGGGAAAAGGGTCAAATTACTCTGTGCATGATTATAAGTACTCTGACACACTTTTTATGAGCTAATTGTCTAAAGGGGATGTTTGTTAAATTTTCAAAGTTGATTTGAAATCAATATCATCATCCAAACTTTTCTGAGTGACATTTATATGACGTGGAAATTTCAAAACAGAAGTCAAATTTGACCATATATATTTCATTTCGGTATGCTAGTTTTTTTGCCGCTGCTGCTCCACTATTAGGAGATTTAAACAAGACGGCATTTTCAATGAGGTTTAGCCTTTATCACCTGCCGGAATTATTCAAACCGATTAGAGCGAGAGGCGATAAAGACTAGCCATTATCAAAGCAGAGGAAGTATGGATTTGTGGCGACAATGCATTATTTCAAGGCTGAACACTTATATATTTGTAATGAATATTTAAATGGGTATTTCCTGATGACGTAACTAGAACAAATAATTGTCTCTGAATGAACTAAGCGGGGTTTACCCTTCAAAGTGGTATACAACTTGTCGGGGTTATTATCGTTGAAATTAGATTATTTTGAGCTTGAATTCGCAGTGTAAATCCCATGTTTGTTGCTCAGATATATATTCTTACTAATGATGTATTAATATTATCAAACTAGGCTTCTCCTCTACAAAATTTACATCAAAATAACGGGTAAGGGGTTTCTAATTAATGTAAGCAGAACATGAAGCCGGGATGCCGAAAGTGTATATGTAAACAAGGGCCATAAATTCGGAGACTTTTCTGCGCAAAATCCGGCTTTAAATGTCCCTCAAGGGATATGCCAATACGAATGGGCTAACTTAATAATGCAAGATACAAAAGAATCATATTAATCATAGAAAATAATAGTTTAGTAAAAGCTGAATGAAAATATAGAAACTGAATAACAAAATATAATAGAAGTGATAAGATAGGCAAGAATGTTTTATTTTGATATTGATTGATTTCTAACGCTAAATTTAGAAAAGAGTTTTACAAGCATAAAGTAATATCAAGTAAGACCATCGATTTGAGAACTATAGGCCTAGTATGAAATATTTTTATTTGTGTCCAAAATTCTTCACAAATTATATACTTTATTAATGTTTGTTTGGCATAAAAAGAACACTTTTTTGTTGTTTTTTTAGGCCGTTTTCGGTGATGCAGGAGTAATACCTGATGACGACGATGAATTTATAGATGAATTTTAGAGTACAGCAAAAACTTTGGATGAAGTTGATGTATTGGTTACTTATGAGGATAAGTTTACATTATGTTTTGTGCCTGCAAAATTCCATCAGAAATTGGAATATATTCTTACTTGAGAATTTTGCATTCAAAACTGTTGAACTGGAAGAGAGCATGGAGAATGTAATGTTTTTATTCCCATTTAGAGGGTATGAACTCTGTAATCCAACAACATACATGTAGGTAGGGCCTACATGTTGTTAATTGATATATTTGTTTTAGTTTTAGCTGCATTTATTTTTCATTGGTTAACTTCAAGTCTTCATAGAGTCCAAGACAATCAAGGATTTGTACTTTTCTTTAGCTTTCAGCTAGCTACAAGTCAAATTTAGGTTATGAAAAAAGTATATTTTATCTAATTTTAAGCAATTAGTAACCAGTATAGTCAATGAATATGCTTTAGTTTGCATTACTTTATACTGTATTTGAAGTTATACACATTTAAATGCTTGCTTAACTAACATCATGGAAAGTCCAAGGCCAAATTATTATTAGAAAATTGATGTCCTTAATTAAGAAAGCCTTTTGGTTAAATAAACTGTTGAAGTTTTTTTGTTTTTTACTATTTTGGATTATCATTTAAGTTTGAAAAATGGTGACTACCTAGCAAATTAGCAAAAAAAATACTTAAGTCTGTAAGCATCTCTTTTTATTTAAAATATTTTTTTTTTCTTCAACAAATGGAAATGTTTGTAAATGTTCAATTGTGTAGTTTTGCGAGTGTGGATCTTGGGTATATGATTGTTACATGTTTATGGAGCAATATCTAATGACAAAATACTGTTTTTGAACGTTTTTTTGATGATAATAGATGTACAAAATGATAGTTTTAGGAATAAGAGGAGTCCTGCGAAAAGCAGAGCCTTCATCACTAGAAACTATAATTTATTGTTTAGGAATAATTGACATTCAATAATTATACAAAACAAGATAAGCTATACAGGGTTCTATGTTTAGCCTCTGTGGTAAAATGCCACACCGGGCAAGCCTGGGCAATATCTACTTGACCATTTGAATGATATGTATAACATGTGCTACAAACACTTTACCAGTAATCATAATAGAATCATAAGATGATCATATTGCATAGCATTCATCATGAAATGAATGTATACCATATACGACCATCCAAGTGCCCACCCTCGTGTAACAGCCCTCCCCTCTTTTTTTTTTAAATGTCCTTAAGAATTATGTAGTAACTGCACTCTCGTGTAACAGCCCACGCCCCAGTTCGAGAAAATGTCAATTTAACGGCCCTGGGCGCTTGGATGGTAGTATACAGTAATTTATGATCAAATTCACTAGTCATGTCGGGTAAGCCTGGCTGTAAGTTTACTTGCCCGGCGCTGGCTTGCCAGACACATAAACTTGCCAATGTCCAGTGGACCAGTGCTAACATAGAGGCCAGCTATGTGATAACTGTTCATGTTGTCTTCCCACTTTGTTAATGTGACTTTTAATCATTTAGAATTATAGTCTCCAATGATTAGTACTGCCGGTGAAAAAAACTAGACTAATATTTGTAAATATGAATGCAAAATGATTTCAATAAGCAGTAATCACTGTTAAAAGACAATGTTAACTTACCTTGAAACTCATCGGGATGGTGCTGTTGTAATAATAGTTACTAAACCTGTTATAATGATAGTTATTGAACATGTGACACAAGCACTATTTTAGTATGCATTTTGTGGGAATATAAGTGAATTTGCATGTTATGTTTTGAAAAGAAAATGTGAAACAATTGTACATAAATATATCTTTTATTCACAATGTACACAATACATTAGAACGTGCGTAAGAAATGATGGCGAATTACAGAAGAAATAACCTCATCTTAGGCTTATATATCAACATATTTATTATATTATTTCATCAACATGATGTACAATGTATTTTTGTATTCTTGCAAAGTTAAATTTGATGATTATTCTTCTAAGATAATATATATGTATGTGAACACATTACCAAGGAATGATCAAAATTGATAAACACTGATTATTCTTCAGCACATAAGTAAACTTTTTGGGACTTTATTGCTATTTGATATATTGTACTTTAGACACAAGATCAACTTAGCCATTACCTTAGTAAAGCAGAAGCTTGTGTAAGTTTGTAAATACTATTCATAGTTCAAAATCACGATTTGGAAAATATTTTTCATAACACTGATGAAGATTTTCACGTGTCATGTTGGCAATCCTGCTGTAAGTAATCATTCCTAATAATTATTCTTATCCATATTTTCTTTGTTCTATATTTTTTTACAAGTGACTGTTTAAGAAAACAAGAATTACTGTATGTTTGATTTTTTAGTTTTCGTGTGAGTGAAGTGTCTGTGTCTAATTGTGTACAGTGTATAAAATGTAGATGTTTTACAAAACAATAAAACATTAAAAAATACATTGGTAATTATCACTCGCAAATTCACTAATTATTTATATACAACATCTAGACATCAATGTTACTAAAGAACTTTTGTTTTAGATTAGAATTTGGACTTTTTGTATCTGATTATCGGCGTGGTGTCATCTTTTGCACTCATGACAAGGCTAATGACTATGCAAATGTTAAAAAACATGAAACATTTGGAATATTGGAATGCTTTCCTGAGGAATGTTTACTAAGAGTATACCAGATTAATTACATGTGTACTAGTAGTCTAAATTGCTGATGAGTTAAATATAAGAGTTCTGACATTTTATTTCACAATCTTCAACTCATTCATCCTGCACTTGTAAAGATTGACCATCCACTATTCAAAGATTAATTAATAAGGACTAACTGTTTAAAATATGTTGATATAGTAAATGTGAAATAAGGATCAAAACTAGCTTATGGTATTGTTCCTCGTCAGACTTTGAGCCAACTAAAATGGGTACTGGTGTAATTGTCATTATTACACTTTTTGTGCTATAAGTTATGTTCTAATAATGATTGACCTTCCAAGCTTATGCAATCTTGCACTTCGTTATATATATGTTTATACTTGGCTTACACATATATTATTTGCATTCTATAGTTGAATAAGGAAAATATGCATATTAGATATTCTTTCAAGCTAATAAGAAACTTTCAACCATTTCCATAAAAAAATCTGCACCGAAGCTCAGTACAAATTTTAGCACCAGAGTGTGGGCATTACGCTATGCTGTGCTGACAATGGAATGATGTATTTGTGGTAACCACGTCAGAATTTTGCCTAAATTGAACCAGAATTTTGCAGAAAGTAGTGTCTAAAATCTTATTTTCAACAGTATATCAACCATCTGCCTTTCTTGCTATAAACATATTACAGCTCCCAGTACATTTGTAGTTTTCTTGTTCATTATGCTACATATCAAGCCAAAGTTTTAAATCTTTTTATCAAAATGTTTCATGACTGAATTCTCCTTTTTTAAAATACATGTACATCATCTTCTAACTGACATATCAACTTAAGATAGTCTTAATGAAATACAATTTCTTCTGGTCTTGAGCCATTGTCTGTTGTTATAGCTTGTTTTATTCTTGTTCCCTGTTCCCATTTACTGCCCTTTTTGATAGAAATTTACTACATAATTGCATCATCATTAATTTTCTTTTCTATTTCTGCAATACCAGTTATGTTTTGACTAAATAATTGAGGTTGAATGTTTGACATGGAAATGAATTATTATTTGTAATAAACTAAATGATGGAATAATGTGGTAATAGGGGATAAGATAGAAGAGAGAGAAATTGTAATTCACGAAGACTACCCCATATTTTATGTCGGTTTGTCAGTTAGTAGATGATGTTTTTAGAAAAGGAAACTTCAGTGTTGAAAACAATTTAATAAAAGGAGTGTACAACTTTAAAAACTTTGGCTTGATAAGGCGCATAAAAGAACAACCAAACTACAAATGAAACCATATGCTAGTTACCAAAATACATAGTGTTATTATAACTAAGGGTACATTGCGCTATATCAGTTGTTGCTTAGATGTTGCTGAATTCCATTGAGTGAGTACGATAATCATATCGATTATAGGGTTTGAGAGTGTAATAAAGTGAGAGCAGATATATGATAAATCTTACTTGTAGCAACAAGCCTATGAACCATTTCATGTCATTGCTTTGAAATATTGAATACTGTAAAACTAGAATATTTCGTGGCCATCAAATTTTGCACTTTTCATCTATAAATTATTTTGTGACTTTAATTTTGTGATTTTGGTCCATTGTGGACCTATACTTTACATAGGCTATTAATGTTTGCTGACTATTTAAGTTTGTGTTTTTGCGCCTACCCACGTAATTTGCAAATTAAATCGTGAGCAAACATTTCTAGTTTTACAGTAATAGACAATTTGTAAACTGAAAAAAAGTCATGGCCAGAAATAATAGCCATTATACATAATGGAGACATAATATAGAACATTTTGACCATAGAAAAAAATGCCACATACTGTATTTCCGCATTTTGTAGCCTAGGCGTTAATTGTTTTCAAAACATGTCTAGCATAGGCGTTTAAATGAAGGAGGCGTCTATTTGAAGGAGGCGTTAATTAAGGCAAAATGATTCGAACAATTTAAGTTAGACACACATGAGGAAGCCACTGTACCTCACTCAAGTAACTTCAAATAACCACCGCCACTTGCTCCCAAGTGTATAATTACAGGGATTAGTGTGTGATCCCACTCTTAACATAATAAACATTATTTCCCTTTGGTTATTATATAAATATTCGTATAATAGTGTAGATAGTCATATCCACATTGGCCTCAGCTTTAAAATGATACGCTAACTGTCAACATTGGACTGATAATAGAACTTACAAGCACATTAGCCACATTTTAGGTAATAAACATTTTAATCAAATTGGCGCCAGCAGCATTCTCTTTGATAATCGCCGGTCTTGAATAAGCATCTATATAATAGAGGCCTATATGAGGGAGGCGTTTATTGATTTAAAATTGGACAGAGGCTACAAAACGCAGAAATACGGTAACAGACAGACCTGTAAAATCTACAGTAAAACTAGAAATGTTTGCACACTATTTAATTTGCAAATTAAGTGGGTAATTGTAAAAATGCAAATTTAAATAGTCAGCAAACATTAATAGCCCAAGTAAAGTAGGTTCAGGATGGACCAAAATCGCAAAATTAAATAGTTAAAAAATAATTTATAGATGAATATTGCAAATTTAATAGCCACAAAATATTCTAGGTTTACAGTATTCATCATATATTGGTCCTGTTTGATTGGTCTAACTATAGTCACTACATTGACTTTAGGAATCACGATTTCCCACCTAATGACTTCCTGGGGTGGGGCCGCTTTTCTCATCCCCAAAATGTCAGTTTAATGGGAATTTTGGCAACTCTGTGAGCTTTGTGTTTACAAAACCCATGAAATTCTGTGGGTGCAGGGACTCTTTAAAAAAAGTGAATCTGTCAGTGCAACCGAACAACAGTAGTGAGACAGGTTGGACGTGACTTTGCCAAACAAACTCACCATAAGCTTGTCTCTGGTCAGTCATGTGACAACCAAGATGGCGCTACAAATCAGGAGATGAGTTTCAAAATTCCTCCACATAAACAAAATTTTAGGACAACCTCTTGTGACTGTAGTGAATAGACTGAAGGAGGCCAATGTTTTAGTTAAATCTTCATCTGACTTGGATCTATCAAGAATATAGAATAGCGGCCATTTCGAAAAAGAGTATCATGTAGATATTAGAAGATACCCCAACTGGTGGTAGAGCTAGCTACATCCTATCTCATTTTGTTCAGTAGGTCCTCAGGCCTTTGGAAAGTATGGATGTACTCAACATATCTGGTGCGAACATACCTCAAGCTGTCTGTTTCTATGGCAACCTCCATGTTCACATACCCTTGTATGGGATACAGATTTAAAAAATTAACTTGGAATCTACAGCACTTTGAATAATGAAAGTTTGCACAAATGAGATATGATGTACTATAGCTTGCTTTACCACCGGTTGGGGTCCATCTTCAAAATGGCCAACGGCCTTCAGTATACTAGTACATGTAACTTAAATAAAATGCCTGAAAAAATCACCAGGAGTATTTTTTTAAGTATGGGAGCAACTAGTTTTATTATTTGATATCCTATAGTGTAACTAATGGGATAAGTTTTTTCAATGGAGATTAAACTGAAAAATGTTGTTTTCTATGAACAAGCCTACTTTAAAAAATATATATATAATTGATTGTTTGTTGACAGTGCTGGGTAGATATTAAGCCCAACAAAAATATGTATTCCTAATCATTTGCAATACTCACGTTAATAATGATATGGTTATGCACAAGGAGTCACACTAGGGAAATATTTGTAATTTCAGAAATATTTCCTTATAGGTGGATCATTCTATACCACTACATGTACACACTTGTAATACTAGCATGACTACATCACAACTGTTATACTATCACTATCCACGTTGTTCTAGTAATGATTTTGTAAATGTGAATGCAGCATTGTATGTGTGCAGATACTGCTGACAGTGCATCGTGTACAATGTATATTTACATGTACAATTCTAATAGGTACAATGTCATGACCATTTCACAATACATACAACATTACATGGCAACAACTGTGTACTTTGCTGACTTCACTGGAATGCAATTGACAGTTCTCACAACATTGTAAATAGTTTTACTCTTCAAGGAGGGAGAACAATAAAGGTTTCAACCATCGAGTTCTGAAAATTAGCGAACCCCCTCCAGTACTTTATGAACACTCCTTTGAGTCCCTTATATCTAACATATCTCAAAGATGAAATTGCTAGTTTATACTGGCAGCCTTTTACCATCATGGATGAACGGAATCCAAGCACGCTATGTCTGTTCTAACCATCCAAGGCAGTTTAGCTATATACAGATTTTGGATTATATGCAGTATAAGCACACACACTGTACCTGTTTGCCAGGTTGATATACACGTTTGGAATTTGCAATCATGTCTACAGTTAGATCTACTTGTGCTGCATTGTTTACAAGACTGGTGAACGCTACCTATGCGTGGTGCTTGTGTAGAATTCGTAATATTTAGCTTTAACATTTTAGCTCACAACAGTGTTTCAGATAATACTATAGTAGACACGCCCCGAAAACCCCATCAAGTAGCATGACTGCAGGGATCATTTGTCTTTATAAGGCATAGCCAAGCTTCAGATCAAGTTTCAACACTTTCAATTTAAAGATGTAATACACAGCGGTATATCAAGCTCTAGATTGGTAGAATAAGTCTTATATAGCAGCAAACTGGATGACAACCATGATCAGTCTAATGAAGCATGTCAACCAATCATCAGACCAAGATTTGAAAACTGATTTAAAAAATTATCAAAAATTAACATATGAAGTCTCATCTCGCTGGAGGGTTCTTGTGAAAACATGGCTATAACAATCAAGCTCAATCAGATCTCCTAGCTTTGGGTAGTTGGTGATGCTTATTGGCTGAGAGCTTTTCAGAGCCTACTCCTCGACTTTCAGATAAGATCTCATGGTTCCGGAGAGCTCTGGCAGCTGCGTGACTGTCGGCGGCCTGCAAAGCTGCAAAGCATCCGGAGCCAGTAGGCAACGCCCACGCCGGACACCTTTTTGCAGGAGGACGTGGCTGCAGAGGACGGGCTGGGCGATGATGGGGGAGGCGCGAGGATTGTCTGCTGCTCGCCTGCTTCATTCTGGAGCACAATAGCAGCGAGTTTTGAGAATGAATCATAATTTATAGGCATGTCCGTTATTGATTTTTCATTCCAATTCCCATGGATGTAAGCTAGTAAGCATATTACTATCATAGAAATCGTTGTTACCTCCTGTTGCTCATCTTCTTCCTCTTCTCTCAGCTCACTTGGCTGGGACATGAGATGCTCCAGGTGCCTCTGGATTGCCTCACCCAGGATCTCTGGATCAAACTCCGCTCCATACACATCCCATGTCTGTCCATTCTCATCGTACACGATATCAGGAACCTGCATGTAGGGAAACGTTGTTCATAATCCTTGACAAGGTTTGATTTGTGAGTATTTCAATTAGATACTTATACCTAGTAATTACTTAAACATACTTCATACCCTTAATATATTTAGTTAACAAGAAAGAAATGACTATATTAAAGCTTCACCGGCTGGTTGGGATCCTGGTCTGACCGAGGCACGGAGAAAGACGGTCCCCTTGACGATGCGCGGCTCCACTCGCCAGTGTCCCCAGGATGAGGCATGGAGAAAGATGGCACACGCGATGAAGAGCGACTCCCGTCTCCTCCATCTGGATGAGGCACGGAGAAAGAGGGGACTCTTGATGAGGATCGGCTCCACTCCCCGCCGCCTTCCGGATGGGGAATGGAAAAGCTGGGGACACGAGAGGAGGAGCGAGAGCACTCGCCTGAGGAAGCGAGAGAGAAGGACGGTCCGCGGGATGAGGCGCGAGAGTCGAGTTTCACCTGTGAAAGAGTGTCTGATGTAAACATGTGTACTGTAAAAATTGAAAACGGGTGGTGGATTTCTTGGCCACTCAGAAACCCCCTGTTATGAAGCCTGTTTTTAAGCTATCGATTCGTGAAATTCATATCCTGAGTGACGACACTAAGGTATGTTTCTTCTGTTATTTACTTGCAGCTATTTCAAGATGAGGGGGAGTCCCGAAGTGTACAGCACATACAATCAGCAAAACAAACAGTTTGTCAGGTTTCAAATGCTAACTGAATGAAATTCGTCGATTATAAATAGCCAACGTTCTCAGTGTGTACTAGCTGATTAGCTGCAGCTTATGAAGAACCACATCACACATAGTACTGAATTCACTTGCTGCTATTTTTCAATATGAAAACTGCATTGATAGAAAGAAGAGGGTGTTCACCTCCGGGTAAATGTGTAGGTTGGTGAGAGCCGCTGCGCCAGCCACTGAGGCAGCCACTGTAGCGCCCTCAGCCGAGTCCAGGCACTTCATCAACGCACAGTTCTCGTCATCATCAGCACCTGGATAGGGTGGTTCATTTGTATTACGTATTGTGCAGTATGTTTAGCATGCATCACGTATCTATATGCTGTATTTTGTATAGCCGCTGGGAACCCTATTGAGTTTTGTAATATACATCCAAGTCTATAGTTTTTATAATGTATTGTAGGCCTACTATAAGTATTTTGTATTATGCGTTTTGCGTTATGCATAATATATGTGTATATGTGTGACTAATTTGTACATGAAACATCCAAGGATATTGAAATACCACAATAGCAGAACATTATTTATTTATTCATTTATTCATTGATTTATTCATTTATTTATTTATTTGGCATATGTACAAAAATATTAATAATATAAAATTCAGGCAATTTACGATAATCATAAAAACACAACAACATTCCTACCAGTAAGTGGAATGTAAATGGCTGGGGAGGAAGGAAGTGGATTACTTATCAAGTTCCTCCCCATATGTTGAATACTTTTATTACTATAAAATCACAATAGTATAAATAACCACATTTACATTTACATTTACAATAAATCATTCCAGTCTGGTTGGTTTGGCTTGGTTTTAATAATATTTTAACATTTATCAGCAGAACAAGCCACTCATGAGACACAGGTGACTCGCTTGTCCCATTTTAGAACTTTTTGTCTGATCTTACTCATCATTCAACCACAATCCCTCTCAGGTATCCAAATCGTCCAAAACATCAAGTGGATCCCTCGACATTTGACCCTTGGAACATTGGCACCTACAGACTCGAACTGTCACAAAGACCCCCATACTCCCTTGCATGGCATAATATTTAATGAGTCAAACCATCATAAGATACTGAATGAAATTAGTTATTTGAACAACTTTCATTCATGGCTCATAACCTATATTGAGAAATTAAAATGAGCATTGTTGACAAATTCTGATTTGTTTTTATGTGTAGATCTACACCCTCGGAGGGTCCCACCGAGGGAAAATTTATGGCGATAGGGGTCGGGGTCAAACGTCAATGATCAAGTGGAATTTTGGGGGAATTATCTGGACATCTGGATGAAATTTAGTTCAATGATCGATAAGATCATACAACATTTATCAAAAAATGACACTGCGGTGCAGTTAATACAGGACTCAGCGAATACTATCACATTGGTCTCCTTGAATGTGTTCATCGTGTTGGAATCCATAAATATTAACAAAATTCATCTTGACACAACACAATAAAATCTTACATTGATCGGAAGTCATGCAGATTGACCTATCATGCGCAGAGAGATTTTGAAAATGGCAACAGCTGTTGTCGAAACTGTCAATCAATGTAAGATTTTATTGTGTTGTGTCAAGATGAACTTTGTAAATATATCACATTGGTGGTTTATGAAACCATCTGCACATCCCACTGGCATGTAAACCCATGTAAACCTTGCTAATGCTGAAACCACAATCATGGGTCTATGACCCAGTCCTGTATAAATTTGGACATCGTGGATTCAAGGAAAAATCTTTAGAAACTGTCCATAGTCCGCTAGAATTGGCTATCAGAACAAGACTGAGCCAGTCTCAAGATATCCACATAAATAAGAAATATGGACAATATTGATATACTTTCTATTGTAAATATTAAGAATAAGTTCCCAGCATTTTATAATTAACATACCTGTATATCCTATTTATATTACATTGCCTGTTCTTTTACTTCTTGACAACGAAATGTATTTTAACCTATATTTATGTTATACAAATTGTTTTATATAAGCACAAGACATTCTTATATTTTTGGCTACCTTTAGATATTTTAGCTCTGATGAGGAACTTTATGTTCGAAAGCGCTCAGCAAAATTAAATAAACTTGAAATTTTTTAAATCTTTGGCACTTATTTTATACAGCAGTTAAGACGACACAACAACAAATACTAAGAATAATGAAATTCCTTTTAGAAGTAAAAAAAAATCATAAAACAATTCTTCTTCATCCAGTCTGGAGACAATACTAGGAAGCAATTCTGTAATACTTTCAATCTTCTTTCAGTATTACTCAATCCAATATTTCTAAGCAACTGTCTTAAATTTTTCTATGTCTTTTTGAAGATAACTTTCTTTTGGAAGATTTTTTGGGTGGGCTTTTCTTGACACTGTTGGTGTCTTCATTGTACATGTAATATCATTTAACTCATTTTGATTGTTATTTTGATTGTCATTTTGATTGCCATTTTGATTGCCATTTTGATTGTCATTTTGAAGGTCATTTTGATTGACTGATGTTCGATTGATGGCAAATTTGGTCTACTTGTAGATCGTCTTCTTTTAGGTGGATGTAAGGAGAGTTTGGCTTTTCTTTCTAAAAGATAATAAGAAAAATATTGACTTTATATCAAAACAGCAAACAATATATTTATTAAAACTTATTCTTTTAAATGTATACCTACTATTGTTAATTCATTCATTCACAGAGTTATATGTAAGCATGTAAACATTGCATTTGTAAACAGATTTCCTCAGTTTTTACCGCATGCAGCTTTTTTGTTAGAAAAATGATGCCTCTGATTTTACCGTGATCTTAGCTCTGGACAAAATTTGCCAAAGATTTGGCCATAACTAAAAAACTAGATCTACAATATGCATGCCGCTTGACATGGATGTAGTTTGAAGACCATATTTCTTATTTATGTGGATAATATTGACTTTAAATGTAGACTTCATTGAGTTTACATCAGTCTTGTGCACTAGAAATGAGCCAAATCTAGCATGTGAAAATTTGTGCGAGCGACTGTGAATAAACCGTGAGGCGTAGGAAAATTTTGAAAGAAGTTCTATAAACCTTGAGAATACTCCCGCATTCCCTGCACATACTTAGAAATATGTATTACCTTTTTTACTGCCACTTTTGTCCATATTTGATGATGTAAATACTGCAAAATCTGATCTCTCAGCCATTTTCCTCAGTTTTTACCGCGTGCCACTTCAGTTTTTACCATGTTTCACCAGAAACCCTCAATTTTATCAGTGACAGTCTACCTACGGTGAAGTGGCATATAAACTATAAGGAGGGTTTTGTCTACAACACACATTCAAAGAGACAGACTTACATGTAACCTACGATCAGTGTCACATAGATTGACAAGCAAAAACTCTTCACCCTTTGCCAAGATTTTGCTGGTGTGAAACAGAGACAGAGCGGAAACTCGTGCCTACAAGAGGACTCTACATGGGATAAAAGTAACACGGCGACAAGGCCGTTTTTGAGCTGTTAACACCTGCAAAATGGACGCATTTAAAAATTCATATCTATGGCCACGAGATGCGTCCAGTTTTATTTCCACATGACATCACACTGATATAAGATAAATTTTAAGAGGTAACGGTTTGTTAGTCTCAATATGTGAAACAGTGACACGGCACTTACGTTTGGACCCCTTGGAGTGGCTTTCCAAGGACAGTCGCAGGCATTTTCACCCTGTATGCACGTCATGCACGTAACACCCACCATAAAACATACGCACCCACACCAAAAATTCCACCGGGAAGTATAAAAGTTACACCCTATAAAAGCTCATAAAAGTTGGCATAACTCTACAGACATTCTTTCAAAAATACGAGTGTTGGATACCAGTTATAACTGTAAACATTGTCATTTGACACCCACCAAAAACCATGAAGTTCACGCCGCAAGCAGCATTGGCATGCTTTTTGCTCATGTCCATCATGACCATTCCTAGCGGTGAAGCAAAGAGGCGTGGTGGTGGTAGCCGATCTAGAAGCAGTGGCGGGAGTACATACTTCTACTACAAGTGTCCGTCCAACTGCCTGGGGCCGTGCATGGACAATTCGGGCGAGTGCAAGCATGGCTGCGAGTGGGGTTACCGTGGCGACAAGTGCAATTGGTCCTGTACTGGCTCTTTTTCTGGCCAGTGCAAGTGCTGCGACCAGAAGACAGGCGACTGCCTCGTGTGCGACGATGGCTACTATGGCGAGGACTGCGATGAGGTCAGTTATAGCATTTTGGTGTATGTACGATAGTGCAATAAAGGACTGCAGACAAGTCAGTAGAAGGCACAAGCCTATTCAGATGTTTCTGTCTGTCCTCTCTAGCGACGTTACGGTGGATATTACACTGAAACGTCGCCAGACATGACAAACAAAAGCATCTGAGTCTGAAGCTTGTACATTCTCCTAATGGTTAATCCAGGACCTAAGAAATCAGTACAAAACTGTCGTTTGATTGGAAGATTATGATCATGTTTTGGTTAATTTACTTATTATGTGCTAACTAAAGGGGCTACCATTTACTATGGCTGGGGGGTGTAGGGGTGTGTGTAAATGAAATCATGATGGTATGCCTATTAATTTCATGGCCTTCCCTTAGAAGTGTTTGAAAATTTCAGCCCGCCCACTAATATTGCAACAAATTTTACCCCCGCCCCCCCAAAAAAAAATAAAATAAAAACAAAATAAAATAAATAAATAAAATTTTAAAAAAATCCAGTTTAATTTTTTTGTCATTATATGTATGCTTCAATGTCTGTTGCAGAGCTGTCCTCGCGACTGTCTCGTGAATGGCACTAGGACTTGTGAGAAGCTCACTGGCGCCTGCCTCAATGAAAACAGCACAGTGTACCAGTGTCCAAGTGAGTTGAGTTCTACTCACTTCTCATGGGCGTGCATGAGGAGTGGCAAAGTTTGAAAGTTTACACTATCTTCCTGCTTTATTGTAGCAGCTTGGGACTACAATATCATATACGGCCCCTCCCAACCCACCCTAAACCACCCGAAGCAGTCAACCTCCAAATAGAATTTCCTTTGTATTCTAAAACTGGCAATGTTTCAAACGACAACAGTTGCTTATATGATATTTTAGCCTATTCACTTCCCTGTGCGAGAACATGAGGCCCTAGCATATGGCCACATTTGTGTTGTTTGATTTTCATTCTCTGCTTTGACCTATAACATCAAGACATGTATACAGGTCCAAAAATATTCATGCTGCTGAAGCCTTTCATCTCCAATGAGCCCTAATGATAAAGTGTTAACATTTGTTGATTCTATAATATAAAAAGAAAACCTAAGAAAAAAGTAAAAAAAAAATCATTGTGACCTCTGCATCTTCAATTTCAGCTTATACACCTCCTTCATATTCTGGAAGCGGCGGTCTCGGTAGTTTGGTGCCCCTGGTCATCCTACTGGTCACTCTCGCTCGCTGGCTGCTTACTCGAGCTGACTGTTAGACATGTTCTTGTATGGATTCTGATTAAACTTGGACACTTTGGGTCTCAATGAATATGTGTTATGCTTATGAACGGTCACGGCGGTCTCTTTATAATTTCATAGAACTTCACAGAGGCAGTAAAATTCTCTTCTAGTAGGAACTGTGCTGTCAATAATTGTGTATTGCAATAGTTAAAAGTAGGATTCGAGCACGACCTTGGAATTTCCAGCGTAAAATTGAGCATGGTCATGTCTGATTTACCCCAACGAACCTGAATCAGAATGCATTATTGGCTATGTTTTACGCACGGAGGGATAGAACACTGTGTGAAAGCGACTACGTAACGACTACCGTAACCCTGCCAAAATGGCGTCGTCAACAGTGCCCGATTCAGATTAGAATCGCGACTATTCTGCTTATTGTATGTTAGCTTTCATGATATTAGATGACACATGTGTAGATTCTATTATATCTACTTCAGAGAGCATGTAGTTTAAGTGTGTAACAATATTATGATGATATATTTTGCTCGAAAACAGTCACGTAAGTGACTAGAGTAACTCAGTTTCTGTGACTACCGTAACTCTAACAAAAGAGGCCCGAGAGTAACGTTAATCACCAAATAAATTAAAAATCCATTTCATGCAACCATGAAAGGAACCTTCAATGAATCTATTTAACACACAGATGACACATGCATCATACTGTCTTTCTGCAAAAAATATAAAGCCATTTAATAACCATATCTTATATAAAAGTGCAAATGGATCTCTACATACATTATTATTAGTGACTACCGCAACTCAGACGGGAACTCAGAGTTACTGTCAGCGAGGAGGCGAAATTTGTTTATCTCAAGTCAGTATCGCTCTCAGCGTTCTTTCATCGTGAAATGTGAAGTAAAATCAAGTTTAAGTACAAATGAATATTGCATAAATACAAACAAATATTAAACAAATTATAGAGAAAATGTTTTGACAACATAGTGAAGTCTGGTCAACAGGTTTCTAAAAATCATTAGGATATGTTACTACCTAGAACACATCATGAATTATTACAAAAAATACAAAGTTACATTATTAGTTATTGATATAGAAAAAATGTTGGGAGCAACGTAATGACTATATGTCCACAAAATACCAAAATGACATGTTTGCCATAGGTGTCACAATTGTTTGAGCCATGTAAACAAGGTGGGTTTTGGTGATTCACTTACCAAATATATCTTTTACACGGGACAATGTGGAACAACACCATGACGATTCTCATAAATGTATGTATGTGTGTAAATAAAGTATGCTAATATATTATATGGGAAATTTGAAGGTTAAAAAGTGAAAGTATTTTCCGGCATGCAACAGATTGGAATACACCATGCACATACTTCACTTTGCTTATCCACTGTTGCTAAGTTTCAAGAACGCTAAACCTATTTGTTAGTAGAATACAGGGTGCTTTTTTATTTTTTACTGTCTATTTGCACGGAAGTGAAGAAGAGTCTTCTCATGAAGTTTTGGACTCTTGAAAATTTTCCTGTCCGCACCCAGGGCAAATATTTGTTACCCTATGCTGTCTGTGCCATTTTTTACACAAAATTCACAAGATCTTCAAATATTACATTGCGCAGGGACTATCTATTAAATATTTACAGGCATTTCAAATAGTTTTTTTCCTCTAGCAAATAAAAAGTTTGCTCTCCTTTTAAATGATCTTAATGAATAAGCATTTTTTTATTACAGTTCGTAACAGCTTGTCACACTGGTTTAAAATCAGGTACATGTAAATGCACGAATGACACATAAAGCCATGGTTTGCGTGCTTGTGGGTTGAGAATTCTTAGTCATTTACTGATAAACATGCAAAAACTAGTGAAAGATCCCTCACAAAACAATATCAATCTACTAAAAACCTGGGCACGTCAGAATGTGACTCATTTTTGTAGGGTGGTATTGATCAAAATGTAAGAGATCCCCTAAACGATGGCTGATACTCCATGTACATTCAAATAACATTTTGCTTAGAGGTTATGCTCAGTGGCCAAGCAAGTGTGCTTGTAGAGAAGTAATATGATGTGTAATGGGCATTCTGAACATATCTTTTAATTAAACAACGTATTGACGCATGTAGAGCCATTTAAATACCACGACATAAACAGCCAGCTAGTAAGCATCATAGTCCGGCAGGATAGTCAAACAATCTTTCAATTAATGAAACAAGCATGAAACTTGGCATGCTTGAAGCTTAGACACCCCTTTAATGATAAAGCACATTAGCCACCTAAAATTTTCAAAATGGCAGCCATTTTCCAAGATGGCCACCAATCCCTTGATTTTTCTTATTGCGCCGCTTCAGTAGCTGAAGCGAAAGCCTTGTGATCACTTCGTTTCTATGTATCTATGTATCTATGTATGTATGCATGTATGTCTCGGACAAGCTAGCAGGCGTACCGATGAACTGATTTCGTTCAAACTTAACACAACTATGAGGTATGAGGCGACACCAAGTGATTCGATTTTTGGTGCTCTGCCAATTAAATTTTGCTTTCTAGAAGCGCTTTTATGACATTTTAATGATATTCAATGCACTTAGCCAGCAAGACAAAAATCAATATTCCAACCAAGCACCAAAATTGATTTATTGGATTTGAAACTGATATTGATTATCATCTTGATTTTTGATTTTTGATTTGATTTGAGTGAATTCTCAAACCATCAGTTTTGATGATTATAGCAGAGGGAGGCCACGTGGTGTTGGTACATGAACCTCAGAGGCAGGCTAGGTAGCCAACTGAGCCTCATGGGTGGGGGGGATCACACTAGCTATGGTTTTCAAACTAGGTGAGTTCTTTTTTGCGTGCAGAGGTGTGGCTCTCCTCTCTACGGGACACGCCTTTAACGAGGCTTCCGAACCTCCGTATGGCAACACAAATATCTTTTTGCTGGATATATTGATTCTGATTCATTCTGATATTTTCTCCTCAAATTCATTTCTTGATTGTAAAGTATACATTATTTCAGTATATATCTTAATTGCCCATAAGTCAATATCGTTCTAGCGACGCAGTGTTCTTTGAACACTTTTGATCTAGTATTTACCTTGAGTTCATTAAGGTAAATGTATTACTGTGGTGTTTTTTTTAACAGTTTAAACCCCCAAACGTGCCATATTATGGTAGGTGAATAAACTAGCCTTTCAATCATATATAATTAAAAGCTTTTGAGGGGTTCCAGGAGGAGAATCGAGAAAAAATTACCTCTGAAATGATTTTTCAAAATCTTATTTTTTGATATTTTTTTAAAATTGTACACCATAATGATTTCCAAATGAGATTTTATTACGTGTTGTTAATAAAATTTATATTGTGTAAATGTTTAACAAAGCTTAGAGTTAATATTGATAATAAATGAGTGGTCGTCAAAGCACAACCAGGACATACTGGTGAAGCCACTGCTGTGAAACTCAGCATGGGATCCAGTTGTCATGATACAATTGTATATACAAGAGCATTTAGAAGATGAGGACAGAAACTTATATCCACAAGTTTTTTTTCTGAACTCCTGGTTTACATACATTATAGAAACTAAAACCAGTAGCACTGACCCAACTGTTTTTCGATTAGCAGAATTGGTCAGTCTTTATTGACAACGTTTGATGCAGCTTGGTGTTGAAAACCCTACAGTCAATTCAACAAGACTAAAAGACCAATTATTATCTGAGATACCTGAATTAGAAGCATACAAGAAGGGGAGAGATGTTCTGTTAGCCTTCACTGAAGATGTTGGTTCTAATCTATCAACAGCGACGTATTACACAGAAGCCATCATTATGAAAAAAGCAGCGAAAATCCTTAGGAAGCGCATGGGGAGGAACTTGATAAGTAATCCACTTCTTTCCTCCCCAGCCATTTATATTACTACTTATATATGTGATTTTAAATGTTTTTGTTTTTATGATTATTGTAAATTACCTGAATTTTATAGTATTAATATCTTTTGTACATATGGCAAATAAATAAATAAATAAAATAAATAAATAAATGATGGATCATAAATCGTCATTTACAGGAACTTTTGATGACAGCTGTATAGAAGATTCTACACCTTCTGTGCTTCTTCAATTTGTTTCCATGATAGAGCATGGCATAGATATTAAATCCCAGCTATGTTTTGGTACTTCTAAAACAGATTTGGCATTAACCCAGCTGCTTCAATTTAACTGCTACACCAAATACCAAAATCAAGGAAAACTGTTACGTCATTCCAAACACCGCGAAACTCCATTTCTGGTATTTCTTGGACTCTCGGTGTATTCAAAGACCAGGAAGAAGCATCTGGTAGAATTGTTACACGAACATGGCCTTAGCATATCTTATGATAGGGTTTTAGAAGTTTCTGCTCAGTTAGGGGATGCTGCAGTCGGCAAATACAAAACAGAGGGAGTCGTGTGTCCGAACATTTTGAGGAAATCTTTATTTACGTCTGCAATGGATAATATAGACCATAATCCATCGGCAATAACTGCAACATTTTCATTTCATGGAAACAGCATATCTATTTTCCAGTACCCATCAACAGAAAACGAAAGGATTGTACAAGAAAGATGTCTGATTGATAAGAAAGTAAAGACCATCTCAAATCTTCCTGACTCTTACACAAATGTGAAACCTGCATTCATTGGAAGTAGAAATCCCGAACCTCTGCAAGTCGAACGCCCGACTCTTCTTCCCTCATTCGATCTAAAACCGGATTTCGAATTGTTACAAAAGGTGTATTTTTCTGACATGGTCGATACAGATAGAGTTGACATATCATGGGCAGCCCATCACGCCTCGATGAAAAGAAGTCCTTCATTTGAGGTTACAATAACATCATTGTTGCCACTTCTAAGAGAGCAGGCTCATTCCATTGCAACCATTTGTCATTGTTTGGATAAAATCAAAGAAGTTGTATTTCACCTGAATCCAGGACAGGTTCCTGTAGTAGCTGCTGACCAACCAATATTTGCAACTGCAAAACAAGTTCAGTGGCATTGACTGGATAAGTATGGAGAAGATCAGTTTCTGATCATGTTTGGAGGACTTCATATTGAAATGGCTGCTTTGAAATCTTTGGGCACTCTACTGCAAGACAGTGGATGGACAAATGCACTCATAGAATCGGGAATTGCAACAGCCGGCACTGCAGATTCATTCCTGTCGGCATCAAGTGTTACAAGGACACGTCAAATGCACCAAGTTACAGCCAGTTGCTTGTATAAGCTCCTGAAAGAGTCGTATGATGCATATGTCCTTGAAGTGCAAACTGATAATCAAGAGCAACAAGATTTCGACGATTGGTGTGACATGCGCAAGACACAAAGCCCTCAATTTCAGTACTGGTATATGATATTTGAAATGGAGCTTGCCATATTAGCTCTGATCAGATCATTCAGAGAGGCTAACTTTGAACTCTACTGCCAGGCTTTGCAAAAGTTGATACCGTTCTTCTTTGCCAACAACAACACAAATTACGCTCGTTGGTTGCCCATACACCTCAGAGATATGCTATGTCTTGGTATAACTCATCCTGAGATAAACAGTGAATTCATCAAGGATAACTTTGTAGTCCATAAATCCAAGCGAGGATTTTCCGCATTGGCAATTGATCAAGCCCACGAGCATGCAAATGCAGTCATTAAAGGTGAAGGAGGGGCAATTGGTGTCACAGAAGATCCATCAGCGCTTAGACGGTGGATGGTTGCTGGCCCAGAAATTAGTCACCTAGTTAATATGTATGAGAAAATTTCAGAAAGGAAAGAAGAAAATGTAGAAGAATGGCACCATGAACAGACTTCTACATCACAGAAGACTTTTTTAGATCGTGTATCGAAGTTGTACAACACAGTTAAGGAGATGGATAATCCTTCCATGGAAGAATCGAAAGATCTGTTGACACTTGACTCAAAACAGATTGTGCACCCAAGTGGAGCTGAGAAAAGTAGCAACTCATTATGGCAAAGGCAAGGAATGATTTGATAATTTCATAGAGTTTTTCTCCTGGATCAGAGAGTAAGTTTTATGATCCGATTAAGAAACAGAAGCTAAACTTTTTCTCACGAAAACCAGAAGAATCTTCTAAAGATATAAAACAGAAGATCATGATAGACAATTGCACGTTTTTCTCACAACTGTTTATATCTTGCCAGGCCAGAGAATGTGACCTGATCGAATTTTTCAAGCATGAGAATCAGCCTTTTCCTGCAGCCTTGAGTGATGGTGGTAATTAAACTTCATATGTGTCAGAAATCCCAGCTTGTGAACATTGTAGAAGAAAAAAACACCCAGTTCTGATAAATGTCCTGATGTGGAGGCATTTATGCTAGACGGTTCAGCGTTGATTAACTCGATAAAACCACGAATTTCAAAAACATTTGATGAATATGCCGAACTAGAGGTCATTCCTAAAATCCAAACCTATTTTAAAGGTAAAGGCAAGAGAACATTATGGCAAACTTAGAATGTATGTTCAGATGTTTCACAGACCTTCAGTAAATTAAGTCAATATCCACCTGTAGTAAACGACACTGATATCCAGATCATAGAGATGTATGTTGTTTCCCTTTATGATAGATCCAGTCCTGTGGCATGTGTTGATGATGCACGACTTGACATGTTTGCTAGAAAGCATCGGTCTTATGATGCAATCCCTCCTACTAAATCTGCATTAGTTGAACATGTGATGAGGGCATCATACCAGGCAGGTTGTATTTGGGCCCAGGCTATGGATTGCACAATTGAAGAAAGTAGCCCCAGTGACTGGGGTTGGAAGATGCTGGATAATGTATGGTGTGTTGTGTGGACTACACTCCCTCCAATAGCAGATTCTTGTAAACAGCTTACCAAATGTGATTGTAAACAGGACTGTCAAGGCCGATGTAAATGCCACAAGTCAAGTTTGCCATGTACTGCCCTTTGTAGTTGTAGATGTGATAGTTAGGTGTATTATATCACTCATTGTTTTGTAGTTATGGTTAGTTTTGATAGTTAGTTATATTACCTTGATAGGTGCTCGGAACACACTCAGGTAATATATTATATAAGAACTTCATGTGTCGATATATATGTAACATGATATAAAAGTAGAAAATAATGAAATAAACCAGTATTAGAGTCTACAGTTTGCCAGTGCATTTTCCTCTTACAACATATAAACAAACTTACACACCAAGCTAAATTATCTCGTATAGGTCTGGACAATGAGTGTCTAAAGTCAATTTCAGTTGATATGAAGGTGGCCATCTTGGATTTTTGAATCCATTTTAAGTTAACTGCGGTTCAAAATACTTGAATACAATTAAAAATGCTCTAATCAGTTATAAAGACAAGATAGAAAAGAAGAAAATCTCATAAAATGGGAATTATACCAGCTATTTGAAATTTTTCAGTAAAACGTCATTTAGGGGTAGGGCAGCCATCTTTGCACTCTGTCATTTGCTACACAAAAACTGAGAGAGTTATTGATATTTTGTTTTTAGAATTATAGAATAGGGCATATGTAGATATTTTTGGCTGAACAAAAGTCGGATTAGATAAGTAGTTTTTAAATTAGGCGTCAAGCAAATATTGGTATATTCTGAAACCAAAATGACTTTTACCAAAAATCTCTAAATTATGATTAATATTATATTTCTGTGGTATTGTAGAAACTTTTAACTCATTGGCAATACTTCTACAACTGTTGTGAATCGAAAGAAACCATCAAGAAACCCTGTAATTAAGGCCAAGATTAGTAGTTGGGGAGCCACCCAATGAAAAGCAGTCATTCAACATTTTTCAACATACTTGAGTTGAGAAAATCGTGTCCTGAAAAGTTGCGCAAGAGTTTCAGCATTGCCAACGTCACGTTTCATGACCCCAAGGGATACCCCCATATGGATATAAAGTCAGAGATTTTATAGCTGACCAGACCCACACAACCAAAATTCATATGGGGTGGCTCCCCAACTATAGTATTTGTTTCACAAAATGATTAAAAAGTTATAGAAACAACAAGTCACAGTAGGCCTCTAACTTATGTAGAATACCAATTGAAGAAAGTAACATTTTGATTAATTATAAATTATATTTCCCTGAACAATAATCCTTAAATAGTTTTTTATAAGTGAAATAAGTTTTAGCTATTTTACCATCAGTAGGTAAAGTTTTCCATAAATTAGCACTAGCATATTGAAAAGTACTTTTAGAATAATTAGTTTTAATTTTACATGTAACTCGGAAATCACTTTTGTTTTGTGTATGAATATCAGTACCTTTGTAGAGGTTTGTCCAAGACAGATTTGGCAAATCACCTATTGTTATTTTAAATACAGTTGAACAGATCTTGAATTTATAAATATCTTCTACTTTTAGAATTTTATATTTCTTGAATAATGGAGATGTATGTTCTCTCCTTCTTATTCCACAAATCATTCTTATTATTTTCTTAAGCAGTACAATTACTGTTTAAAATATTAGCATTGGCTGTGAATTCCCCAGACTACATTACCATACTGAATTTATGAATATACAAATGGATGATACAATTGAATCAAATAGTTTGTGTCCATTACCTTCCTACCTTTTGTTATTAAATAAAAACTTTCAATAATTTTCTTACAGGCATGATCTATGTGGTATTTCCAAGATGATGTATTGTCAATAGTGATACCAAGAAATTTAGTTTTAACTACCTCGTTGATAATAGTACCATTAATATAAATGTCCATTGAGTTGGGACTATATCTTTTTTTGTTTACCGTGAAATACAATATAAATTGTTTTCTTACATCAAGAGCGAGTCTGTTCGCACAAAACCAGATATAAAGCTTTTTTAGTTCTTCGTTGATAATATTTTTGAAATCTTTCAAATCAGTATCTTTTTTAAAAATTTTAGTGTCATCAGCAAAGAGAAACTAAAACATCTTATCTGAGATATTGTTTAAATCCTTATTGTACAGAATAAATAAAATTGGGCCAAGAAAATTGGTCCATTAAAAAACAAAACAAAAAAAACCCATTCTAACCTTGAACTTATAAAGTTTTTTTTAATGACTCATGAAATTCATTTTCAAACTTCTCTCTCTCTCTCACGTCTTTAACAAGCATATTTTAAAAATTCATGTAGTCCTAAATTGCCGTAAATTATCATCTCATCAACATATGTCTAACAAAATGGCATCTACCTGAAACGGAGCTGTAGCGTGACGACTCTGACAGGTGCGAGTCGGTTGACACCCGCGAGGACGACACCGCCGAGTCGAAGAGGGCGCTGCGCAGTCGACCGGCGTCCAGGGACATGGTCCTCATGGCCACGCGGAGAGGGCCGGGGCTGCGGCGCCGCCGGTGGTCGAACACCATGGCCTGGTCAGAGACAAATATCGTCATTCGTTGGAGGTAACGGTATATAGAGGGGGAAATATACCTATTATGAGATGTGAGAATGGCCCTCAATATTTTACGAGAAATGAGAATGGGGGTCCATTTTCTTTGAGAATTGTGAGAAATTGTGAAACTGTGAAATTGTGAAATGAGAATGGTTAGAAAATGAATGAGAATGGCCATGGATTTTTGCTGAGATTTGAGAATGGGGTAGGGTATATTTCCCCCTCTATTTAGTGACCGTAAAATATGACCAACGTAAATTCTAGATGGTTGATCATTCATGTTTGAATAAAAGAAGTAAGAAAAAAAAGTGGTACACCTGCCGCGAATGTATTCACCGTAAATTGTAATCACGCCCGTGAATCTCACATGTCTTATTCTGTTCCTGGGATAGGTTGTTGGGACTGTCCTTGATAGAAGGAACTTGAAGAGTAGATGATGTTTCATATATCATGCATCTATATATATTGATAATTGACTGAGAAAGAAGTAGTTAAAGTGCGCGTATTCCATTGTGGTGCAAACTGTACGGAAAGAATTAGTTTCTCTGCTGGACCTGTACTAGTTCTCCGTGAGTGTACTAGTTCTTTCGCTGGATTTGTAGTTATGGATATTAAATCCTAAATTAAGTGTCAAATAGAGATCTAAACTGATTCCTCAAAAGAAAATTCCAATTGTGTTGCTAATGTCTCACTGTTGTGAGGATGACTGATCTTGGCAAATGTTTTCCTTTTTTGCTTGTTTAATTATCCCTAAGGCCGCTATGTTTTTTTCTCTGTTTTAGACCATCGCCCTCATTAGTATTACCTAGTGCTTAACGAAAAAAAAATATTTTTTTTAGACCATCGCCCTCATATATTAGTTTTACCTAGCGCATAACAAAAAAAACAAAAAAGAAACAGCAACACCAAATTATTTTGTTATATGTACACATTTTCGTTATGTCTAATCTATTAAATGATTTGATTCGATTTGAAATGCCCATAAAATTGCCATCAACATCATGTCAGCATGCATCTAGTCTAAACCAGCTAGCAGTATTGTTGGTCTGTGAGTCCTAGACTAGATATGTTTTTTATTTTAATCGCACTCATTAGATTTTTCAGATAGCCTACAAAATATTTTTATTTTAATCTTTTTTGTTACCTCCCTCCCTCATTAGATTTGGAATAGAAAATCAGGGTGCGTGATGTCAATTCTTGTTAATTCTTCGAAATTATATATTTCAGATGCATGCTTTGACTTTATGAAGTAATCAAGTAAGCCAACACTGCAGTTTATTATTATACACAAAACAAAAAAAATCATTCAATCATCATAAAATTAATGACTGCATATTTACACCATTATCTGATGTACACAGTATTTTAAACATGTGCTTGTATAATAAAGCTTGTTGGGGCTATTGGCCTGTGATATGTATATGTAAAACATTTGATATTGTATCAAGCACCATAATGTCAGGGTCAGTTTTGATTAGAAATGTTGCAGAAATTTTCCTCGAGGGGCCATATTGGGATGACATAGAAAATGTTCTGTGCTTTTGTGGATCTTTTCAAAGGAAGGATATTCAAATATGACTTCAACAGCGGTGATTTAGATAAATGGGATGTCGGACATTCTCACTGCAGTATGGTTATTCCTGGAAAGGGTAAAGGCTTTGTTACTGGAATAGAAAATAAAGTGGTCCTATTTGATGATTGGAAAGTTCAAGGTGAAAAAGAAGTAATCGCTCGTACAGAAACAAATGAAGAGCACCGTTTCAGTGACGCCAAATGCGACAGTCGAGGCCGTCTGTGGATAGGATCTTATGGAAACTTTGATTTGAATAAACTTCAACTTGACTGTGGAAAAGGTGTACTGTATTCGTTAGCCACGGATGGCACATTCAGACCTCACGTGAGAAAATTTGACCAGGCCAATGGACTTGCTTGGAGTCAAGACGAAAAAAAATTGTTCTTTAATGATTCGCTTGCAAAGACCATTCATCGGTTTGACTACATGTATGACATAGAAACTGGAAATGTGTCCAATCAAAGTGTGGTTTACAAGATGGCGGCAGACGAGGGCTACAATGACGCCATGGCTGTGGGTCACCTGCATGGGGGGCAAACACGGCGTCATCAGGATAGACCCCAACACAGGCACGGTGGTCCAGCGAGTCACCATCCCGGGCGTAAGCAAGGTGACGTCTGTGTGTTGGGGCGGGCCAAGCCTTGACCAGCTCATGGTCACGACAGCGGTCACTGTAGGCGAGCCGGACAGTGAGTCCGTGTTCAGAGTGACCGACCTCGGAGTGACAGGTGTCCGCCCACACAGATTTTATCGCTGACTCAAATAGAGAATTCTGGATTCATAGGCTGTGCCAGAGACAAGCATATTTAATGATGTGGTATATAGGCTGAAATAAAACTTTACTAGTGGATGTAATGACCTTACGAACAGATCTTTCAAGTGGCATCTGGCATGTTTCTTCTTCAGTGTGTCACGTGATTAGTATGATGGCGTAACCCCAAGATCAAGTGACAAACTAAAGACACATTGCAGATGCTATGTGAAACATACTTTTAATATGTTTGTGAGTTCAAAGTATCCAATACAACAGTTTTTGTTTGGTTCATACAATATGTAATACGACGGATGTCTAGTCTTCATAAAGTTATTTCATGACATAAGTTATATTTGCTCAAACCAGCATACTTTATCCTTCGCTCATGACCTACTTTTGTAGTATTATACGTTTTTTTTAAGCTTTTGTGAAAAAAAAAATAGCTAGCCTACAAAATGTTGAACTATTTTGCAAACGATGGATTAAGATGGTTGCTAGAGTACCACATTATCACAATTGTAATTCTATTCAATTATTGATGGGATTGATCATGTAAATCATATTGAAATGCAATACTTCTTAAATTGTTGAATATTGACAGTTTTGCATTGTTTTTAATTTGTTGTCATTATTGTATTTCTGTGATCTTGGCTTTGATCAATGGATAACATCAGGGTATCTTTAATATTTGACAAGCAAGAAAAAGTCGTATTATGCTGAAATACATGAGTATGTAACTCTGTGTTTATTGTATTGAATGCGTCACTTGTGGCATTGCCACATACTCTGAACACCCCTACCTTTTACATGATAGGGTCTTGCTAAAACAAAAAATAGAACATATCAAAAAAAATATATATATATATATATATATATATATATATATATATATATATATATATATATATATATATATATATTTAAATTTTGTATTTTGTAGCGTGAGCAAGTAAACTCAACAGATTTGTTCACCTTGGTTTTGTTGTGTAAAAATGTTTGTTGGAAAGAATTAACATGTTTATTTTAGTCAGTCATCATCTGCGATAATCTTGATTGTGTTACTAAATTATCATTTGGAATATGAATGCTAAACATGACTGAATTGTTATTTGAAATTTGGATTAAAAATAAAATTTAAAAAAACATAAGAGACAATTTTGTGATCACTTGTTTTATTTTCATTGGAGTACAATTTGGTTATATGTGTTAATGAATATGGATGTTTAATAACACTAGAATAAGATTATTCTATTAAATCTGTATATTGATTTTTTTTTCTTTTTTTTACATTTTCTACTTATTTACTTATCTACTTATTTTTCTACTCTATTCTACAATAATCATTTTCTACATTATATTTATCATACATTTCAGTCTCATGTTTTACTCAATCTCGTGAGACACAATATTTATATATTTTCAAGAAAGATTCATATCATGCACATACTAAAATACTACTATTCTATAGCATACTAAAGTCATAGCACACTGTGAGATATGTTTTATACTACATTTGAGTATCACTATTACAATGGTCCATAACTATTTACATTACATTCCATCACTTTTTTTTTTTTTTTTTTTTCATTTTACTACTTATTTACTTATCTACTTATTTTTCTACTCTATTCTACAATCATCATTTCTACATTATATTTATCATACATTTTCAGTCTCATGTTTTACTCATTCTCGGAGACACAATATTTATATATTTTCAAGATTCATGTCATGCACATACTAAAAATACTACTATTCTATAGCATACTAAAGTCATAGCACACTGTGAGATACGTTTTTATACTACATTTGAGTATCACTATTACAATGGTCCATAACTATTTACAAAAGATGATGTTAAGTAATAACGGTTCACTTCTTTGCATGCACAGTCATATGGTGTCTTTTTCAAGGTGCTTCCTTCTGTAAATGATTTGTGACATATATGGCAGTAAAATGGCTTCTCACCAGTGTGTGTGCGTGTGAATCTTCAGGCGAGAATTTTGAGTAAAACATTTCCCACACTGATCACACTTGTATGGTTTCTTTCCTGTGTGAGTTTGCATATGACAAACAACGTTAGACCTGTGAGAGAAACTTTTTATCACAAACTCCACAACCGTAAGGTTTCTTGCCAGTGTGAGTTCTCATGTGGATTTTCAAACTTCCACTTTTGCTGAATGATTTCTCACAAACTGTACACTGATGTTCTTTTTCATCCCAATGTGGATTTTCATGTGGCTGGTCAAGTTGCTACTTTGACTAAAACACTTGCCACATTGACTACACTCATAAGGTCTATCACCAGAGTGAGATCTCGAGTGGATTTTCAGATGTTCACTTTGCCTAAATGATTTCTCACACACTGTGCACTTATGTTCTTTCTCCCCAGTATGGATTCTCATGTGCCTAGTTGAGCTGCTACTGTCACTAAAACACTTGCCACACTGACTACACTTATAAGGTTTCTCACCTGTGTGAGTTCTCATGTTTTTTTCAGATGTTCCCTTCGGCTGAACGATTTTTCACACACTGTGCACTGATGTTCTTTTTTTCCCCGGTGTGGATTCTCATGTGTTTGGTTAAGCTGCTACCGTCACTAAAACACTTGCCACATTGATTGCACTCATAAGGCTTCTCCCCAGAGTGAGTTCTAATATGGGTTTTCAGACTTCCACGTTGACTGAAGGATTTCTCACACACTGTACACTGATATTTCACACTGGATGTTTTCAATGTTGACGTCAGTTGCACATCACTTTTGTTTGCCATTGCAGTCTTTTCCGTGATAATATTTACTCCCTTCTGTACAACTTATGCAACTAATTTGTTAAATTTATTCCATAAAATGTTATATCCTGCGAACAGCCACTAATCAGCCACTTTGTCTTTTTGAAGAGCAATTCAAGTTTAATTACTAACATAATGTTTAATATCCTTCTAATTTCACTACTTTGCTAAAATACGAAATACGACTGGGAAAAGATCACTTTGATTTCAAACATAAAGTAAAATTTAGCATTTTATCATGATATTTGTTTCTCAAAATATACTTGACCATAGAATCTACAAGCCAGAATTAATAATTAAAATATCTAGTCACAATGCACCGCCCACAATGAGACCTCACTTTATATAGAAGGCCTACATTTATAAAGAGACCACCTCCATAATGAGAACATTTTTGAGGGTCCAAAAATTACATTTATATTTATAAACAGACCTCTGCAAACCTCCATAAAGAGACCACCTCTCTATTAAACCAACTAAAACATGCCACTGAGCGATCTCTCAACAGACAGATTTTTCTGTATCTGTAATTTTTTTTTTTTTTTTGAACTGATGAAATACGCATATCTTTTGCATGAAACACAATGAATGACACAGTTATCCTTCAATTAAAATTAACTTATATATCAAATATATGATCCATAAGATACTTTACTATCATGGCCAGCTAAATATATGCCATATGAAAAAAATAGTATGACCAATATATTAATAATGATAATAGCATTATGCTTTTTTGAGGGAAGAGGTGAATGAAAACAATAAAGTTACGAACATCTTCATAATCACAATTTGTCGAGTTTATGCAAGATAATATAAATACATTTTTTGAAAAATGCTACTAACTTTGTGTATGAGCAAATACAATTCATATATAAATATAATCACATATTCAACAGTTACAGACTTTAATGTTCTATTCAAACTGTAGTCAAGATAATCTGTGTATATTATCTATGTAAATAATCAAATAATTTTTAATTCTAAGGATATCTATCTAGGTCTAGTCTTATGAAAAATGCGGATATGAAAAAAATTTGAATATATAAGCTATAAATGATAGAAAAGAAACTGTGTCACATCATGTTATCGAATATGATGTGAAATCTCACAAAAAGCTTTTATCATTGCTGTCATCATAAAACAATAGTAAAGAAAAAAGAAGAAAATCACACATTTTCACAAATGTTTTTGTTGGATATAGACTATATCTACAATATTATTGGTTTAAATTGGATTTTGAATCTAATATAATTAATCTATTTTGTTCATTATTTAATTTTGAATTTTACGGAAGTTTTTTGGTTGATCATGTGACTTTTACAAACATAAAATATTCACATTGATATCAGTGTTTTCAGTTCTGATATCATTTTACCAAAACATTGTATGGAGTGAAATCTTGAACTGGAATAAACAGGAATATAGTATGGTAGTTCTAATTGAAGGTACTTCTTAATAGTCAGGACACTTGATATGCAGTTTCTATTTGCAACATACTTTTATATGATATAGGAAATATAGTCCCCGGCTTATGTCACTAGTGGGAAATAATCGGAAGGCTATGTAAAGGTGTCTTGGAAGATCGTGGACTCGAACTCACGACCTCCCGCCTATGATTCAGACCAGTCATATGTCATAGGCGGGCGTGCTACCGTTAACACTAATCCCCCGAGACACAGGTTACATACTTCTGTTTTCACCTATATCAATCTTGCACAATGCACTTTCCCGCCTTGGATACTATTATTAGCCTATCCAACCTCGCAGCCTTAATCAATCATAGCCTGCTTTATACCTCCGACTATTACGAAGCACACGGAGCCACGAACACCGTACTTACAGGCTCATCTGGGCGTAATCTGGGCCACTTCTTTCACGGACTCCCCCAACTCCCAACTCTCCTCAACGACCAGGGAACGCATTGATCGTCACAAGTCACATAGGGCCCTAGTACCGACTCCTACATCTTGCACTATCCTGGCCATCTCTGGCTTTACTACGTACTGGCCCTATCGGGCTTACTACATTCGGCATCAGAGAGAGAGAGGGAGGGAGTTCCACCCTTCATGGCTCGATTAGCTACCCGCAGCCGAACCTGATCAGGAATTCTCCCTGACACAACGTTCCCATAGTCAGCTTTCGGTGACCGAGGGACCTGTGAGAATTCACTGACAGACCAACGAACGTGCCTACACATACTAATCTGCTTCCCATTCTAAGTTCGAATTCCCGGGCGGTAGTTCTCTTCCCATACCCTAACGTGGCTTTTACTGGGGAATTTCTAACTAGGGATACTACCCGGTGGCTTCACCTGAAGCACCCGGTTCTTGTCTTCCACCAAATGTGAAATAATTGGGAAGGTTATGTAAAGGTGTTTTGGAAAATTGTGGACTCGAACTCACGACCCCCGCCTATGATTCAGACCAGTCATATGTCATAGGCGGGCGTGCTACCGTTAACACTAATCCCCGAGACACAGGTTACATACTTCGGGTTTTCACCTATATCAATCTTGCGCAATGCACTTTCCCGCCTTGGATACTATCATTAGCCTATCCAATCTCGCAGCCTTAATCAATCATAGCCTGCTTTATACCTCCGACTATTACAAAGCAGTCATCTAGGCACACGGAGCCACGAACACCGTACTTACAGGCTCATCCGGGCATAATCTGGGCCACTTCTTTCACACTAAAACATGATCCCGTGTGAAGTGTTAATATGTGTCACCATACATTTTTTTAATCGTCTTGATCTACACTTTGATATAAACGATGGTTGCATTTTTTTCCGAACTAATTTAAGATGAAAAATCCAAGATGGCCAACAAAATGGCGGTCAAGACTGCAATTAGTCATGAATCCTTCTTATCTTTTATATGTAATGTTATATTTGTTTAATGTTGGATTCTAAGTTGTAGAAATGCTTAATATATTCAAAATATTCAACATTATATCTTTTTAACTATTGATAAAAAAGATTCAAAAGACCTGAACTGCTTAAATATTGCATTAGTGTTAGACGTAATTGCTGGAGAAGATTGCAATTATCCTTGCTATCTTTGCTATCTATAAATCAATAATGAGACTGACTGATCATAAAGCAAAATGGCATTTAGATTGCAATAAAAGAGTTACTAATATTTTATTCTACATGGATATCAAGACTGAAAAAAAGACATATGATCAAAGTCTTTCAAAAGAAAAAAAGCCTTGTGTAGGTATTGCCGGGAGGTGTTGCTTGCACAAACTCCTCAGCAGTATATACTTTATCAGTATCTGCATTTTTGATAACAGCTTGTGTGTTTTTTTCTGTCAAATGGTATCTCAAGACAGTCTCCATCAGATAAGTACACATAATGTAAGACAAAAATTGAAATACATTGTTGAGAACAGCAACAACCATCAGTGGAAAGTTCAATCACCCACTGCCGTAGATCCCAATGATGCACATGCTTATGATGGTATCATTTAAAATACGAAAACTACTCCACAAATTACTGCAGGAAAGCACACGAAAAAGAGGTGTCACAGCTCAAACAACAACATTGATAGCACTGTCAAAATTACATTTGTCACATTTCTTTGAAAGTCATCCTTCCTTGCTTGACAAAATATCGCCCGCTATCCATGCCTTCTCAAATGAACTAGCTAATGGCACAGAGAACATTAACCTACATGTTTATGTCATTGACTTGTTAGATGATTACAATAAATTAATATGCACCATTGATGAGTGGAAAAAAAAATATACTGTCACCCATTCTTGCTTCCCTTCTCTATTAAAAAATGGTTGGAAAATTGAAAACAATCACTTTTACCCCATAGTGTCAGACAAAGAGGGTGCTAGGTGCACCCAAAGTAATTACTGAGTTAGTACAATGTGGCTATATTACAAGCCATTGTAATACTCATACGTGCTCTTGTCGCAAAAGTGCAATGTTATGCACGGGGGATGTCTAAGCGCTTTTACACAGAAATAGAATTACATATAATTCGAAACCTCTACTTGTTTCAATTCCAATGAAAAGTATCTTTTGTATGTTTATCTTATATAAATTCATTTTATATCTGTATAATTGCAATAAATAAATACATCATTACTAGACATGTATGTGTATGATCTCATTAAAACCCATAGTATATCTTATGGTGTTTTTCTTCACTATGGTTGTAAAATTGATTTTAGAGTCTATAGTGATAGGATTAAATTATGTTAAACATTTTGAAAATAATAAAAGAAAATCACTATCAAGCACAAATTATACTCAAACAATTAATTATTATGCATACATTAATAACATGAACAAGTTTTTTCATGATATTCATATATTGGCGGCCATTTTGTCCGCCATCTTGATTTTTTCACACTATATTAGTTCGGAAAAATTGCAACCATCATTTATTTTAATCAGTAGGTCAAAACGATTAAAAAAAAATGTATGGTGTCATATATTTACAGACTTCACACTGAAGTGACATAAGCAGGGGGACTAATAAGTGAAACCGAGTTATTTACTAAATCCTTGTCTTCAATGCCAAAGATTAATATATTATTATCAATGTTAATTTGAATTAAATTGTTAACAAATGTCCATATTTCTTCTCAATGGCCACATTCAGAAAGCAAATGAAGCAAGATGTGGTTTTCATTTCTGCAATATATACATTCCGACGTATCACTTTTTTGTTCTTTTTTTTATATTATTGCCAGTTGGCAGCAGATTATTCAATAACTTGTAATTAAATTAAGAAATATTTCTGTCATAAATAGGTTTCATCTTATTGTTATAGAAGGTTTCACAAGTAACATCATTTCCTAAGATAATGGACAACTTTTTATGAGCTTTATTGCTAATGACTTTCTTTGATATAATTAGTTTATAAAAGTAGTTAGATTTCTTTTTTCAATAATTTGTATTCTTGTTTATTCCTTGTTCATCAATCATTAATTCATTATCATTTTCATATCGTATGTTTTTATATTTCTTTAAACTATCTTTTATCGAATACATAGTACTTAAAAACATATTTTTATTTGAGATGTTGTCTAATATGTCATACTTAAATGTTCCATCTTCATTCAATATATGATATAGATAAATATAACCAGATGATATAAAATCACTGTTAAAAAGACATTTGCCTCTGCTAATCAAATTAGTGTTACCACATATTATTTGATTGTATAAATCATTCTGTATATTGATACACTAATTTTGGAGCTCCTCTTTAACCTGACGCCATCTGAGTACAGATCATTCATGGTACAGGGTAGTAAGATAAGATAAGACAAGATAAATTTTATTTAAAGTTGATATATATATATACAACAATAAACACAAGCTCTATAGAGCTTGTGATCGACATACACAACACATGTTAAATTTTAAGCATCTAAGCATCAAAAGAAAATCACAAAAGCAGCTAAAAACTGCTTACCAGGCAAAAATATTCATAGTTAATTAAAAACAACATGCAGTACAATTACAGATTTTGCCGTTTCATGACAGCAAAAGATTTATAAATAGATTAAAAATTTCCACTGATCTTATATCTTCAGGCAATTTGTTCCAAAGTGCAGCAGCACTGTACCTGAATGAATTTTTACCATATTTAGTGGTTCGGACTCAAGGTAAATCTATAATATTAGAATATCTAAAACTATAGTTACTATTTTTAAAATGAACTAAATCATGAAGACACAGAGGAGCTAATTTGTACAAAATTTTAAATGTTTCAGTTGCCATGGTTCTCATTCGTCTAATATGAAGGAAGGGAACACTGAAAATATTAAGAAGCTGTTCGTACGTGCTATCATAGTCACTATAAATGAAACATAAGGCTCGCTCTTGAATTTTTTTTGAGCTTTTTTTTATTAGTTGTAGAACAAAAATGCCAAGCCAAAGTATTGCAAGTTTATGTTTTTCATCATCAAAATGGTCCTGTTGGCTGTTTATTGGCGATTGTATAACAAAAATAGCAGGCAAAGACAACCATATTGGAGTTATGTGACATTATAAAGACGCCAAAGGCGTTATATGGGTTCAAAAAGTAATCCGTAACTGCATCTAAGTTATAGCGCAATCAATTTCGGCAGATTTTCATCAAAATCACTCAGTTAACGATAAAAGCATGAAACTTGGTACGATGATTCCTGAGTACCTACCCTTCATTTCCAGAGGTGGTGCCAAAAAATCGTACCCATATCTTAGCAACTGTTGCTAGGAAACCAATTAACCATAGTAACCACAAACTAAGAACCTTTATTTTCATTTGTACGATCCAATTTTGATAGCTAGTGAGTAAAATATAACATTTGAAGATTAAGAAGATTTATCTATTGTTATTGTTCCTAGCAACCATTGCTAGGGAGCAGAAAAACCCATAGCAACCACCAACTACCAGCATTTATTTTCATTTATATGATTCAGTTTTGATATCATGACTGAAATATGACATTTGTAGATTATTGAGATTTATTCATTGCTATAGTTCCCCTAGCAACAGTTGCTAGGGAGCAGAAAAACCCATAGCAGCCACCATTTAACATTATACATTTATTACTATGGACCAAAAATCATGAACAATGAATGTACAGAATATTTCAAGATATCAAATTACAAGCAATGAGAACTGGTTTATCGAATATACATGTACACAATGTATGGTGAAGACAAGTTTGTGATTCTCCTTGCAGGATTGCATACAGAGATGATTTTTTTAAAGTTCCAGGTCATTGACTGCAAGGCATTGGTTTGGTAGAACCCATGATATCAGGAGAAATTGCCACACCTAGAGTTTCAAATCGGTTCCTCTCTGCTTCAGATGTTACATGCACAAGACACACTCATCAAGTAACAGCTTCAGCTTTGTACATTTTGCTAGACAAATGATACAGCAATTATGTGACAACTGTTTCTGAGGAAGCGCCAAAGAGGTTCACGTCTTGGTGTGAGCAGCAGAAATCAGAAAGTTTCATGGGAAGCCCTTTTGAAGAAGAAAGTGAAGACCTTGTGGGAATATATTCCAAAAGTTCATGGCCAAGAAATCTTTCGAATGCACAATACAACTAAAAAGACCAGGACCCATATGAACTGTTTGTAGAAGAACGATTGATGAAAGCTAACAAAACAATCACTGCCCCAATTCCAAGAATCCAGGTAGTGCTTGTGAATGAGCAGTCAAAAAGGTCACAAAGGTAAACTTGCGGTCTATCTGTTTTGTCAGATGCATCATGCACAGATTTTATTGTTTCTTATTTTATTTTGTACAATCTTTATCTATCATTTAAAAATAAATTACTCCTGTCTAACAATCATTTGAATGCTGCCTGTCCTCATAAAAATTTTGATCAAATTAAGCTCTAAACTTCAACTATTTTAGAAATTAATAATCTATAGGATCTCACACCCACAGTTGCACTATGACATATAAATATTTACTCTACATGCTGTTCATCAATAGGAAAACAATTAATTTTGAAAACGCTTGGTATTTCTAAATTTATGTGCCGGTACTTATCAAATCTGATAGGTTTTGGAGAAATATGTTCATGTAGTTGAAATCAAACAAATTTTATATGAATTTATTTGGGGAAATAAATTTTACAAAGAAAATTAACACAATTATTAAGGTACAGAAAATCAAATGGGTTTCTCAGTTTCTAAATAATCATTCTGTACAATGACAATTATGCGACAAGAAAATTGATTTGGTATTGATATTCTTGACATCGTCTTACAGTGCAATCTAAAGCCCTGTCAACAAAGCTAAGACTTTGCCCGGGCGGCGAGGCAGCGGCGTTGAAATCTTGTGCACGCTGGCGACTACGATTTCATAAAAATCCGTCGACAGGGAGGCCGTCGTGAAACGAACATGCTCAGTCATAGTCGGGCCTCGTCGGGCCTCGTCGCATATAGTTCACGGTGTTCAATCAATCTCCAGTTTTTTGTGAGTTATAAGGAGACTTTGTGAGGAAATCAAGAGTTTTTGTGAGGAAAATGTTTACTTTTTGAAATCGGCGGTTTGGATTTTCACTGTAAAAGCGGGCTAAAAATCATTTCTGAGCACAATTTTTGCAGTCCATGCACTATAAAGAATACTTCTGGCACATACTGATGCGATTTATTTCCACTCAAATGGGTTGGTTCCTGCTGCTAAGTCTGCAATAGTTGAAGACCCTCGTTCTACATGGCTGTCCACTATCCGAAAATGAGTGATATTTTGCCTTATATTGCTTTGTTAAGCCCTAAGTTAGGTCAGGCATGTAGCTTATACTTGACTGAAAACTACCTTATGCATTGCAACTATATCATTATTGTGTAAAGTCTCCAAATCTACAGAAATGTACAATCAACAGTTTTTGTGAGGAGTTGAAAATCATTTTGTAATTTTGGCCAGTTATGTGGTTTTTAAAAAGCATGGGATAAGTGTAATCTGTTTTGTATCAAGTTTGAGATACATTCTCATTCATATTTTGCCTGAATTACGTCTTTACAGCCACTATATTCGTAGTTTTCTATCAGATGACCTCAATTTTGAAGGTGGGTGGTCATGTATTGCAGACTTAGCAGCAGAAACCAGCCCATGTGAGTTGAAATAAATCGCATCAGTATGTGCCAGAAGTATTCTTATAGTGCATGGACAGCAAAAAATTGTGCTCAGAAATGGTTTTTAGACCGTTTACAGTGGAAAATCCAAACCGCCGATTTCAAAAGTAAACATTTTCCTCACAAAATCTGCTTATAACTCACAATAACTGGAGATTGATTGAACACCGTGTAGTTGGCACTAGTCACATTGGTGTGGACACTCCCTACGATGTGACTGGCTGTCTTATACTGGTTTACGTAACGAATTTGTACTTTGACGTAACTATGGTATTATATTTATTGACAAAATGTGTGTGCTCTAATCAATAATATAAAAAATTGTATTGATCTTCTATCTTTTATTTGTGTCCGGCGTTGTTTATGAAACACTTCCGGCAGGCTCACGACGAACCGTCGTGGCGGTGTGGACAGGCCCCGTCGTAAGCAGGCGCTAGTTTGATGTTTTATACGATGCTCTCCGACCGTCGCGTCGTGGAGCGTCGGCCACCGTCTTAGCCGTGTGGACGATTGCTTAATATACAGGTAAACAGGTTTTTCTTTACGCAACTGAATTGTAAAGAGAAAACTGGCTATGTTACCCCACAAGCATGAAATACTATAAAAGATCATTTTCCAATCATTTTAATGTTTTGCCTGCTTGAACCTGAAAATTAGTACAGGTTAAGGCATTAAAATGATTGAATCATGAGACCCACATAACAAGAATCAACTGGACACTCTATAAAAGATTAATTCTGTCGTAACAGACCAATTTTTGCTTTACTTTTTACCAGGCCGTGGTTTGATTTTTATAGTTTTCTGTGATGAATGATACAAAACAAAATATATATAACCTTTGAAAAACACTTTTAGAAAACATGTCAGCGAAAGTTATTCTGCACAACATATTATTGCATGTTATTTACACATCCTACATATAAGCAAAATATTGTCTATACTCATTAGTTTATTTCAGTAACAGTGAATAGTTCAACTGTGTTAGAATATCACGAGTCAGAGATATCTGAACACTAAAGCCGCTGTGCTCTATCTAGGGTGTATGAATGTTTACACTGAAAACTGCACAGTTATCATACACATAGCCATTTGCTGGTTCCAAAAAGTCTTCTCTTTTAATAAATTGCTTAAGTCCCCAATGTGATTCTTTCTTTGAAAACGTATGCTTAAATCTCATTGAAACATCTGACTTTATTTTGCCTATCAATATTAAGTCGTAATCAAGTTTGACTGATAACTGTTCATTTTTCACAGTGGAATCATTTTTTAACAGTGGAATTTCCCATGTATATTGATACGTAATCATTCTTTATTTTACCATTTATATTCCATTCTTGGTTTAAGTGAAAAAATGGTGGACTATATTGATATTCTGTGGCATTGATGAATTTGTTGACGTCAGAAATATACCATGAAAATTTGTTATGAGGGATTAACATTCCAATTTTTTCCACTGTAGGTAAGCTAACAAAATTTTTCCGTTGTATATTTTTTCCAACTTTGCAACAACTTGATCATTAATATTAGAGAGAGTTTTACAGTCTTCAAGTTCTTTGTATGCTGCAAATGCATTACAATCATTTGATTCTATCAGTGACTTTGATCTCTTCAAATCTGCACTCGTTTTATCTAGCTTTCCATTTAATGAATCATATTTTTGTAGCAATATCAAAAGCTGTGCTTCTTTTTTCACTTTCAATATCTTCAATCTTATGTTTCGCCATTCTTTGGCTTTTGCTATTACTTCTTGTTCTCTTTCAATAACACTTTCAATTTCTTTCTGTGCGGCTTGATAAACTTCCTCTTTCAGCATAGAATGAACATAATTAAGTTTGATTGCATGTTCTTGATAACGTTCTCTGTCTTGTTTATTTTCTTACAAAGCTCTTCAATTGCTGTGCAATAATCTTCTAATGCATGGTTAGCATGGGGGCCATCTTTTATGTTTGTAATACAAAAGTTGCAAAGTCCTGTATTACAAACACTGCAAAAAACTGATAATTGCTTGTTTCCATGAGCTTCACAAACTGGAATATTACCTTCTTCTTTATTCTCAGAAAATATATCAATATTATTCATAATTGATGGATTTGTAGGAAGGTCATTAACAGATTCATGTACAGGAATTTTAAATTCCTTCTTACAAAGTGGACACAGCAAATCATTGACTTCTTCAAGTGCTTTAGACACATAACTTGTCAAGCAATGTAAACAAAAAGAGTGGTAACATGGCAGTCCTTTTGGCAGACGATTTAAATGATTGAATAGTTCATAACATAAAGAACATGTAATATTATCCTTTATCTTAGCCCAATACTCATCCATAGTTGTACGATGTTGAAGAGTTATTCAGAATTTACAAAACATTGGTGAATTGATATCCATTAAATTATGTGCTTTCTTTTCTCTGCTTTTGTACTGGAGTAGTGATAAGGATTCACTACATTTGATTTGGATAAGTATTGTAGCCTTTTGCATAAAGTCCTTGGGCAGATCAATTAGGACGATGGTATGCCACTTCTGGTATAAAGAATAACAATAAGAATGAGTTTATAAGTATCACAATAGTTTTGCCATCAAAAGAATGAGTTTATTTTTTAACCTTAGCTTTACATTCAAATCCATCAGTTGCCTATTATAAAAAAATAAATGAACACTACATAAATTACAAACATAACATCACATATATGTATAAAAAATTGTATTGTATTGGTTAAAACGACTTACATCTACACCAGGTCAGTGGCACCATTTTCACACTACATATATCTTTCTCAACTCCCTGGGGAACATACAACACTGGCTGCATACGGCATTGCTCGAACCCACGACCTTCTGTTCACAAGTCCAACTCCCTATCCACTCGGCCACAAGGTACACACAGGTTTGTTTGGCAGGTTAGGTAACCAACTGAGCCAAGGGTAATGGAGCAATCACACTAGCTATAGTTTTCAAACTAGGCGAGTTCTTTTACGTGCAGAGGTGTGGCTCTCCTCTACATGGGACAAAACATCACAAAAAGACTTAACTCAATAATTATGAGATTATTAAAATGATGTATTTTTACCAAACTAAGCAACTTTTGAGTAGTCGAATTATTATTTGGTTTGACAATGCCATTATGTAAAGTAGAATTTTTAAACCAATAATTCATCATAAGTTTTAGGCTTTTTCTCAAATTTTAATTTATAGTAAATATTTGGTTGTATAGCTATAATAAAGCATTTAAAATTCTTAAAATAGTTTTTTTTATTCAGCACTTAAAAAATATATAGACACAATACCAAATCTGTACAATTAGTCCTATGCAATTGCCATTTCTACAAAAAAAAAATAGCAATTACAATAGCTGAAATTTACACAGTTTTGAGGATGGCTGCCAATACAGCTACGGTCTGTCCAGAAATTATCATTTTCACTCTAATTTATACAATTCAGTATCCATATATGGAGTCTATCTCTATAGATTTTTATTTTTCTTTCCACAGCTATAGCATTACCTTTATTTTCTTGAATTTGTTTATCTGCTGCAACAGCACTGCAGACTGACATACCAAATACTGTAGTGCATGGATTAAGGAGACTTTCTGGAGATAAAGAATTTGGAGGTAAAAAATTCTCAAAATGTTCTTGTTTTTTATTTTGGTATAAAAGTACATTCATTTCCTTTTAAAAATGCATAACACTTTAAAGGTTCGGGAACGGAATTTGGTTTATGGACCATACAAAAGATCATACAAATACAATGAATAATTCAGTCAATGTTAATTTTGACTGTACCGAAATTGTATACATGATCTTTGTATGGTCCATAGACCAAAATCTATTCCCTGAAACCCCTAAAGTGTTATACATTTTTAAAAAGGGAAATGCTTGTACTTTTATACTAAAAAAAAACAACACATTTTAAGAATTTTTTATCTCCAGAAAGTCTTGTTAATATTGCAGTCAGATGAGTATCATATAGCATTTCAGTTGAGTGGGTTTGCTTGCTACTAGGCCAAGAGCTCACAAGGCAGGGGGAGGTGCAATGGGTGCGAATTCACCACCCCCCCCCCACCTTTTTTTTTTCCAAAACAAGAAACTACCTAGATTAAACCTTTCAGTCGTTTTAGAAGCATGGGTTTCACTCTAACAAAAGAAGCCAATAAGATCATGTTACCAAGTCTTTTATAGGTATACAGTGTGTAGAAATTAATAGACTACTTTAATGTAATTTATTTAATTCATAAAGATACCTAAATTTTATTTTAAATTAGAATGCATTTTTGGTTCGCACTAACTTAAGACTAACTAAGACTGATGGCTTTGCCCATGAATATCATATGTCTTTTCGCTAACTTATATTGTATTATAACAAAAATACATCATATGTTTGCACTAACTTGTGTAACATATATACATGTAACATGTATAAATAATAAGCAAATATTTATATGTAAAAAGTTAAAAAATTATTACCAAAGCATTACCATTGCATTGAACAACTACATTGTACTTGTATTGCTGTTATGGAGTTATTCATGTAATGGTCTTTATTGAGGTGCTCATTGGGTTTTATCTAATAATTTAGGTATGTATTTCACATCTTTTTGTGTGTGTATGTGGGGGGTGGGGTGGGGGCGGGGGTGCGTGTGTGCATGCACGTTCGCACAATAACTAATTTCATGGGTTGATTTTAAAAGCATTAATTGACAAGATGTCACGATGTCTAGTAACTTATCAGTCCTTATGTCAGTCCATGAAATCAGTTTTGCTGAAAAGTAAGTCCTATCTATTTTCAATTATATTCATCTCTCTCTCTTTTTCTATGGCAAGCAAGCTCATACCACTATATTGACATAGCTGAAGACATCTTCCATTTTGACTATGTCAAGTGGCCCAGACGGACTCGAAGTCACGACCCCAATGTTGTGAGACCAGAATGATACCATCATCCCAAGCAGCTGGCTGTAAACTTGAGAAAAACACATTAGAAAATATCTATTTTCAAAAATTATATATATCCTGATTGTTTTTGCCATGAAAACCATACTGACCATCCCCTTACACATATGGAGAGCTGTGGCTTGGAAAGAAGTCTGAGCTCATGAGCTGTCTTGAACAGTATGTGAGCAAATCTAGCACATGAAACCAAAATTAGAGGTGAACAGAAGAGGAGCCAGAAGGAATTCCGTACCTTTGGTGACTATGGCATCAATATTTTCATTCCTCACATTAAAAATAACAAAGTGATCTTCAACGAGAGAATGTTGTATGGGCCCAATGCTTTGAAAATAGCTTAAAACAACAGGCCAGATATGTCAAAGGTACAGGTAACAAAAAAAACTAGGTCCTGCCTCAAGTCCAATACCAAATGAATAATGTTAAGATGAGAGGAAGGCCATCTACAGAACACTCTGACCCTTGCAGGTGATGAAAGGGAATCTGTGTTCGCCAGAGAGAAATATCTGATATTGCTCCCTCTAACCAAGAGGAAGCAGAGTCTAGAATCATGGTTGAAATTGGTGATGCTTTCAGAAAAATTTACACAGTTGCTACTGCGCTTTGTTGACACAAATGTTGTCGTGCTTTCGGAAGCAACTATTGAACAGATTCAAGCATCAGAATTAAAAAGGGACATGAACAGCATCCACCTCCTCAGACAATTTCACTTAATAATTTTATTTTTTCTATATACTTTACATGTTGCACCTAATAACATCAATTTTACAATCATAAACACACGTTTGATAGAAAAATATAAATAAATTAAAACAGAAGAAAAACGAGTTGATTGACATCGGAAGGTTCGTACTAACAACATAACTGTACCCTTTATCACTGATGCGCCGCTAGCCGAAATTTGCGTGTATGCATGTTCATTAAGGCTGATAGAATAATAATATTGACATCACCAATATTTGGGTACAAAACACCTTCCCAGAGTTAAAAAGGTTTAATTACAAAGAAATTGAATGATACAAATAGCTGAAAATGTATATATTCAACTGAATCAGCAAGTACCATTTACATGACATAAATTGATGCGTCAGTGTAGTAGTCGATCCATAACAGAGTTTATCAACCAGAGTTTATTCGTTCATCTTCACAGAACCAACACCAATAGTAGAATGACATATAAGAATGATATACATGTATAGTACATATAGTATACGTGGTAATACAGCATATAGTAAACACAGTGTGGCAGACTGTTTATAGTCAGAACACTGGCGATGATATGCCTTGAATTTCACCTGTGCATGTCTCTTTAAAACTATGGGTTACATTTGGTACTAATCCATGGGCATAGATCATAGATATATTGCAGTTCATGAAAAAGTCTGTGCTGCATTCAGCTCTAGAAAATATTGTCTTCCCATGTTTCACACGTTCATAGGATGTGGATACTGTCTCACAGTTGGCATGAATAAGAAAAAGGACAGCAAAGGTAAATCCAGGAGAATCATGACGAGATAACCAATGCATTTTTCATGCTACACAGTGCATCAAGCTACTGAAGAAGATTTCAGCTAGAATCAACCTTGTAAAGAACCTTGCCAATTCCACTTGGGGAGCAGACCCGAGAACTCTCAAACAGGCAACATTAGCATTGTGCTTCTCTACAGCCGAATACTGTGCAGCAGTGTGGAAAGATCAACCCAACCCATGCATCATGGGTAGATATAGAAACTCAACAAAGTCTGCCGAATAATCACTGGAAAATTGGGAGCCAACCCATTATCTTTTGTTATACAGGCTCGCTGGCATTTGCCTGCCTCGCATATGCTGTGAAGCTCTAACTAAGGTAGAAAGAGGAAAACAGCTGAATAATCCCTGCCACCTTATGTATGGACACCAAGAAGTTGCAACAAGGTTGAAGTAAAAGACACAGCTTCATCAAGGCTAGCAGTGAAGATACACTCAACTGACATGTTCAGTATGGCGAGGTGGAACATATCTGACAAAGGCAATAACAAACCTCTTCCACTACCAATTGAGACACTTCCCCTGTAGTAGACCTTCTGAAAAGACAGTGAGTAGCACTGAACAGAGCAAGAGCTAAGGTGGCAAAGAAAGAGACAACATGTGCAGGTGGGGATTCTCTCAACACGAATCCTGCCTATGGTGCGACAAAATATGACGATGAGTGCATCAACTGTAACCCCATTAGAAAGTGAAGCTATGCTAGCGCAATTTGTAATCTGATTTTATGATAGGACGTCAGCAAGCACTTCAATCAATGAAGGTACAAGACTACTCGTCACATGCAAAGGCATGAAATGTCTTTGCTTCCTCCTATTCAGGCTGCATTGAACCAGCATATAATCTGAGCGAAAAATGAAAATAAATGCTGTTATGTTGTTTGCTATGGGTTTTTGTTGCCTAGCAACTGTTGTTAGAGGAACAATAACAATAAAAGAAATCTCAATAATCTTTAAATGTTATATATTCTAGTTACATATCAAACTTGGATGATATGAATAAAAATAAATACTGTTAGATGGTGGTTGCTATGGGTTTTCTGCTCCCTAGCAATGGTTGCTAAGGAAGAATGACAATAATTACACCTTTAATATTAAAATGTTATATTTTACTCATTACAGATCAAAATTGGACCATACAAATGAAAATAAAGCCTGTTAGTTTTGTGGTTACTATGAGAAATCGGTTCCCTAGCAACAGTTACTAAATATAGCTGTCCGATTTTTTGGCACCACCTCTGGGGAAATGAAGGATAGGTACTCTGGAATTTACTAAGTTTCATGCTTTTTATCGTTAACCAAGTGATTTTGGTCAAAATTGATTGCACTATTAAGGATAGAGTGGAGTGGTGTTAGAAATGAGGGGTGGAGGTGGGCATCATTACTTTAGTGGTGGGTGTGGTGGGAGGTAGCTGTTAGAATGTACTGATAAAGTGGCGGGTGCTGGGGTGGTATGGCAGGATGGTGTGGATGCTGCAAACCCGTGCTATGCAAGCAATATTTGTTGTTTAATAATTGGCGGGGATCGGGTATCTTTGGTGTATTTGAGGCCGTTTGTGTCCATCCACTCTTCTGCTCGGGGTCCAACTTTGATGAGGCGTGGATTAAGCTAGAACCGTGATAGATAGACCATTATGGTGTTATTCAAAATCTTTCTAGTTGCACCATAGACATGTGATGACTAGGACGGGGTGTTAGGACTTGGGAGCGGATCCCGGTGAGCGGATAGCAGCCATCTGATGCATTGTGTAATCGGTTACAATTTACAGTGTTGGCATTTTATGGCAGCTAGACCATTTTTGGGAGCCTGATTGAAATTTACATAAATTGTGACCAATCACAATCTGCGGATGGTTAAAACATACAGTGTAACAGATTAGGGGCTTATATAAGGATTTCTCCTTACCTACTCATTTTAGAAATTGTTTAACGATATTAAAAAGATTAACTTTACTACCCCAAGTGTATGTACAAGAAATATACATAATTATTGGTGTATAGACTGAGATAGACAACTGTACATTGAACAAGAAACAGGCAAGACACGGAAAATACAAAATTCTGAACATGTGTACACAATTCAGAAAATTGCAAACCATGGGTTATGAATTGTGGCTTTATTTATGTTGTTATCAGAAACATAAAAAGTAATCTTTATAGAAGAAAAAGCACACACACATCTTCCAACCATTTACCAAAACCAAAATCAAAAGAGCTGGTGTAGATCAATTGCAATAAGATACTTCTCAAAAAAAAAAAAACAAATAAAAACAAAAAAAACACAAAAAACTTGAGGCATCCTCTCACCTTGAGGTCCTCCTTGGAGCATACGATCCCCGACGACCCGGACGACCCCGCCTCCATGCCACCCCCGGCGCCGTCTCCACCCCCACCGCCCCCGGCGGCGCCGTACGGCCGCAGGTAGGACACAGGCAGGCGGTCGTACGTGTCCTCACTGATGGAGCGGCGCCGGAAGGCACAGCGCGCCGCCATCTTGTGGTACTCCTCGTCCGTCATGTCCTCCTCGGAGATTTCAATGTTGCCTGTAGACAGAGATGTAATTGTGACAGGTGATGTGGGGGGAAAAGGCTAGCTGTGTAGAAATGTAGCTGGTGTTTTATGTGCTGGGTGCTGAGTGTACACTTTCTTAATGGTGCAATCATTTCTACGGCTGAGTTCAGCTATTTTCTTCAGCTCATTTTTATAATTCTACCCTCACTGTTCAGCCAAGCAAGCTCCTACCACTGTATTGACATAGCTGAAGAGACATCTTCCATTTTCAGTTCTCCAACTATGTCAATACAGTGGTAGCAGCTTGCTTGGCAGAACAGTAAGAGTAGAATTAAATTAACAAGCAAACTTGGGGAAAATATATATACAGTTCTTCATTTTTTTATAGTGTATTCTATTTATTTTTCTTGCACATACAAGTGAATACCAGTACACAGCACAACATTCTAAGTAGCGGCCCAGTTACTTTAAATCATTGAAAGGCTTGTCCTCATGATCTAACCCGTCTGAATACAGGTAAAATTGGTATAAATATGGATGATGTAAACAATGTATTCTTTCTAATGCAATGGCTTCGAGCAATGATATTGTTTTGACAGAAGAACCGGAGTTTGTAAACTTTATGAGCCACAATAATGCATCTTATTACCTGCTAAGCATATCACTAATATTGTTAGTATCAACAGCAGATATAATACATTTAGCATAGGTCCGCTCAGTACATAACAGTGAAAATTGTCGTTTATTTAAATATAAAGGTTGGTTAGTGCTTTGCTTATCTTTGGAGACTGTGGTTTCCTTATCACATCACAGCCACGAGGTCTCTGTATCTCTAGATCTGTGAGTGGATATGAGACTGACACCGTGCAAGTAACCATGAAAGTCTTTATTAACACTTAAAATACAATATGCATAAAAGTATAATTTTGGGAGGCATTTATTGATGTTTTTTTTTGGCCCTCATTAATAGTCTACACAAAAGATCTCGTTAAAGTTATTTTGACAAAAAATAATTACTGATTCATGAAAACCTGTCCATATTGTTTAGGTATGTAGATTTTTAGTGTGGCAACT
>CM032669.1:9876307-9930214 GCA_019095985.1 Streblospio benedicti
CTTATTACTATTTAAAATCAATATTATACCCACAAACTCCAGACACATCGGCTCCAGGGTATTATTTAACCAAGGAGGGCATTATTTTGCAGAACGTCCCCCTGACCTATAAAAAACCTTTCAAGTGCTGGTGATTAACTCTAATAACACCCTGACACAAACAAAAGAACTATGCATTAATCACACATAAAAATTTGAAAACAACAACAACAACTAGACCTTTCGTAGAGTATTGGGCAATATCTATGTGCTATTAAATCTTGCTATAAAATGCTCCTGTGGTTTAAACGAAGAAAGTGCATGTCATCTTTTACTCCCCGAAAATCACAATGCAACCGGCAGACTTACATTTCACCGGCTTGCCACTGCCGCCTGCGCTGTCCGCGGGTCCCGACGAGGCCATGGTGGCTGCGGCGGCCGCGGCGATGGCGGCGGCGGCCTCGGCCGAGGACGCGGGGTAGTTAGCCGGGTCCGACACCTGCGGAGAGAAGCAGACGTGCTTGCGTGAGACACCGAAGGTACAAAGCCAACCGCAGCTACCGCGTGTATGGTTTAGTTAAAAGCATCCCTTGATGCGAGGCCCTTAGACGAAAATTGGATTGACTACACAGTTTGGATTTCCCATAGATATTTTAGCAGACGTTTTTTTTTTATACCAGACGAATGTTTGATATCAATTAGTCTTACTGGTGTTGTATGTCTACAAAAGAACATATAGCCTGAATGTGTATATTGGCGTGAATGATGACTGTGTGCAAGATATTCCATCCGATATTCACTCAGTCATAATTGTGTCATGCAAGAATCTCATGGCGTGGGGTGGGGGTTCTTGTATATGTTGGCTGGGTCAGGATATGCCACTCGATAGGGTTACCCTTTTGCCCCATCCATTATATTTTTGGGCCATAGTTTCCTCATTCAATATACTTTTGTGTCATAATTTTCCCATCCATTATATTGTGGGTCATAATTTATCAAAATGCTCTACATTTGTGGGTCACATATTTGACATTTGCAAGCAAATATTGATTGATAATATTTTGAGTAGTAGACTTTTCTTTGCTTTGATTTCCATTATCATTTGGTAACATCATGACTGAGCATTATGATTGTATTGATAATATATATTATGATGCAATGAAATAAATCAACACACCTCAAGAAACACGTGTCATACAGTGCTGTCAAATATAGAACAATATTAGATAGTACCTCGAGGATAGTACCTTTTACCATAATACACTCTTTACTTAGAGAACACTTTCTGCCCATGTGTTTTGCACAAGGTCCCGCACAAGACAGGAACTAGTTCCTTGTATTTAATATTAATGGTTTAGATTACATTAGAACACTGTTATATTTGAAAACTTTTTACCCCTGCTGCCCTTTCTGGCTACCAGTGATAACAGGTATCACACACTTGGACTTCTTGTCGTGTTTAATTACTAATATTGCGTGCCCGAGTCGCGTGTCAACCCAAACCCAGAGGTCCCGTAGGCGGCTCCTACCCGTTCCAGGGGACACAGGGTCCTCATATCTTAAATGGCTGGTGTCTGGGCATTCCGACTCCAGATTCCAGATGCGCCTCTTTAGCTTTCGGTGAGCTCCTGTTTCGTTGGCAAAGCCCTTTCATCCTCTTCCAAACTTTCCCATACTCCAAAGCGTAACCTTCAGGTGAAGATCCTGAGGGTTTCTCTTTCAGTTTGGGTTACTGATCTCATTTGGATTTGTCGGAGGCAAAATCTGGAGCAGGTGCCTAGGTCAGCAAGTTCACATTAGCTTCAAGTGCATTTAATTTCGCTTTATCACTGCCATTATTCTGGCTCGAGTTCTTCGTCTTCATAGCATTGATGTTGTACTGATCCGGTTCATCTCGGCTCTCGCAGAACACCAAGGGTTGGAAAATTTCTGGAATGGTAATCTCCACTATGGCCTGAAGCTCATCATGCTCCATCCAGATGTAATGGTGGATGATCGTATACCCATCTCAATTTGTTTACGATCCATGACAGTCATCACGGGTGTCGACATCATCTCTGTATGCTCATCGTCCAAAAGCTGCACCTTGATAATAATGTCCTGAACTGTTTCATTGACTCATTGCTTTCTTGACTGTAACTGTTCTTCAACTTGTCTGCGTTCAATGTCACACATGAAGTATGCATCAAGATATAAGATCAGAGTAGGCCAATCGTCTTTCTCGTAATGAATGAGATTGATTTTAGAAAAGCAATTGTAAGCTTTCTCTCCAAGCGGTCCTGTAACCACAGTGCCCATTCTCCGGTTGGAATGTCGTACGATTTCATTAGTCGCAGAACTTCAAGCTGTTCCAGGAGATTCAACCCGTATGAACGTCCGTAAACCCTCAATACGATTCTGTAACTTCAAAGCCGTCGGTATCCGGCCTTCTACATTTTCTCTCATCCCAACACAATGATAACACATTCAAAGGAACTGATGCCTCATCTAACGGTACAGAATCCGAGACAGTGGATGAATCACGACGCTTCCGTCGGGACGGTCTTGGCTCCCCTCATCTTCAGTTTCACTTATGTCATCATACAGCAGTTGGGAACTCGTAAACCGTGACAGGAGGGTGTTATTAGACCCATATCTGACTCGGACTTCGCTTTGGCAGATATCAATCATTGGATTAAGCCTTCACCCGATGACCTGCCACACAAGATCCGGTTGTGCCTTTTGAAAACTAGCCATTTTTCCTTTTTCGTGGAGTTGAAGTTCTCATGGGCAGTTGTTAAGAGGTGCTCCCACTCTTTGAGTGTCAGTGCTCCTGCTTCGTATAGCGTTGGATTTACTACACTTTCTCTAGCTCCTATAATTCTGTGCACCCTGCAATAAGGCATCTTGTACAGATTGGGTTATTTGTTGGGTCGTTGGAAGCAAATCTCCGCACAGGACCCTCTTTTTTCACCCGGTAAATTCTGACAGGAGCTTAGCCAGCCAAAAGGACCAAGCAAGCGCTTGTATTTCTTCTCCTAGTTAGTCTGCCGGGAAGGCAGTTATTCAGTGCAACCTACTCTGGCATTCCCTTTAAGAGGGCTGCGCACCAGTGACCGCTCACTAACAGGGATTTATGTCACACTCTCCCCCAGTTTTCATTATACAAGGTCGTCCGCTTGTACGGGACTAACTTGTGCAATGAAAACTCACCCCCAAAATGTCCATGTGTTAACCATGTGATGTTCTGTGGTATTAGTCATCTCCGTCGACAGTGGCTCCTGCAAGTAACTCCCGGCGGAGTGGACGTCTGGAGTTCTTCAGCTGAAAAGAAAGAGTAGTAACCCCTAGGTCTCGAGCTGAAAAAAGTAGAATTAGAAAACATTTCACACAAAAATCAACACTAACGTAGGGAAGTTGCAAACTCACCCGCTCACGGCTCACTAATAAGTCTCCCAACTGTTTTTTGCATTCAATGCATTGTTTGGAACCCGCACAGGATATCTTTCACATGAACCATGAATGCACAATATATTGGGCTGCCATTAGAATACCTTAAAAAACTGAGTGTGTCAAAAAATTTAAATTTTCAAATTCTCAATCCTTTTCCATGCTTTTATTAAAAGGTTTTTGCAATATCAAAAGTATAAAACCTTTTTATAACCATACTCCTTACGAAGTAGTCCAACAGCCATTTTGAGGAAACTTATATTTTTTTCTTTATTTCTTTATTTCTTTAACGTAAGTCGCCCCCCGCCCCACTACTACGAGGCAACAATGTACCTATTATCCACAAACTAATCTCAATAAGTGTAACATGCAATTAACAATGGTACTACCCTCTCAGTACATGTAGCTTATCATCACACACTAACACACGCACTCACCTTTCTATGCTGCGCCCTCTTTGCCTCATCCCCTCGCGTGAAAGAGTCCGACTTGCTGCGTTTCTTCTTCTTCTTGCCCCCCCCTCGCCGGCGCCCGCGCTGACTGAGCATGTACTCGTCGCGGCTCGCCTCCAGCGCCTCCTCCGACGCCTTCTGCCGCCGCTCCTGCAGCACCGCGCCGCAGGGGGGCCACTCCGTGCGGAACACCTACGGGGCCAAAATGGGGCCGTGAGTTCTCAACTTAAACGGCAGATCCAGATTTTCGAAAAAAGGCTGGGTGGGTGCACTCTGAGTATCAAATGTCCTGAATAGACGACCTTTGACACATAACTATTCTCATTAAATATTCAGACCAACCACAGGCTTGTGATCAATTTAAATGAGATCAAATGATCAATCCCATCTGAGTATCAGATGGCTCAACCAATCAGGTTGCAGTATTTGAACAGGTCACATCAAGTGATAAATTATGTTAATCCACTCTCAGGAGAAACATTTCAAAGGTCAACTTGCTTGACATCTGATACTCAGAGTGGGTGGGTGTGGGATTTATCATTATTATGATATTTTTTTTTGTGTGTGTGTGGGTGGGGGGCGGAGGGGAGGAGGCTCTGTTCTAAATGACATATACATGATATACATATGTTATTGGGTATAATTGTTGGAGACATTTTGAGCACACCAGAGCACAAACCACGTTGCAGGTTTTACTGAATCGGAGGCAGTCACAATATCTCCCCTGCTGTAAGCTCCACTATTGCACAGATGCATAGCAATCCCATTTATAGGACAAGTGATAATACCCAAAACAGCAGGTGTGCAGCGCTCACCTTCTCTTGGATGCTCTCCTTTAGCTTGCTGAGCAGCAGGGCCGGAGACGTTGGTGAGCGTGGTGACCTGGGCGACCTGGGCGACCGCGGGGACTTGGAGCCCGAGCTCTTCTTGCCCGTGGACGACTTGCGCGGCGGGTAGATGGCCTCGATAGGCAGAGACAGCAGCAGCTTGTCCGAGTCCAGCGTGATGCTGAAACACGAGGCTGGGGCTCAACACATTGGCGTCGTCTGCATTTAACGGTTTAGCTGACTTACAGGAGCAACAAGTTCTTGGGAGAGCAGTAAAATGGTCGGTTGAGACACTATTTTGAAGCACAAACTCATATATGGCCGTGATGTAGTTGAAGGGAACTGAAGTTGGATTTGAGATAAGTAGAGATGTCGCGAAATTGAGTTTCTACTGTAGGAGCAGAGCTACATGTATTTGGGAGAGGTGAAATGGGACAACGTGAAAATGAGGCTCGCAGAAGGGGGACATGCTAGCATATACCAGTGGATAGCGGGAAATATAAGGTCTTTAATCGAACAGGATGGCGTGTTGGCTCCTTTGTGAGCCCATTTTCATGCTGCCTATTTCCTGTAGCTACCGTGTCTTTGGAAAGTGGACTAAGTTGTCACTTCAGGGAGGGAATGCAGTATGTGTAAGTCTCTGGTACAATAGATATAAAGATAATTTGAATATGAGTTATTCTAAACGGATGGCGTTGCACTAAAACGATTAACGACGGATATTCATATATTCAATATATACAATTGTATAATGATGTGTTTTGGCATGAGCTTGCCTACTAGCAAATAACGATGTCAGCCACGAAAAAGACACACAGTAAAACTGAAACCGCAGAAATAGCGCACTTCTTCTTTTGACAGAACGAAAAGAAAAAGACTTTTTCCAGACGCATTTTATGCCCACCTTCTATTATGACGTCACAGCCTCGTTGTGCGTCCTCAGTGGCGGCTCTGTCACATTGTGAAATATCGCCTGAGCGCAAACGGCGCCAGGGTGTCTCATTATTCATGCCGAGGGGGGCATTTGCCGGCAAATTGATTATGACCAATTTAGGAGAGCCAAATGTGTATTGCTGTACAGAAGAAAAATGACGTGACGTTCAAAACGGGATCGTGTCTTACTTGTTTCTTTGTAAAGTTCTACGATAACTAGTATTAGGCTACTGGATTTCATTGAAAGTGTGCTCCATTGTGCGCTGTAATGATTCAAGATTATTATTGGCCTGCATTACAAAAGCAATGGCACATCCAGGTTTTTGGAAAGGGGGAGGGGCACACTTAAGGGAAAAGGGGTGTGTGAGTGGGGGTGCACGTAAGGGATTTCATGAAAAGCCCTAGAGAAAATGAAGTATTTTGGTGGGAAAGGGATCTGCCTATGAAAAGTTTCATGATATAGTCTACTGGAATGGTAAGAGTATACGTGTTTATGCATGTATGCACACTCCTTACAATAACTGATAAGAAATTGTCACATCAAATGAGTGTAAGAGGTTTTATACTGCATATACATGTACTCAACAGAGAGAATAATGCTTGACATGCGGCACACACACACGTACATGTATTCGTGCACTGCTGGGTGGATAGTGAAATACGCACAGTCAGTAATTATCACTAGCCCTTTGAGACGTCAATTACCCAGGTAGACTGCTGGGTAATCGGGGGCTGGCGTGATGAAATAATTGCGGGGATGGAGACTGTCACTGCTAATCAACACGAGCGGGATTTTTTGGTCTTGTTTCAAGTTAGTCCCTAAATGTTTTTTTACTCTATTGCCTGGTGTTGTGTAGGTGTATACCATGGTATATGCGAGATAATGCATGGATGTTAAAGAAGTTGAAGAAACGCTATATTAAGTATATTAACTTAGATTTGAAACATTTCATTATGAAATCAAAACGAATGATTATGGTTATTTGACCGCGTTATCAGATCTAGAGGTTTTAGTGAGAAAAGCACTTGTATTATTAATTAGCATGCAGAGGGCCGCACTGATAAGGTGCAGTTGACTCCGATTTAATATCTTTTTTCTTCCTGCCATGCAAAATCTAATAAAAAGTGCTCAATATTAAAAAGTTCTTATTCTTTTTGCAGCCAGCTTCAAGCGAATAGGCTCCTATTCGATCTTCATAACAATTACTGTTCTTCAATTTATGTAATTTTACATTCACATTAATTATATTCTCGTGTAATATATATCAACACAACACCATAAACAGAAATACAAAATTAATGGAATTACTTTACAATTATATAATATTAACTATTAAACTTACACGTATAGATTGTTCTTTAAATGCCAGGGTGTATTAAGTGACATATTTATAATATCAATCACACCCACATCATTTGACTCTATTCCACTCTATAATTTACGAGATACCATGCATTTATTATGTGATACGTCATACTTGTCAATTACAAGTGTATGTAATTGGCAAGAAAATAAGAAACAAATACAGTTTCATGCTTAAAAGGCGTCGAGTCTTCCAATGAAACTCAGTAGCCTCGATATCTCCACACCTATAGTCATAGCTTAATCTATTCCGGACAGTCCAACACACCATAACGTCCCCGCAACTTTTGATGGAAATTCATTTATCCTGGATATAACATACATGAGTTTAACAATCGCTTCTAGACAAGGATAATACTCAATAATACTTCCAAGGGAAATTTTATCTCCAGATCCATGGTGCAGCGATGGGCTCCCCCGTGTCTCCTATCATAGGTAACTTATATATGGAGGAGTTTGAAAGGAAGACTCTAGCATCGGCCCTCCATCCACCACGATTGTGGAAGAGATATGTGGACGACCCGGCGGTGATCCAGAAGAGAGAACAGGCGACAGAGTTTCAAGAACTTCTGAACTCTGTGGATAAGTGTATCCAATGGAACACGGAGGGGTAGAGCATGGTGAATGCTGAGAGATCCCTTCCTTTTCTTGACACTTTGATCCTAGTGAACAGTGATGGATCTCTTCGCACACGCATCTACAGAAAGGATACACATACAGACCAATATCTGAACTTCTGTAGAAACCACCCAATGGAGCATAGAGCTGGAGTAGTCCGGACTTTGAATCACAGAGCCGAGAGTGTGGTTAGTGATGCCAGTGAGAAAGTATCCGAGAAGAAACATCTGGAGAAAGTGTTAGGGTTCAATGGATACCCCAAAAGTGTGAGGATAAAGAGCAAGCTGAAGGGAAGACCGACTGCACAGGATACAGTTGTACAGGTGGATCGCCCCAAGAGACCTCCGGTAGTGATACCATACATTCAAGGAGTGTCTGAACACATGAGAAGTGTGATGCACCAATACAGTGTGTAAGTGCTCTTTAAACCTGTGAACACTCTCAGACAGCTACTGGTGAGATCTAAGGACACCCTGGAGAAAGAACGTGTGATTCGACCTGTCTACCAGATAAAGTGCCAGGATTGTGAGGCCTCGTACGTGGGAGAGACTGAATGTGCGTTAAAAGCGAGGTTCCTAGAACACCGCAGACCCAGTTCCGCTGGATCAGAGGTGTCTCGCCACCTGCACACAGACAGTAAAGGACACAGTGTCTCTCTCGAAGGGACTAACATCTTATGTGTAGAACCCAAATATTTTGAACGTGGCGTGAATGAGGCCATTCATATCAGGAAACTCAAGCCCTCACTAAATAGGAATGGGGGCAGGTACCAGCTTCCTTCCACCTGGGACAATGTCCTCGCCCGAGAGGGGGAGGGGGGCGCGCAACCCGGGAATCTCCTGAGGTCCCAGTGACGACGAATGACGTCAACCACTGTGAACAAGATGGCGGATGCTATAGTAAGCTTAGTGTATGAACTGAGTATTATCCTTGTCTAGAAACGATTGTTAAACTTATATATGTCCCCGCAACTAGTGCCCCTCCATAACGGCCTCCAATCTCACCTGCGTCGTTGCTGGAAGCGCGTCCTCTTGGCCTGCACCGACCAGCCGCCATCATCCGCCTTCTCGTCACTTGTGTCCATGTCCTGGCGATAGAGGATGGTTGGTGACGATTACAAGAGTAAAAGGAGCATGCAGCAATTTCAAAGTGTGTTTCATAAATAGAAAAAGGAATTCTTATGCTTTGTGTTTCACTTGAATATGACTCTTTCTCCAAAGATCACTCAAGATTTTACCACTACTTGAAAAACTTCAGGGAATACGTTGCCCGATCGCTAAGAAACCCTGGCATATATCGGGGCAGGTTTATCGGAGTACACTATCAAAATGTCAATGAAATGATGCATTTAATACTTTTGGAGATAATCCCCTAGCTTTTCATATTAACCTGAAAACTACAACAGTATAGTACAGTACAGTACCTTGTCGTGCACTGTGATGTGGACGGGGGACGCGCCGGCCCCTCCGCCGCCGCGGCCTGCCCCCGCTGTCACGGCCGGCAGCAGGGTCGACCGCTCCGTGGGCTCCCACTCGAACTCGTGCTCGTTGTCCACCTCCCGGATGAGGTCAGAGGTCAGGATGCCTGAAACACGAGGCAGGGTGCACTGTAGTACACTGATATAGTACATTCGCAACATGCACATACATGCGTACGGTCAGTTTCGTGTCCACCAATTAGATTTCAGACTAGCCCTTTGAAGATTTTAATCACACTTATATATTCCTAGCAAAAGTTAGGCCTTAGTATGAAAACCTGTTTATTCATTCTAGTTCAAACTGCGATAAAGATAATAAAAGGGCTTTTATTCAAAGATACAGCTGACTGTCTCTGGAATAGAGTTTAAGAGAAGAGACTTTCAGTATGACTAAAAGGCTACAATCGGCTGGACACAAAAACACCCAATTTACAAACAAACACAGCAGCAATCTGTTCGAGACAGATGCATTGTGACACAGGATGATCACAGCCACAGATACACAGCTAACACACAAAACCAAACATTCTAACACCCAGCCTCACACAATGGCAGATCCAGGTTTTAGAAAAGGGTGGAGGGGTGGGGGTGGGGGGGGGGTGGGGGGGGGGGGGCAATCCAGGGATTTCATGGGTTTCGTACGCGCGATCGATGGCTGACGTGTAAAAAACCCTATAAAAATGAAGTAATTTGGTGAGAAAAGGGGGTGGGGCCTCTCCCTGGATCTGCCTATTATAATTAACTAAACATTCCCGCAATGCACATGTATATGGTCATATGTTGGTGTAAGCTTTCCAGACGTGTACACGGCTCCTGGTACTTGTCGAGGCGCTTACACCGCCCAGGTTCTCGTTGTGTTTTTCCGGTGAGAGGTAGGCCCACACTACGGTCATACAGGGGCCTCTCCCAAGACCAGATTGACGGCCCCACACGAGGGGGTCTTCGCACTGGTGCTGGTATCGACGACTTCAGACCGTGGCACACGCCAAGCTGAATGTATCAAAGAGGGTACTAAACCCAAGACACGTAGGCCTATGCCCGAGGGTTTAGTCACGTGAGTAGGCTATAGCTAGAAAAGGCCCAGAATCTACGAGATTCGGGGTTGTTGGTTCCTACTAAGTTGTCGCAACAACTGCTCAAGCTAAACATTGGTGATGGGACACCACTAAAATTGTCCCATTACCTAGCAACGGAGACAGAACACCTGCTAAAGTGTCCTGTAACTGAGCAACGGGGACGTAAGGGCTACTTAAAAATACGTCACAAACAACACTTACGTCAAAATGACGTAACTCTGGAAAGTGCGAGCGTAGGACGTACGGTCCATCACGGTGCGGGGCCAATATTAGGGATTGACTAGCTGATGGTGACAATGCTAAAATTGTCCCACCCCGCACCTCTCACTAGCGTTTACTCACACTGGCTCTTTGAAATCAAAGGGGATAATGAAAGCCACACAAAATACCCAGATGTTCTGCTATACCAAAATGTGTACAACCTGTAGAGCAGGGCACCCCCTGCACCCCCTGGATCTGCCTATGCACACACCCACTCACCTGCGAATGTGTTGGTGCGTGTGTAGCTGCGCCGCCGCTTGCTGGCGTACGTCTCCCCACACACGGACGCCACCCCGGACGCCCCCGCCACCGCCGGCCCACTCGATGACGCCTTGAAACTCATGCTGCTCCTGTGCGTAGTTACCGGGGGCTGAGGGCAGGAGCCATGGTCGCGGGGAAGCTGCAAGGAGAAGAATAATCCCAAAATTGAAATGTTTGAAATATATAAAAGCTATTATTTCATATTCAATTTGTAGAACTAACTCCATTTCGATCCGATGGTAGAAATAAAATTTCCACAATCAAATCCACGTAGAAATGACACAGAAATACCCCCAGATTTCCACCATAAAACCCCCCACATTTCTACCAGAAATACCCCCACATTTCTACCAGAAATACCCCCAGTTTTCAACCCAATATCCACGTGTAAAAATGTTGCAAACTACACGTAATTTCCACCTAATATCCACGTGTAAAAAGATGCGTCGTCTACGTGGATTCCACCACCAATTGCCCACTGGGAAGGGTCCATAATTGGTTCAATAAACTTATTCTTATTCTTATTCATTTGTCTGTTCTATGGCATATTTTACATTTTTACATGCAATGCTGAAGTAAAATATTCTTATTCTTATTCTTAAATTGAACTATGATGTCCCTTTCTTTTAAAACACACACGTGTCGGTTAAAATGATAATGTGTGTCACAAATTATTTAGTTTGCAACGTCATGAACGTGGCGCCAGCAAGTCTGCTTTTTATGTCGATAATATACATACAATGTAACCATTTTGAAACATTTGTACAGAAAAGCACCAGCAAAAAGTGACGTGCCCGTTTCTGAGGGTAAGATTGTCCCCATCAGTGAAGTGTTCACGTGTCTGGATCAAAAGCAGTAAAATTAAAAGCAAAAAACTCATGCATCGTGTCTCCACCACCCACTGGCCATCCCCAATACGACGAGGGCTCACTTCATACATACGGTAATACCCCACCACGTGGACACTTCACCAATAATAATCAAATATTCCTTTCCCGGTGACTATAACATTGCTGCTTACAAAATTTCGGCAATAAGAGCACATGCGCAACGTGACACTATGTCATGATCTCTCTTGGGCCCCAAATGGCAAGATTTCCCCGTATTATAATCAGCTCAGAAGAAGCGAAAAGCCAAAGAGCACGAGAAAAAGCTGAAATGACTTCGGGCGGCCCAGCTGTGGCCGCCATATCTCCCCCGGCGCCGTTATTGGAACGTACGCCCCAATTTGTCCGGGAATGAAGACGAAGGAGACCACGTGGTCAGGCGCAGGTGAAACATGCTGGTGGCTACACAGAAAAAAACACACCCACACACCAGTATTGTTCTGAGTACACCTTGAAACATATTTTGGAAAGGTATTCTATTGTCGAATAAAGAGGGATATTTTTTTAGGCGGGAAATATAGTAGAACCTCCAATAAAGACGACCTCTCTATTGAGACGACCTCTCAAATAAGACCACTTTTCAAGGTCTCAAACCTTCATAAAGCTATGAACCTCTATGATATAGAGACCATCTACCCATTGAGACCACCCAACAATGGACCCAAAGGTGGTACTAATAGAGAGGTTCTAATGTACGTACGTGATCATGAGCATGGGGACGAGCATTATTCTGTGTACACTTCAAACGTAGTTACATGTCTGTCAAGCACTGATTCTGGTGCGTGTGCTCAAATGCAGTGACTTTTCCATGTTGGTGTTTTTATTAGATAGTATAATGTGTGCAATTACGTCAAATTACAGACACTCTTTATGTACATGTAATTACATCATTTATTTGAAAGCTAATATAGGTTTCTGATAGTTATGACAAAACTCAATATATTGTATTGAGCACGCCGCTCGACCAATCAGCGTGGGTTATTGGCTGTGATTTTTGCACGGAATGATAGAATGACCGTTTGCTGTGCTCTGTGCCGTTAAAGATTCACTTTCAGAATGTTCCTGTTGAATATGAAAATTGATTTAGTGTGTTGTGTATTGAAAACAGCTTTGTCATCTTCATAATTATATCACGTTTCGTGGAGTCAGAATACGGGAGTCTATTACTACCACGCCTAAAGGTGGGAAGCTGGCACTGTATTGTTATGGAGCGTCCACCTTTGTTGTTGTTTCCAAATCGCCTCGATGGTATGTGATCTAGTGACTCACTGCCCCACTCCCATGTTACTTAACACCTTAAGCAAGAGAAGGCATAGTATTATCTATATGCTTGCCCAATTCATTCGATCACACGTTGAGTGCCCCTCTAGCCCATTCCCCCACATCCGTTGTCTCGTGTCGTTTTGAAGACTGTTAGGTCCATGAGAACCCGGCAAGCTGCATGCATGAAACCTCGCAAAGTACGCATGGAGGGGGTACAAGTGGGCCCTGGTACTCATAAACAACAGAACAGCAGTATGCATTGCTTTTAACATGCCTGCGTGAATATCTGCGCACGTAATCATGGGATACTTCACCATATAGTAGCAGGGGAAATGTCACGTGGAGACAGATTCTGTGTAAATCCACAATTATTGGTATTTCATTATAGCATCACCATATGACACCTGCACTCCTGCTATAGTTTGTGCAATGAGTTCCCTATTGCATTTGTAATCCCCACATTATGCATGCTACACCATCACCAGGGCAGGGCCGTGAGGGTAACTCGTACCAGGATAAAGGAATAACCTGTCTAATGAGATGCTTTCATGATGATTATCTAGATTCAAAGTATAAAAGCTATGGTCTAATGGCCACGCACTAATAGTCGAAGTGTACAATTAGATTGCATTGCACAAGTGAAGCTGTGCAATAAGTTCACAAATCAAGTTTTAAAATTGTCAACATAGCTCATAACCCCCCACTTTGTTGGATGAACTCTGTGTCTAACTAGTGTTCAATTATTCAATATGTGCAATATGATCGTACGCGCCTAGTGTTGATACATACCTATTAAAGCAGGAATTTTAATACCACAGATTTAGCCCACAGAGGCCCACACCTATGTCGCAATAATAGGAGTAAATATAAGAAATACGTTAAATGGCAGAACTCGTATCTGAGTTCAGTTATCTTGCGATTACTGTAAAACGAGAAATGTTTGCGCACGATTTAATTTGCGAATTTCGTGGGTAGGCGCGAAAACGCTAACTTAAATAATCAGCAAACAATATTAGGCTATGTAAAGTAGGTTCAGATGGACCAAAATCGCAAAATTAAATTGTCGCAAAATAATTTATAGATGAATATTGCAACATTTAATAGCCACGAAACATTCTAGTTTTACAGTAGTTCTACACCATTGATCTGCATTACTAACATAGGCCTAACCATCAGTTGGTTAACTGGAATGTTGGCTATCTCGGACGTTCCACTGAAATGACGAGGTTCTAATGGCAACACGACTAGTATTCTATAGAGTCTAAAATACTGACACTATACAGCAATTTAATCAATGTGAAAGGACAGAAAGCTTTAGGTAAAGCCAGTCATTACAAGGCCTAATACAGAGCTTCTAATCGTCTGCTCCAAACAGTGCACAAACAGCGTCATAGCAATGCTCACTTGAAATAGGCCGTGCTATTAGATTTTGTCTTCATTCAATTTGTAGCAAATTTAGTTGTCATGTAAACACGAGAGCAGTAATAGGGTAACTATGGCAACGCTGTCGTCATCTGACGGCAGGTTGCAGGTGCGCGGTCACGTGAACGTTAGATGTCTGTTGCATAACGCAAACGTGTTATAAACTTTATATATGTATTTATAACCACAATGACGTCATGTTATTACCCATCGGTTTTTATCGGGTTCAAGCGAAACGAGGATCAAGAAAAGCAACAGTTTAAGTTTGTTATTGGAAATATCAGTTGCCGCGTTTATTGACGCATGTGCGATAAGCATTGTTGGAGCGAATTAAATTTCTTGTTTCTGGTGCACTTTCCACACGGTGGGGAATGACCGTGTAGTACAGGCTGTCCACGAGCATTTGAGCGGTAAACCTTCACATCACTGCTTTGCTCTGCTCTGGAATAGTTTCCCATTTGGATCCCCACCTGCAGTTCAGTGCACGGCAGTGGCAGATGAATCTCAAGGAATCACATCACCATGCCGGTGTCATACAAATGATGGAAGACAGAAGAAGGACTGGTCGTCCCATGAGCCTTTCGAAGTGCTGCTCGGTGCGGTGGGTGGGGCTGGCACGGGGGACCATGGACTTGTGCTCAGTGACTGCAGGTACTTGGTCGAGCACACAGGCTAAAAGCAATGCACCGTCGATCACCACACAGAACCAGCTACCTGCCTCAGTGGGAGAGGCTGGCTCTTTCACGGCATTTTTTTTAGTCAGTTTGCTGATTAGCCAGCCAGTATCCATTGACATCATACACCTTCAATGTGGCCCGTGACTTACTACCTAGCCCTATAGCTGGACCTTCAATCACGTAGGCAGATATATGGGGTGAGGGAGGAGTAGCGGTGACACTGTAGCTTTACTCTCCACCCCAAACACGTCTTCTTTCACAGCATCACACAAAGTTATCTTACCGAAACGTTATAGTATAAAATAAAAACAACACATGTGGATTTGCTAGTAGTTATGATACTAATGAAATATAATTTTCAAGCACTGTCTGTTTATTTTTTTCTATTTATGCAAAGTCAAGCGGCCACTGGAAACCACTGTCTATAAAATGCCCCTGATGAAAAATGCTATTGTAGATATACGTTTGATAGCTCTGAGTTATTTATCAGTTCCACCACACCGCGTTGAAAAAGTTGCGGTCAATATTTGCACGAATGGACTCCAAACGTGAGTGGTTTCGCCAATCCATTTGATTTCATTGATCAATGTTGAAGTGGTTTGCGCGATTGGAAGTCAATGGGTTTCCTGAGGTAGGGTGCGTTTCAGATAGTTCAAAGCGTTCGATAGGTGCTTTCACCTTGGATGGGGCGAGTGATAATAATAATGGAACCACGTTGCAATTAAGCGCACTGTGGATAAAGCAGCCTACAAATTCTACTAGAGGACGTGTGTCCATGGTGGAACTTGGTGATCTATCAACCAACAAACATCTATATTGCAGTGGTCATTCCACTTGGTCATCTGCTTTGCTTAGGAAAATATGCAAAAGCTGCGTTTTTTGTCATAGGCAGATCCTCGAACATACCTTATTTTCTCAGGGATTTAGGCATGTTCGCTTTCCTTTCGATCAAGCGTACGAAACCCATGAGATCACTTAAGTGCGCCGCCAAACCCCACCCGCTTTTCTGAAAATCTGGATCTGCCTATGTTTATGTATAGTAAGGTAACCCAATGCTGTGTGGACACCTTCAGGAGAGGTGAAAAGTGTCCACATAAGACAGGTGTAATAAAAAGAGATGTTCATTTCATGAATATGATATTATATATATAGAACATTGTGATGTAAGGAAATTGTGCATATTGACATGCACTGGCAGAGCCAGGTGGTTTTTTCGGGGGTGGGGGGGGGGTGGGGGGGGGTGCGGTTTTGAACACGCGCTGGATGGCGAACATGCCCCAAGCCTCATAAAAATGAAGGCTTTTCGCGGGGTAAAGGGAACGTCTGTCTCCTATGCCCCCTGGATTTGGCTGAGACATCATGTTCGTGTGTATTTAAACACCAATGGCATTCTGGTGAGTGATGCCTGTCACTAACACACACCAAAGCGCCCCAAAGCCAACTGTTTCATATGAAAGCATCTCACCAGTCTCTCACCACGTTTGATTCTGTGTGATTTTCAGACAGTGTTCTATTTAAACCTGACAGCTTGATTTACGGTTTCTGTCTGGCAGCAGGGATCCGGCAATCTCCCAGGGCATTTGCAATTGGGTAGAGGTTGTTTTGAGGTCTCGCTTTCTAGCCATTTAGGGATTCATTCTTATTATATCATAATTGACCAGTTCTTAGTCCTTGATGTATGCACTCACTTTTGTTCTATTGATATTCAGAATTCATCAGCTCCCTGTTAGCATGAGACAATACTTTCAATGAGAGTCCATAATCCATATGCATTTTACAGCAGTAGCCATTACTAGGTCTGATGAAGTAGTGGAGAAGGCACGGAACCTTACAACAGATGATATAGGTACCACATTAGACTCTTTATTTTGTTATACATTTCCATAGAATCTACACATTCACAACAACACTGACCAACCTTCCAAACTTCTAATACAATGCAGACAAATGTACAATCAGAAGCGTGCACTGTGCTGGGGCACTGTGCCGTACTACACATAAGACACATCGGTATGAGTACAACTCCATGCTTTCAGCGCAAATGGCTTCTGTCAAGATTTCATCACAGATTATATAGTCCACCAACCCTTATATGAGAAATGGGTGTTGTGATTATTGGGATTCCCCACCACCCGTAAGTAGTTACTCCTCAAAAATGTAGGTGGCAGCACGCCAGCTATATATAATCCATGAGCGAACGCAAAACCTGGATCTGCCTATGTTTATGTATAGTAAGGTAGACGTAATGCTGCGTGGACACCTTCAGAAGTGAAAAAATGTCCATATAAGACAAGTGTAATAAAAAGAGATGTTCACAATACCACTTTTCGAATGGAAATGTTCACGTACGATCGTAGTACCAAAAATAGCCACCAGGTGATATATATCAGCGTTGTACAAGCGTTTGTCAATAGTTACTAAAATCTTAGTATCATTGGTCCTGCAGGTGGCGTGCACGACTGTCAGTCTCGATCAACCATACACTGTGATCCTACGGCGTAACAGGAGGAAATGTTAAAGGCTGATTGCTGATGGTCTACAATATTCCCAGAATGCAACTGTTTGTAGCCACCTGGTGGCTAGATATGGTACTACGATAGTCGTAGTCGTGTGTTGTGTTTGTTGTGTCACTACGTCCACAGCGTTAGATCTGTGGCAGCATTGACATTGTAGGAATAATCCTAAGGAAACAATTACCGTTGATGGCTTTAAGATGAATATCTATAGGTCTAAATAATCTATACGTAATATGCGTGCGTGCGTGCTTTCCTGTCTGCCTGGGTGTGTGCGCGTGCGTATACGCGTGTGGTTATATTCACCATATTGTCTACAAAAACTATTCTTATTCATTTCGAATATGAATTCAATAAGGATAAGAGAAGTGTGTGCATAATAAATATATAACACAACTCTCCCCTGTCTAACGATGTTGGGGCCCATGGGAACCTCCCGTGCACGGTCGGTTTCACGGCTTCACAATTTACACTGTCTTTACCACTCCATAGCCGTAGGAGAAACGGGCGGATTACTGTGGAAGTCGAAGCAACACTTTGCAGTGCTGCCCAAACACAACATCACGTTGTGATTATCGGGTTTAAGGTCGCTGACCATTTCGGCTTTTTTTTAATTCTGTGACCAACTTCCACGAATATTAATGTGTTTGTATCAAAGCTATATATACTGCCCATGTATAGCCGTGAGATATGCGGCCGCCGCCCGTGCTACCTGTGCACTCTGTGTAATACATCAGGTGTCCCTTTGCCTGCACGTAGCGTCGTGTTACACTGTCTGGGCGGACAGGTCAGCGTCATGTAGAACAGTGCCACTGTGTCAGCTGTACAGCAGCAAATATATGTACATGGACTCAATGGACAGGTTGTGTGTGTGTGTGTGTGTGTGTGTGTGTGTGTGTGTGTGTGTGTGTGTGTGTGTGTGTGTGTGTGTGTGTGTGTGTGTGTACGTGTGTGTGTGTACGTGTGTGTGTGTGTGTGCGTGCGCGCGCGTGTGTGTACACGTGTGCGTGTGTCAGGGGGAAGGAGGGCGTGTGCGTGCGCGTTTGTGTGTGATTGGCTCATGGCTAAATATGTGACTGTGATGTGATGTACAGGCAATTTTCAATCTCAACCCCCCAAATACAATGGCACTGACAACACGATTCTAATTAGCTTGTTATCACCATAATGTTTCAAACGCATTTACATGCCAACAAAGAACTACATTTATGAATTATGAATCTCACAATTTTACTCGCCTGCACGTTTTAAAATCATAACCCGCTTTCATATTTGTGAAATTATAGCGCTTTCTCATATTGCCGCGGTAGGCCCCTATAGATTTATCCTTTTTAAAGGTTAGGCTCCGTGAAAAATTGACACTAAGATGGCAGCATTGGCGAAAATGACGTCAATTATGACGCAAATGGGGTTTCCCCCATAATTTCGCCTAATGTCACATGATACAGGAGGTCTGTTTGCACGTGTAGCCGGCAGCCATCTAAGAACTTATGACAGAACCACTTACATGTTACATGGAACAGGTGGCAATACGTATGTGCAGCGTTTAAAACAATGATGAATGCGTTTTATGTACGTTAAATGTAGGTAGGCCTAATTCAGAAACAAAAGTTGGAGGACAGTATGCAATCACTTCACATCTGTTTATCATCATTTCCAAACGCCCAAACCAATAAGGGAGTGTCATGTGTTCAAGACGTATTTGCGCACGTGAAGAGATTAACACCATCAATTGTTGGACCACGGAAATAATGAACATCTTGTAACTTCTGTCAGAAAGATGGACCGGGAACGCCGATATTAGAATGCCAAATGCATCCCGTGCCACGGACCCATTCTAGTAACAGTTTTTGCATATGTGGTTTCCATATTTAGCTGTTCATAGTAGATCCATACACAGACCGAGAAATCGATGCGCATCTAAAAAAAAGATGGCCCCACAACATGCGGCGGTAGCCTCTTTCTACCATAATGTAACAACACAGCACAACAATTTAAATAAAATATTTAATATTTATATGGTGCATAATAATTACACTAGAACAATTGAATGATAAACAAATAAGAATTCCATAAATTGTTTATGGCATTGCAATTCAACCATACAAAACAAAATGCTCGGTGTATGGTTCCAATAGCTTTTATGCAAATCCAAGAAGGCATAAGCAGATCCGGGGGGGGGGGGGGGGGGTCGCACGGCCGGCTTTTCCCACCAAAATACTTCATGTTCATAGTTTTTTTCATGAAATCTCTTACGTGCCCCCCCCCCTTCCTTAAGTGCGCCCCCTCCCCCATTCGAAAAAAACCCCAACTGGATCTGCCAATGGAAGGACATTAAATGGTGTTATCCTTAAAACATCCGACACTATGAAATACCTGGGTGTATACAGGGTTGACCACATTGAGAGTAGACTGAAAGCGTGTAGATCAGCATGTTATGCATTACAGGGGTCAGGACTGCTAGCAGGCTATAAACAAAACTTTCAGCATTTACTCGACTATGTATGGTGCACTGCCATCAGGCCAACTCTGATATATGGTGTATAATGCCATAATTTGTCCAAAGGGATGTTGCAGAAACTTGAGGCACTGCAGGCCAAGCTTGTAAGAACATCTTTGGGTTTCCACAATTTTTACAAAAACTCAATGTTGCGTTCAACACTGAAAATTCCCAAAGTGAGTAGAACGTTGGACATATAGGTCACTTGAACCAGTTGAGGAGATCACTTTGCTCACAGTCAAGAACGAGACAATTTTATTTACACCTCATGGCAAGACCTTCAAAAGTGATTGAGAGCACTACTGTGCAACGGTCTTTCTAGTCACAAGTCCAATCTATCATTAATGAATTTCATGCTCAATGACGTTCATCGTAATGATTCTATATTTATTTTCAAATCACATCCAATGAATGATGGTGTGGTGGATTCTGTTAGGACACTTTAACTTAATAGCAGGTACATTGTCAATGATCAAATGGGTGATATGTTTTTAGTGCTGTTCTTTACTTTTTAACTCTCTAATGTTTTTGTGTTCTGTCTTCCAATTGAAGGTTAAATAAATAAACAAAATAATATGAATAAACAAACAATTAAATAAATAAATGAATAAATAAAAATAGATAAATAAATAAATTGTTCCTTATTTCCTAATTGGAAAATACAATGTGGAATCTGAAACAGAAGCAAGAGCCAATTGTTTTGACCACGCTACTTTTGAATTTACAATCAAACAAACAAATACTAAAGCTCAATAACACGAAGTTGACACAAAGTTTCAGAAACTGACAGTAAATTCGTCACTTAAGCACGTTAGTTACATGCAGGGGAGATTTGCTGAGGTAGCATGGAAGGAAATGCATTAGAAACAGATAAAATGTACATTAATGTTCTGTGTTTCCTTTTAGCTTGTTTCCCCCCATTCCCGTACGCGGACTTGAAAAACAAAAAAAACATCGGTGTTTTTAGGAGTAAATTAATTACAGTATTTGGAATGTCTCGTGTTAATTTTGTAAACAACCGGCGTTCATTTGAACGTGCATTAAATGTAATAAACACACTGAAATGTTCGACAAGCCCTAGATTTTAATACACCTCTGCGCCCCATGGGCCTGCCTATGCCATCAGTATTCAATATTTGAAATGATTGGATAGGATGCTAGGTGTAGCCAAATGGTGTTTCACTTAACCTGCTATCTGATGTACATATTCATTAGAAGATGATGACAAAGCCTCCATAAACATTTGTAATGATTCTCCCATAATAGCGTACAGAAAAAAAAATACTGCATCACCTGTACGGCTTCACAAAAACGCCCGTTAACAGATCCAAATGCACATTTAGCTAAATATAGCAAACTACTCATGTACCATTATATGGAGAAGCTCATGTTGCAAGTCACATCTTCGCTTCAATGGGTTTTGATTAGAGGCATGCGACTGTGTTTCCCAAACACGAGCATGCACATAGCTTTCATGTTTGCAAAGGATAGAGGATATTTTATTTGATATATAGAGAGCTTCCTTGGCTGAATGGATACTTTGTATGTAGGAAGTTGGATTTGTGACCGGAATGGCATGTGTTCAATTCCCGGTTGGGTCGGAGTCTGGTGTTAGGTGTTGAGCAAACTCATCTATCAGGTTGCATACTGTTTCATGGTACCTACATGTCAAATAGGTAACCGGTCAGGCAGTGAATGCTGATGTGAGCAATGCACAAGTATGTGCAATGGTTACGACGTGCCGTATCCTCCTCAGGGAGTTGAGAAATACTCGTATACAGTGTGACAAGGATGCCAATGACCTGGCGATATGTAAAGTGTCTAGAGCACATTAGCAGTGAATGGGTACTATGAATAAGCCAACTTACATTTACATTTACATCTGTATCCCTTTCAAACACTTCACTTGTATAATTCAGGTATTTGCACAATCAGAACAACCCAATATTACTTTATGAAATACATCAACATTCCACAAGAAATGTTTGAGTGAAGCTGCACTCAAAAGATAGTAGAGCCCGCCTAATATGGAAACCTGTTTGCTCTGTTTCACAGAGCCCCATTAGGGTAATTACAGACAGAAACGTTTGACGTATTTGGAGAGAAATGCAATTGCATAGGCGGAGATGGGAGTCAGTAATTAAGTGAGTTGGGGGAGGGGGGTTCCATGGATAGATCCATGATTTGACAGAAACACCCCACTAATGGTGTCAATTATAACATCCAATAATGGATCCATGCTATGAAAATTTAATGTTCTTCTGTACAGTTTTACAGTTACTGTCATCAATGTCGAATGGATACATATCGAGCCACCAGTTAGATTGGATGATATACATTCTACCTAACAAGAAGGAGTTGTCCTACAAGTATACTACTGCGAAGATCGCCAAACTGACGACATTTAACAAACTATGTGTACCAAAAAAAAAAAGCTCACAATCTCGCTATCATATAGACCACTATATCCTTTTCCATACAAATAGCCCATTATTTTGCTGGCATTTGTGGCTGTTTATCAAATGTCCCATTAGTCTATTACATATACATGGTGGATATATTAGTACAGGGAGTACCAACGCACCAGGCGCGCTCTCATTTCTGGTTTACTCAACCACCCCCGATTCCAACGACAGTTAGGCGAAATTGCGGTAATGGCATGTTCAACCTGCGGTGTGCTGCCATTGTGGCAATGGGAGAAGTCTTTACAGCCCGTATCATTAGTGGCTCTTGACGTATGAAAGAAGCCCCGGAAATGGAAACACGTGATTAATACCTTCCCATGGTGCGTCAGCATCACACCCTGCGTATTCAGCCTAATGGCGGCAGCTCTATTGTTGGAGAGGAATGATTCTACAAATTTGCGTGTTTTATCAGACGACACCGAGTTAAACCTGATTCTCGAACGTTCACTCCCTATTTTATAGGCTGCGGCAGTATGTGTGATAAATCCTGTACGGGGACAGGGTGGGGATGTGGGGAGTGGTTACAATGTGGCAATTATTAATGACTATACTATGTGATTCCGTGGCCGAGTGGACAGGGAGTTGGACTCGTGACCCATGAGAAGGTCGTGAGTTCGATTCCCGGCCGGGTCTGATGGTAAGTGTTGAGCAAACCTACCTCTAGCAGGTTGCACACTGCTCTGTGGTACCTACACGCTAAATAGGTACAGGTCAGGCGAGTGAACGCAACTGTGAGTGATTAGCAGGTCTGCGTCTATACAGCAATGACTGATTCGGCTTAAATGTCTGGCTGTAAGTAGGAAGGCATTGGTAAACCTACACATGATACCAGGGCAAGGGTGCAGGCAAACAGCTTTTCTAAACGGGGGGCATGCTTCCCAACGAGAATTTTGTAATTTAGACCTCTTTTCATAGCAGAGTAGTGATTTTAAAACAAATATCTTAAAACTCAGTTTCATTAAGGGTTTGGCAACAACAAAAATTCCACCCTAAATTTACAGAGCGCTTTCGAATATAACATTCCTAATCAGAGCATAACAGTCCTTAAATAAAAAAAAAAAATAAAAATAAATAAAAAACACACAGCAAAACAAATAAGGAAAAACATTTTATATTGAGGCTAGTTTCACTCCCTTCACCTACATTATTGACACACATTAGTTTGTTATCTCGAACATTGGTTACTAGTATCTCGAACATTGTATTGCCCTTCTTACATGTTCGAGACAACGACAATCTAGTGTACATGTGTACATGCACATTCCATTAGGCAACCAGTTGTACAAACATAGTCATAAATAGAATGGTGCCCTCAAAATGCAATTGCAATGGCTAATTATGTAGTGCACATCACAAATGACGGTAAAGGGTTTTATCGTGCTGAAATGGCCGCTATGAACACGGGGCTTGTGCATTGAGCAACTCAACATTGCCAATTAGAATCACAATGGGCCACTGTTTCATTATGATGTGCTAACAATTAACTTGGTATATTTGATATAGCCATTAGAAAGGTCGGCTCCTACTCATGTACCATTCAAAATACTTTGTATACATTCAAGTGTGTAAACTTTGCTATATAGCCAATCTTAGGAATGCCAGCCACATGCAAGTTTGCATGATATGCATTCCCCTTTGTCATTCATACAAATGTTGTGAAAGAACGTTAACGGTGAATTGCATCTGGAATATTATGAAATGTGAACTACTATGTATGATTTAGATATACGACATAACATTTGATATACTGTAGCCTTCGCAACGAGCTTGCAAGCAGTGATAAAAATAAGTTCACGGAAATTATCTTTTTGCCTGCATGGTCTGGCCAAAATATTTTCTTTTCTCTTCTGCTGGGTACATCCCATGACGGGTACCATCATATACTATGCCAGCTTACCAAACGCGTGGCTTAAATTAATATCGAATTTGTTATGTACAATAAAGTGTCATCTTTAAAATAACATAACAATAAAGTTTACCGATTGTGCGATTCTGTGACACAAAAGAAGGCAAAAAATCTTAATTTGTTTGTTAGTCAAAATTTCCATTTCCATATCCAGATAGACTGAAATGTTTGTGACACATGGTGCTCTGTGTAGGCTGAGTACTTCTTTGCAAGTCTCGTTATCACAACCCAGATTGTAAATGTGTAAATTAAATTTGTTAGACAGATGTTAAAATGCAGTTGGATGATAGCCTTGTCATGGAGACCCTCAGGTAAATTGAAAAATGAAGGATTTTCCTTCAACTAAATTGTTTATACATTACAAAGTTGATTGATTTGCTGTTGGTCACAAAAAATAACATTTTGAGTATGAAATATTGGCCCCCAAAACATGGAATCTTGTATGATATATCATATAGTGTGGTCGTGTGATCTTCATTGAAATCTTCGCACTTCATCCATTACAAAATTGAGGCAATCCTTCTCATCCTGAAATATTCGGTGTTGTTCATTGCCTGTAGAGTGAGTACCCCAAATACCTTGCTCATTTCAAAAGAATATAATTTTGCACATGAGTGTTGTTGTGCAATACAATTTTATATTTGAATGGCCAAGGTATGGTATCCATCTTAAAGACAGTATGCTGATGATGCAACTTTTTTCTTGAAAGAAGAAGATGAGCTTGATCTGTGTATCAAGGAGATCTCAGATTTTGGTTTAGTCAGTGGCATGAAATTAAATAAGAGTAAATGTGAAGGCCTCTATATTGGTAAACAAGCAAACAAGCAAAACAATTGCAAAGTTGCTAATATAAATTGGCCTTTATCTTCCATTAGGTGCCTTGGTATATATGTAGGTAATGATAAAAATGAATGTTATAAACTTAACTGGTGTAATAGGATAACAAATATAGAACGTTTGTTAAATATATGGAAACAAAGAAGATTAATGCTAATTGGAAAGGTACAAATTATCAAGTCTCTTGCGTTATCTAAAATTGGGTTTGTAGCTTCGTGTTGTAATATGCCCAATGATATTACCATTAAACAGATTAATAGCTTGTTTTATAGGTTTTTATGGGGGAAAGTGGAAAGAATTAAGCGCAAGTCCATTATAAATAAAACAAAGAAGGGCGGGCTTGGAATGATAGATATTAAAACGTATTTAATGGCGGCCAAGGCTGCCTGGGTGCCTAGGCTCTTAAAATTTAAGGGAGATAACTGGACCGAGATTTCTCTGAAGGATATGAAGAGATTAGGAAAAGATGAGTGTATATTGAGAACGATGGCAAACAACAGTAAAATGTGTCCTATGGTTGATACTTTGCCAGAATTTTACCAACAAGTTATCATGTCTTACAATAGGGCTAGATTGAATCATCAAGGGAATGTAAATTTGGCATTGCTAGAGCAGCCTTTGTTTGGCAACCACAATGTCAAGCTATTACTAAATGGTAGTGAAAAAATTCCTTATTTTACTAGCTGGATTAATTCTGGGTTTGAATGTATTGGTAATCTAAAAATAAGAAATGAAAAACTAGATATGAACTATATAAATGAAAAAACTAGTTGCGAAAGTTAATATGCTGGCTGAATCAAATACATTACAGAAGGCATTACACCACTATGTAAATGGGTTAGATAATGTCGAGCCTAGTAATATAAAAAAGTCCTCTATTTGGCAATGAGGACGTAGGTACAATTGTAAAGAAGAAATCAAAGTTTTTTATACATGCATTTTAGAGTCAGAAATACCAAGATGCCAAGCTTTTTGGTGCAATGTTTTTAATAAAGACATCAACTTTACTTCTGTTTACACTAATAAGGTTTCTAAGATTAGTGATGTAAAATTAGCTGAAACTAATTTTAAAATTTTACATAACATTCTACCATGTGGTGAAAACCTGGTAAAATGGAAGAAAAAGAATGATGACAAATGTTCTTTGTGTTGTGAAAAAGAATCTATTATTCATATGGTATACAAATGTAAATATATTAATCCTTTCTGGAGAATTGTTGAAAATGCTCTAAGTATTATAATTGACATGGAATCTGTTTTTCTAGGAATTGATGAGCATATAGACAAAATCAATTTGAACACTTGTATATCAGTGATTGTGTATATAATTTATAAAAGCTGGTTAGAATCTTCCTTAACTGATAAGGCTAGGAACCATGCTAATATTATTAAGGATTTTGAATTTCAAATAAAATATTATAGAGATATATATAATAAAACAAGGTGTTTAAAGGATGTATGTACAAAACTTAAATTGATAACAGATAATATTGTGTGATTTCTGTCATTTATGAATTATTTATTATGAATTTGTGTGGGTTAATTAACAAAATCTTGTGCTGTTAAGTTTGGAAGTTTATATTAAATTGAAAAGTCCTAGGTTTAACTTGTCATTGCAGAGTGTTCGAATTTGCTAAAAATGCAAATTCTGATCACATCTGTTTATGAATGTATTAGTCAATAATATTGTGAGAAGTTTTATTTATTTATTACATATATTATTTCAAAACTCTATCCAAAGACATAGATATGAATACCATAGTAAAATTATTGTAACATGGTGAATGAACAGGTGTGTAACTTTGATTCTTTGGTGCTATTGTACTTTTTTCTTACAGTTTGCAGTATATTTACTATTTATATGGTATGAAGGATCAGGATGGGGTAATATGGTAAAAAATAATGCAAATTTTGGTTATTTCATGTCTACCTTTACATCAAATATTATTGAAAGTTTGTTTTTTTTTATTTTGAGAGCATTGCAAAATAGATCTGATATAGCTATGGTCAACTTGGTTACGATTTTATGTTTAACTTTGAAAGTTGGAAGTGAGTTTGTTTTAAAAGTATGTTTGACTGGTGGTACATGAGGGTAAAGATAATGTATGCTTTCAGTTTTAGTTCAAACAGCAAATTATCCTTTTGTATTTACAACTATTAAGGCTGTGTTTTGTTCGATTGTATGATCTTACTTTTATTTCTGTACCAACCTGTTTTATTAAATGTTGAGTTGTAAAGAATAAAAAAAAAAATCTTAAAGACTTCATCAAAAACAAAGGAATGTACAACTTTTTGTTGTTTTTTATTAAATAAAATTTGCCTGATACTTGGTACTTTGATTGCGACCGACCCGCATATGTTGCAGTGTTTTGAGAAACAAAAAAGCGTCAATTCTACTAGATATATGCCGCATCATCCCCAACCAACGTGTGTGTATGTGTGTTTGGAGGGGTGTGTGGGGGGTGGGGGTGGGGCGAGGGGGTGTTATAAGTGATCAAGAAATCACAAACATCTCCCCAAAAACATTCATCTCTCTTTTTTGGACCTTTTTTACATCCAACTTGTTCAGTTATTTTCCCAAAACATCCCGATTTCTTATGACCTCCTATCAATTACAATAATATAGAAAAGTACTCACGTAGTTGCTATCACCTCCAAGGCATCACGAGCGTGTAGAGGATCTGGAAGAAAATAAGACAAGGATAACTTAATGCAAATGAACTAACATCAATGAGATTTTTTTCATGTGGTCATGAGTGCCATGGACTGGCTGGCTGCGTAAGTTACTGATTGGGTGGCTGTGTCAAAAACTCAGCGGCTGACTTTGTCAGAAACTCAGCGGTTGACTTTGTCAGAAACTCAGCGGTTGACTTTATCTGAAACTCTCTTTTGCCGGCTTTGGGATAGCTAGAGACACTGTCTGGCTGGTTTATAACTGAGACTGCCTGGCTGCAATTGTGAGGTCCTGACTGGCTGTGTCTGATAGATAAATAACTGGCTGGCTATGTGTGATTTATTCTGACTGGTTGGCTATCGATGTGATGAGTTGAGCATATTCTAATAGCATGCCTCAGTGCCACCATGAGCAAAGAGAGGAACATGTTTAGCAAGATTAGTCCCATTGTCAATCTCTTCGCAGTGCTGAAGGCTTTCAATGGTGCATACATGAGAGAAATTTGACATGGTTAATTTGGTGGAAGGCTATTGAATTCACGGAACGGGGCTTTCAGAATGCAGACAGGCGTTTTAGAGTAGTGGGATAGATTGACGGTGTGCCGTTGAGAATCACAAATTAATGATCACAGTATATGGTCTATTTCACTACAATCAAGTCCGCTGGGTGCCCACAAGAGTGCGCTGCCATTTCTACCACATATGGCTTTTTGCGTCTCCATTATGTCGAGTTTACCATGCGTGTGTGAGCAGGGAACTAATTTTAGATGAATGCATTATTAGTCCACACGAACAAGACATTAGCTGTATGTTTTCTGTTGTCAAAATGTCATATGATTGTGCTGTGTCAATAAGATGATGCACTTGTACTAATGAACATATAATGTCAGTGCTCGCCTCATTGTTTGTTAATGATAGAAAAGTCAGACTCTCACTTCATTCTATCCACAATGTAGGCGGGAATAGTTTTTGTCACTGATATTTGAAGACGGTGCTGGGCCTACTTTATTATCACCGGTAAGAGCTCCCATTATTACGGCATTCATAATGTGTTTTTTCCTCTCTTTCCATCACAGCCATGAGCTGCATGTAGTCTTCTTACTAAATGAGCCAGTCTCAGTGGGAAGTCATCACTATTATTCACCTTTTGTTCGCTTCAACCAATTACATTCTTGTAAAAGAATTCATTGGTGTTAAAAACAAGACCAAATTTTGCTTTAAACCAAACCTTTCCAAATACACAGATTCCACGTACAGGTCTTTTCAGAAGGTTACATATGCTAGTGAGATAAAATGATCATTTCCTTTTCAATATGGAGCTAACACTAAAGTGCTAATCGAGCTACCCACATTACAAACCAAGTGGACTTCCCTTTATTGACAAGCCATGTCATCAAATCTAAGGAAATTGCCTATTTTATGTGCACCACATACCGCAAATATTATGCTTTTAAAGTAGCTCAATTTTTTTTATCAGTGTCACTACGCTGTTAAGTATACAGATTTCCTTAGACCATATCCCCTTGGCTATAAGGGTCTATATTGGAGGCCGATGTGAGTCCTTGGCAATGTTCCAGCACTATACCCCTACACTTAGGTCAATAACACGGTCAATACCGCGCCATTCATCTCCCCACTGTCCCCACGTCACACGAGGGCAGCTTCGCGTATTTAAAGACAGTGAGGATAGCAACAGCTAATCATAGCATTATGTGGGTGTCGTGAGCCTTGGGTATACATAGCTCATTCCACGGGGGTCAAATGCAGCAAAGCCCCAGAATTATATTTAAAAAAAAATATGGAAAAAGTCTTTTTTTAGTACACGTACACCAACTTATATATAGAAGCCACACAATGGCATTAATGTTTTTTTCTTCTTTTTTTCTCTTTATTTAGTATACAGTCCCTTATCTATGAATCAGGTATTACAAACACGTCAGTTTAATTAGGTTTGTACAGAAATAAGACACTCTATACGACAAAACGTAATATTCTTTGTCTAAAACATCAGCAGATTATTGAAAAAAAAGTTTCATTTTCTAGAGCTTTATACACGTGGAGGCTTAAATGCTTCTCAGTGCTCATAATTTCAAAATTAATGCAAGTGTATTTTAGTGTATTAGATTTTGTTTACTCATGACTCATTTGTACAGTCGACTATGAAGCTGAAATTCAAGAATAATGGTGCTTGCTTGATATTCATAGATACTTACTTCTAATCGAAGGGTTGACGTAATTCAACAATAGAGGGCTTTTAGCCTGGCTAATAATATGCATATTCATGAGCTGTGACGTCTTGCGCGCAGAATGCTAATTACGAATCCCGCGCATTCGACAAATTTACCGCGCTTACTTATTTCTCAGAAATAATGATGACGTCATTTTCGTAAAATGTGGAAACATTACGTTATTTTGACGTAGAGCGCGTTGTGATGAAATCTAATTAACAGTTCCGATACACAATTCTCTAAATTCATACAAAATTTCAATAAATATTGCATTGAATCGTTAGCAGTAACATGACAAGCATATCATCAGGGTATGTGATATCTATTTTCATACAATTTTCAATTATAAATGTATATTCTGAAAACCCAACTGAAACATTTAAAACAAAGGCGTCACTATTTAGTTCCGCCAACAGGTGTCTTGCAGACGACACTCGAAACTCGAAAAGTTCACAAACGTTTAATAATTCAAGCCAAAATACTGGTAAGCTGAAGGTAAACAAGTCATGGAACCTATGAGTACACCTATGCAAGCCATGGAACCCATAACTACACTCGTGGAACCTATGAATACACCTATGAATGCATATATGCCAAACAGCACAGAAGCCAATCCGGTGTGGCTCCTACAAAGTAACGAGCAAGCGGTAATACCGGTATTGAACCCAGTCGTAGATCTAGACACGCTGTTCGTAGATCAACTTGATAAGAACGAAATTCCCCCGACTGGTGAGAACGTGATTGTAGAGTCGACTCTCCAACCACCACACGGTTGCAACGAATGCCCCATGCGGTTCGAAAGCTGCATGGCTCTGATCCAGCACACGAAGATTCACAGACGACAAGTTCCGTGTTACTGCAAAGTTTGTGGTAAGTCCTTCCTTTACAATGGCGCGCTGCAAGAGCACATGAAAAACCACGACGGCGAGAAAGCGTTTAAATGCGACATGTGCGACAAATCTTTCACTCTTGGCAAGTCTTTGGCAAGACACAAGTTTGATTACCATACTGGGCCAGGCCACAAGCCGTCAGAAGTTGTAGGCAAGCCGGCAATTCAGAAAGCTAAAAAGTCAAGGGCACAAAAGGTCAGGCCGACGTACCCGGTTTTTTACGACACGTACCGATGCCATATTTGCCAGCTGACGTTTGCTGAGAATACTTGTCTGATGGAACATATGAAGATCCACACCGGCCAGATAACTTGTCAACCCATTGAATGGGAATGCACCTGCATCCCTCAACCGTGCACCAACCAAGAATGCCTTGGGCCAACATACACCATCCTCAATTAGAAATTTGGTGACATCTACTGAGTAGTAGAAGATGAGCAAGAATTGAAAAGAGAAACATGTTTTGAGAAAAAATTTGTCATGACTTTTGGACTGAACTACTAGATTTGATTTAAGGATACAGAAGATTAGCAACGAATTGAAAAGAGAAACATGATTTAAGAGAAAGAAAATTGGCATGACTTTTGGACTGAACTACTAGATTTGATTTAAGGATACTTAAGATGTGCAAGGAATTGAAAAGATATACATGATTTGAGAAAAAAAAATTGGCATGACTTTTGGACTGAACTACTAGATTTGATTTAAGGATACAGAAGATGAGCAACGAATTGAAAAGAGAAACATGATTTAAGAGAAAGAAAATTGGCATGACTTTTGGACTGAACTACTAGATTTGATTTAAGGATACTTAAGATGTGCAAGGAATTGAAAAGATATACATGATTTGAGAAAAAAAAATTGGCATGACTTTCGGACTGAACTACTAGATTTGATTTAAGGATACAGAGGCTGAGCAAGAAATTGAAAAGAGAAACATGATTTGAGTAAAAAATTGGCATGACTTTCGGACTGAACTACTAGATTTGATTTAAGGATACAGAAGATGAGCAAGGAATTGAAAAGAGAAACATGATTTGAGTAAAAAATTGGCATAACTTTTGGACTGAATTACTAGATTTGATTTAAGGATACTATTTGTACAGACTTTCATTTTATAAACATATCACAAGGACTGTAATTAAGACATTGTTCAATTTTTGTTGGATGCAGTATTAAACTGCAACATGATTTTCTTAAAAATGATTTTTTGAATTAATATATTGTAATATAAATGAAGTGATTAAAAATGATTATAGGACCTATTACAATGTATAATGTGATTGAAGTGTGGACACTATGTTCCAGATAAATTTGATTTTAAGATAAGATATTGAAATGAATTTGTAATTTACATGATTATGACCCTCTTTTTTCCACTTTTAATATTGGATTATTGTAACATGTACAATCAAGCTAGATTTTAATGTTGATTGTATTTTGTAAATTGAAATGTTGATGATTCTGAATCAAAAATAACTTAAGAATAGACATCGATTTTATTTGCAATTTACATGATTATGACAATCCTATAAAAAATAACTTAAGAATAGACATCGATTTTATTTGCAATTTACATGATTATGACAATCCTATATTTTCCACTTTCAATATTGGATTATTGTTACATGTAGAATCAAGCTCGATGAATGTTGATTTTCTTTTGTAAAATGAAATGGTAATAATTCTGAATCAATAATAATCTAAACAAAGATTTTGATTTTATTTGTAAGTTACATGATTATGACCATCCTATTTTTTGCACTTGCAAGATTGGATTATTGTAACATGTAGAATCAAGCTAGATTTGAATGTCGATTTTGTCTTGTAAATGAAATTTTAATGATTCTGAATCAATAATGATTTAAGAAGATATTGATTTTGTTTGTAATTTACATGATTATGACCATCCTATTTTTTGCACTTTCAATATTGGATTATTGTAACATGTAGTATCAAGCTAGAATTTAATTTATGTTGATTGTGTTGGAAACTGAAATGCTGTTGATTCTGAAACAATCAGAATTTATGACTAAATTTTTATTTTATTTGTAATTTACATGATTATGACACGCCTCTTTTTTCATTTATAATATTGGATCATTGTAACGTGTACAATCAAGCTAGTTTTAAATGTAGATTGTGTTTTGCAAACTGAAATGTTAATGATTCTGAATCAATAATAATCTACGGCTAAATTTTTATTTTATTTGTAATTTACATGATTTTGACCATCCTATTTTTTTCACTTGCAAGATTGGATTATTGTAACATGTAATTCTGTATCAATAATGATTTAAGAAAAGATATTGATTTTATTTGTAATTTACATGATTATGACCATCCTATTTTTTCAACTTTCAATATTGGATTTTTGTAACGTGTAGAATCAAGCTAGCTTTAAATGTTAATTGTGTTTTGTAAACTGAAATGTTAATTATTCTTAATCAATAATAATCTAAGCCTAGATATTAATTTTACTTGTAATTTACATGATTATGACCATCCTATTTTTTCCACTTTCAATATTGGATTATTGTAACATGTAAACTCAAGCTAGAATTTAATTTATGTTGATTGTGTTGGAAACTGAAAGGTTGTTCATTCTGAAACAATGAGAATTTAAGACTAAATGTTTATTTTATTTGTAATTTGCATGATTATGACACGCCTCTTTTTTCATTTATAATATTGGATGATTGTAACGTGTACAATCAAGCTAATTTTAAATGTAGATTGTGTTTTGCAAACCGAAATGTTAATGATTCTGAATCAATAATAATCTAAGCCTAGATTTTGATTTTATTTGTATTTTACATGATTATGACTTTCCACTTTTTTCAACTTTTAATATTGAATTATTGCATTCTATAATATTTTTGATTATTGTAAAATGTATTAAATGCTGATTGTGTTTTGTAAAATGAAATGTTAATGATAATGAATCAATAAAGTTTAAGACATTTGTTCTACACAAACATGTCAAGCCTTTTACTGCACTTGAAACTAATACACTGTAAAATTAGAAATGTTTGCACACAATTTAATTTGCGAGTTTTGTGGGCAGGTGCAAAAATGCAAACTTAAATAGTCAGCAAACATTAATAGCGTATGTAAATTAGGTCCAGGATGGACCAAAATCGCAAAATTAAATAGTCACAAAATAATTTATAGATGAAAATCGCAAAATTTAATAGCCACGAAATATTCTAGTTTTACAGTATTAGCATTTTTAAACCAAGTCTGGCACAGCAATAAAAGCATCAATTTCTTTCTCATTAAGCTGGCTTTTGCTCCAATCCCCAGTGTCTGAGCGGATAAAGTGAGTGTGTTACAAAGATTATCCATTAGGGACAAACCATAATCTTCTTCAAACTATAATTCCCTGTAAATGCCATTGTTGAACTATGGAAATCTCTTTTACTGTCACTGCACGCATATATACAGTTTATAAAATGCACAATAAGCAGTCAATTAAATAATAAACAAGGCATATTTGATGATTTGCAGATGCTGGCTTTAATGGGATATCGTTTGCATACACATTTATTTTATAGTCCTGTAACTCCTTGCAATCAATTCTAGGTCTATTCATGTACAAGTGCCGATGTTGCAATTACACTGAGAGAATACAACAAAAATAACGAAAAACCAAAATTATAACTGGAGGGTGTGTGACACAGGGGTCCTGAGTTCCTTGTGTTTCACTATTAATTTACCCCTATGTTCCATATTCCACTATTTTTTTGACCCCATGTTCCATATTCCACTATTTTTTTTACCCCCATATTCCACTATCCTATATCACCCCCCTCTAACTTGTTTACGTCTAGTTTGCGCCTTTGAACAATTGACACACAGTACATGCATCTGTGTTACAAAACAATGGCTGCACATGGCTTAACTATATGTTGAATATTCAAGGTTTTTAGCATCGTTCATATTCTTTACACAATCTCACAGATCTTGTAAAACAGGAGAACAAGAGTTAACCAAAGCATCAAAATCTTCGTTCTTGGTTAACTGTAAATTTGCCAAAGAAAAAACTAGCACAAATATTTCAGGTTTTACAGTACATCAGCCCATCACAATAGTTTACTGGACCCGGAGACAAGTCTCGTGCGGGGATTATGAGAGTATTCGATGGGGATTAACCTTGGATCAGCAGGGGATTAACCTGCAGTCAAACTAAACCCTCATCATCATCACGTGTGCAGCGGGATTGTAGGTCACGTGAGCATTTCCTTCCTGTTGTTTGCTAGAATGTGAAATGGCACGAGTTCTGGTAGATCCATGCAGGCTTCTGGGAAAGGACGTAGAGAAACCCCCATGAAAATGGCATTTGTGTGTGTGTGTGGGGGGGGGGGGAGGCGCTGGATGATCTGCCTATGAAATGGACGATTTTTTTCTTTGTTTTGCTTCCTTGAATTAATATGTTCTATTTGAAACTATGATACAAGATTTGGTAACTCTGGAAAACAGAAACAAGTGCAGGCAACTTGTGTTTGGAAACCAGAAAGATATGTTTTATTAACATATACCCCTGTATATAAAAAAAGATGGAAAACACATACCAGATGTAACATGAAAATTCATTGAGGCATGAAATGTCCTAGTTTAACATCCATGGCCATAGCACGAACTTCAAAGCAGCCTTTATTGCTTTATACTATGTGTCCCATTGGAACTTAAAAATGTCGTTTGTTTGACATTGTTATTTGAGTATTGTTGTTTTCCATTTGTTTGCGTTGCATTGTATGTTGTGTCAATATGGACTCTTTGACCTAGCGCTTAGAAGTCTAGAAAAAAGGTTGGTCGACATTTATTTAATTTGAAGCGTGGCTAGCACTTGTTAAGGTTACATTTTTTGCATTAAGAGTATGTTGATTTGTTTTTTATTGAGTCCAAAACACAAACTACCGGTACGTTGTATTTCGAATGTCATTTCTACCCGTGATATCACAAAAATATGCTGATGAACATTATTGAAGCATAAATCTGACATAACTTGTATTGTCCACCACTGGTTTACAACACTGGCAGATCCAGGATTCTGGAAAAGGGGGTCGCACTTAAGGGATTTCATGGGTTCCCTACGTGCCATCGATCGAACACTAAGAAAATGAAGTAATTTGGTGGGAAAGGGCACCCCCCCACCCCCGCTCGGATCTGCCTATGTACAACACCGGTAGTCACCGACTATGGCGGAGATTACGGCTGAATTTGAAGAAGTCAGGCTTGTGTCCTGAATCAAGGGTGGAGTACGAGAGGGAGGATTGCACAGCAGTATGGTGATTGATATTCAGTCTAAGTCCAAATACATGACAGGACTGTAAAGACGAGATTAGCCCTAACACTCTCCCCACTTCCATCCCCCCCCCCAAAAAAAAAAAAAAAAAAAAAAAATCCCACACACATCTCTGCATTACATTTATACATTGTTATTCGTAGGATACTATAGTGTTATAATGTTACCTTTAAATTTCCAGTGACTTCAATCACTACACGGTAGTACCCCCACTGTTCATCTCACTACTCCTGCAGTGATCATTAAACATCGTGAGGAATGACTTGTGCTAAGAGTTTTACCGGGTTTGCTTGGCAATCAAAGCCCAGAGTTCCCATAACTCAGTTTATAGTCTGCAGAAAGTCAAGCACATGGGTAATAATTGATCACGGGCACGCCATAGTCATATCTCAGCGTGAGTTAGTAGCACTATAACGGTGCTACAGCTGCCAGCTTATTTCTGCTTTAGTTATTTCGGATACAGCGAAAGGAAAAGGTACAGGACCAGCGTTTTACGAATGTTTTCTACATGAGCACTTAAAAAAATCCAAGGTGAAGAGTAAAACATGTGCTCTACTGACAGTACAACCTCCCCCCCCCCCACCCCAAGTGCCCCCAAACCATAAAATAAAAAAAAATAAATAAATACAAAAATATATGTATAAAATAAAATGATAACATTTATACAAAAAGCAAGTTGCAAAAGAGTTGAGCGTGTTCAAAGTGTGCATAAATATCCAAAAGAGCCACAGGTGTAGGAAACAGAAAGAAAGGATAGGTTCTTTAATGAACCCAATCGTTAACTACTACTATCTCTGATGAGCTGACCCAATGAGAAAAGATGGGGTGCGGTAGCCATCTAGATCCGCCAATGACATTAACAAGCCAAATCCATAGCTGCCATGTATCTAATTTTACTCAGACAACCTGAATTGGCGTCATGCTTTTCAAGGCCGTGGGAATAATTGAGCTCCTTTTGAGTAGTTGAGTTGAGCTGATTTGCGTAATCCAGGTACACGTGTGTGGCTTTTTCCTGTGAGCAGTATCAGAACGTGTGTATCTGCATACAGCTGTGAGTTACTCGTGGAAATCAAATAGGTGTTATAGCACTGCGTATTACTACTGACACGGCTGTGTGCATTTGTGTGTATGTTTTTAAATGGGTAAACTAGTGGGTGAAATGTTCGTCCATTCCAATTAGATATATATGTCTGTTATTTATAAAAACTGGACTAAGCACTATTCAGCTGTACTATGCTCATGTACGCACACATACATGTAAGTTGTTAGTTCTGGTACGTGCAGTCAAATATGTCAAACGGTGTGCTACCAGATTCATGCAACACCAAGTCCAATATTGACACCCATGGTATTCCATATAAGTATTGCCGTCTAAATACAGACCTGGCCTCCAACACTCTGATCTACTTCTGTCCTTCTCGTTCACCTTCTTTGATGCAACTTCAAAGACCACTTGTTGGCACACGTATTTTAGTACACGTATGATATTTGAAGCCTACCCTTTTTCTTGAAAATGCAACATTCTAGAACATGCAACTGGGCAATGTCTAATCTCAGATAAGGTGATACCATCCTGCAATGTTTTCAATTTATCAGGAGCTATACATCCGGTTGTGCTCACAACTTGTAACCCTTCATAGTAATGCGAACCACAAACCCATACATACTTATCGTATGCAATTTCCAACACCAAACCACACTTTAAAAATGCCATCATTATGTGATGCCGTTTCAATGATGACATAAGGGTATGCTCCATAGTAACCTCTCTTCAAACTGAGGTAATTCCATCTATTCTTTGATTAAAAAGCTAAAATTATATATAATGACCTTGAGTGAGAGATTTTGCCTTGAGGTTCAGCTCAAGCTGAATGATGATGTGGCAGTCATTAATATAGCTAATTCTCTAACCTTGGGCAGCTATGGTCTATTTCATGTGAAGTGGGATACCTTTACATCAGTGACCACCTCAAATATTGGTTTTCATTAATGTTAGGTGCGGTTTCTCCATGCGTAGGTTGATCAATTGTTGGGACCAATTTACAAATAGGTAATTCATTAAAGTCTTATTCATAACTTGCCTCGCAATCCTGCAATATGCTATAAACTGTTTATAGAATGCTGACACATGCATGCGAGTATGTACACAAGTCCATCAACGTATTGCAGAATCCAGCTTATCATACACATCAACAGTATAGTACTGCTGTTCCATTTTAAGATACTAAGCAAATCATGTAAAATACTCCAAGTTCAAGGTATATTTTTTCGCAATTCTAGTCTACTCACTTCTCTCAATTCTCCATTCACAGCAACCTTGGGGTCGTGAGTTCGAGTCCCGCCAGTGCCACTACGTGTAGTCAAATGGAAGCTTAGCGTTGTAAAGCCTCTCTTCAGCTATGCCAATACAGTGGTAGGAACTTGCTTGGTATAGCTAACAGTAAGCTAACATACATTGAATCAAATACCTTCAATAGGTCACCATAACCTATCATATTGAGAGTAGAATGCTGACGAGCTGATATATCTTCATCAAACCCTGTACATTATAGATTCACATTTATACGGTCCCCAAAGTTGAGTGTGTACAAGGGAAACTAATGCGTCAGCTTGCGTCACATTAATGTCATCGCATGCGAGGGCTTGTGAGAGAGGTGCGTGGCTTGGGTACTGATGGCGAGTGATGGCACGGCGTACGTGACAGCAATACTCAGTGCCCAGCGGAGGCCCACTTATCTCAAATTCAGAGGACTTAGAGCAGGTGGCCCATTCCTTTTGTATCAGTGTCCATTATCAACCACTCTGGCAATTCGAACTTTTGTTTAACTCGATTTCAATCTCATTCATGTAAATTTGAGGGGCGAACTTTACAAGTGATTATGGTAAATGTTTGAATGAGTTCAAGCTATGATATTTCACACAGTAGCACTTCTCTGGATATCTCGAAATTTCTATTCTCTCGAGGTCTCTTTCATGTTCCTTCAACCACTCAACAAATATATTCCAGTTGGTTATCCCGACTATTGGCTATATCTCGAATATTGTAATGCCACTGCCTGGAGCTCTTGCACTTGCAAAGCACAGGAAGTAAGGGGGCGTGTCGTACTCGGCTGATATTCTGTGCATTGACGAAAGTATCAGTTACAAACAAGCTGAATCACATTGACCCGCTTTCAATAAAGCCGTTAAAAAGACTACTTCTCTCAGCGAGGGGGAAAACGACCTGGACCATAATGGACTACTCAATAGAGCACTGATACAGAGTACATCAGTCCTGAGTGTGGTCGCCCATTAGGAGAAGCTTTGCGAACTATGTAAAGAGATTGATTGATTGATTGAAAATTTTCTATTTCAGCAAAAATGTTGTAACCGTAACTAGCATGAGATATTATTTGCAAGAGTAATCTTGTAAGTGATATAAAGCATGTAGGAAAAATGCAACTCTAGTGTGTGACAAAGTTGTCTGAAAGATGCTGCTTGATATTTGTTGTCCATTCACAAGATATAATATTTTGAAGCGACGAACGGTAGAGCTTTGAACATATCTTATGGATAGTGCATATATTTGAAGAGTTTAATGTCCATGCAATATATGTGAATAATAATGAACAACTTTCAATCAATCATCAAAAATGCTGTCTAGCCAACCGCCCACCCACCCCCACCCCATATATACCCCCATTCCCCCATATACTACTCACATCTAATCTAATACCCGAAATTACTCTGATCGTCTGCCGAGCACCAGTGTCATGGCCAAAATCAATTATGTGTGTAAATCCCGTGAGGATTACTGCAAATTCTCACCGAAACATTCAATGTCTAAACACAGGGCGGCATTTCCATTTACGAGCACCTACCTATTGACGCGGGTGGCCAACAATGAAAACCTGCCCGCAGCAGATAATGCAATATGACGTGCCAAGGCCATGGCGTGACGGGCAGGAGGGGGGCTGATTGAACGCCGAGGCCAGTTGGTTGTGTCTGAGGGGGGCCAGGCAGCCCAGGCCAATGGTGGGACATGTGTATGCCCAGTGACACCATGTAAATGGAATATTGTTTATATACAAATCTGTAAAGGAATGGTGTAGATTAGAAATACAAGCTCCAATTCAATGTTGAGCACTGTGGGAAAAGGCAGTTGTTCATGAAAAGTAGTATACACTACTACATATACATATACACTACTACAGTCGACACACTGTTATCCTGCTCTTGCTACTGTACATTCACACTGGATCATTGACAGCAAACGTGTCACACTATATCATTCTCAACTCACCAGGGAGCATATCATAACAGTAGCAGCGCAGACGTGTTTATCGCTCACATTAACGTTCACTCACCAGATTTGTACCTCTTAAACATGTAGGTACCTGCACGGAGCAGCAGTGTGCGACCAACCTGTTAGAGATTTCACAAGCACCGGGACATCGAACAGTGTTAGAGATGAATTTGCTCAACACCCACCGACAAACACGTTACGTCGTTTGGAATCGAGCCCACGACCTTCTGGGGATGTTGGCCCGGGTCTGTCAAGGACTGGGTTTGTTGCTGTATGCATTATTTGGGTAGACGTTGCGCCAAGGGTTCAGACATTTGATTGGCAGGTATTCGCGTTTCACAGAGAGGTGTCGGGGTACCGAAGGATGGTGTCAGGAGACTATCAGTGTCGGCGTCTGCGAGGGTCTATTGTCATTGTAGTGTGTAGTCTACCTATAGCTTGTCGGTGATTCTGTCTTACAAAAATAACAAATACAGTGTTTTTTTGACAGTAGTATCACTCTAGCAGACACAGGTTTTTTTGAAAAGGGGAGAGGCGCACGTAAGTAATATACAAACACCAACCAACCAACAAACAAATCAACATCAACAGCATATGAAAATTGAAGCACTTTGATAGAAAAAAGGGAGCGATGGCGCCCCCGTGGCCCCCTGGACCTCCGCATTACAATCTCACTGTGTTAGGTGACGCATCATATAAACACAAAGCTGTGTTTCAATTGGTGTCCCTTGCATATGCATGTGTGATGTTTCTAAGTATAGATCTAGTATTATACGGCCTGGCCTACACTTGTGTGTAATGTGAGGCTCAGCCGGAGGCACGTAAGCGTTATACGGCAGTTGTGTGGCTATATGCGGATCTGTCAGGATGTGGATTACATCGGATTGTCAATAGACGCGTGTAAATCCTTTAGCTACAAGTTGGCCTTTTTCAGTTGCAATATTGTATTTTAGGAAAAATCTAGTGCTTAGGTAGGCCTGTATCTGAAATAGCTTCTCGTCATTGCGTTGAATAATCAGCTATATTCATACAAGTACGGCCTATTCATCGCACACACACAACAGTAGAACATCGTTATATCGACATCAGTTATCTCGAATATTCTTTTAACAGGAGGTTAGTTTCACTTCATTTCACCTGCATTGTTATCTTGAATATTGACTCGATTATGACAGTGCCTTTCCTACACATTCGAGACACAACAATATTTCACGGTACGTTAAGGAGGAAGCCCAGAACATTTTTTTTACTTTTCTAATTTTTAATTGATATAGATGATTTTTATAAACATTGGTATAACATGATTTGAGAATTTTTCTCAATTTTTTTAAGAAGTGAAAAAAATAAAATGTTTTTAAAGGGCATTTTTTGTGAAATAATGACCACATCTTTAGGTACATACACTGAACCACTGATAGTGTGCCATTAGATAGAAACACATCTCTTGTTTAGAGGAGATACTTCTTTAATTCGCCCCAGCCTTAGAATTTTTGAATATATCCTTTTAATGCAAAAATATTAATTTCAAATATGATAATGGCTTTAATGACAGAGATTACAAAATGGCCTTTCCACAGCTCATTAATAGTTCATTATGTGTGTGAATATTCATGAAGGAGATTCCGAACTACTTTGGGTAGGCTTTTGGCTCCAGAAAACATCACATCACATTGATCAAAGAATATTACAAAATTATATGCATCATGAAAAGTTGATTCAAGGAACAAAAACATATATTTAACTTTGTTTAGTATGTAAAGAGCAATAAAAATAATTGGAGGATGATAATTATCAAACCCCACAGATAATCAGACAAACCAATATGTGATTCTGCGAAATGTTGGTAGCCTCGCATAAGACTTTATTAATGCCTCACTGCACTCTTAGAATACAGTCATTCCCCTGTTGAAAGATGTTTAGTGTTACTTTTAGCAGTACGTTTTGTAGAAATTGCAGGTTTCTTTTTCTAAGAGAAGTGTCACTTATAATCTGTATGTCTCTTATGCATCAAGATTTTGGAGAAAGTACACATTTTCAGTAAATTTCCTATGGTTGTGGTTTTTCTGTATTCTATTCAAGTGAAATAGTCTGGGGGATTATTAAAGCCATTAGGTAGTACAAGGAAATGCAGTAGAACCTATCCTATGTTGAGAACTTTGTAACAAATGAAAAATGTCCATGTAAGGCAGATGTGCTGAACAGAGAGGTTCTCAATATGCATTGAAGTAATTGGAGAAGAGAAATGTGTTCATACAATACAGGTTTCCGAAAATATAGAGGTGCCTACATAGAATGGTTTCACTGTACATCGGACCTCATTTCAGCAAATAATGCTGCGTATTAATTTCATGATATCTGAAGATTTCAAGAAATTGCATAAATAGTTTTCTGTTGAATTAACATTCTATAAAAAGAAGTGGTAGATACAGTTATAATCCAATCAATGGAATAAGCATCTTTGTTGTGTCAACTCTTTAAAAATGGATTGACAACATTGGATTATGGCATAAACTTGGTAAAATCTTGTCCCTATTATAATATCGTTCATGACAGAAGAAAACACCATCTCAAATATGGATGTTAGAAAACTTTCATCAATTGCTTGAATACAAGGTCACAAAATGAAAAAGAAGGCTAGGGTAACGTTGATAAATAAAGATAGAACCGCAGGATTTACAGAAGTGACATGTGGCTGACTGTTATTAGTTATTTATGTACCTAAAGATATGCCTGTATTTCTGAACATTTTGTGTTTAAAAATTTACGAAAAAAAAACATTTCTGAAAAAAATGTTTACGTTGTAGGGCTACTTTTTGTAAATGAATGATGTAAAAATCATGATTATGAGAATTTTTTCCCTAATTGATAAAAATGGTTTCCCTCCTTAAACCGTGCAAACCTGTTATTATGACTCTGTGTATATAAATTGACCCAACGGAAGAGAAAATCCACCACAATTTAAAAGCCTTGTGGCAGTGAGTTATGTAATCTTCGCATGCAAGGGGCAAGTGACAAATGTGTGTCCGCGTCTCGTTTTGTGACCACAATACCCAGTGGTCCAATAGTTTCACTGGTGTCAGCGCAAATTTATCAATGTACACTGTAAAACTTGGAAAGATTTTATCTCGACTCCTAAGGGAGAACATTACAATGCTCGAGATAGCCATTATTCGAGATTACCAACTGCTGTATACATGTTCATACTATGATTGAAAGCGAATAAAAAAAATAACATCGAGACAAGCAATATCGATACAACAAGGTTCTTCTGTATAGTGAAACCTGTCCATATGGACACCTCCAATCATAGGTCACCTGTCCAGACACTTTTCACGTTTCCCTTTCCCGGAATATGATGTACAAATGAACCTATCCTTTAAGGACACCTTTCTAATGTGGACATTTTTAGCTTCATCTGAAAATGTCGACAAAAGAGAAGTCCCACTGTACAGCTATTAGTTTATTGTGTTGTTTACAATGCTTTCGTTAAAAGTGTTTACTCATGGGTGGGTGGGGGTGGGGGCGGAGGAATTTCTGCAGTTCGGGGTTGGAGGTGGGCGGTAACAGCAAAGCTGTTATTCGCACAAAAAACAACAACAAAACTATAATATATTTTCTATTCTTTCTACCCCAAAACAGTCCAATTGGGCATGCTGCATGACATAGTTATTCCTATTTCAAGGAAGTGGGATGTTAAAACTTGGAATCACGCACAACCTCGACTCGGCGCAAAACCACGTACAGCGACGCAAGGTTCACGTGAGAAAGACTGTCAAGGTGCGTAGACCACAGATGGCCCACTGATGTGTAAAAAGGCTTCAATTTTGTGCGTGATTCATATGTGTAGTGGTTTTAAGCTAGTCACAGTGAGACTAGCCTGAAAAAAACTTCTTAAGTCTATTTACAAGCTTAAAACTGACACAGCAAGTAAGATGGTTTATAACTCAAACTGCTGAAGATTTATTTGATTTATAGTATTTGAAATATGCCCTTATTATTTAACATATATTGTTATTTACAAGCATGCACCATGAAAAAAGCCAAGAGCAAGTATCTGTATTTATATGTCATGTATGTTTTATAAAAAAACCTATATAGACATAGTATATTCTGGATATTTTGTAAACAATTATGTTATAAAAGAAATCATAACGGCCCCACTAGCGCTGATTTACTTTTATTGATGCATGTCTAAGCATTAAAACTTTCATTTATAGTCAGGTCTGTTATTGTGGTAGATGGTGACATTATTCATTCCTCACTGCAGCATGGATTTGAATGTTTGTTTGATCAAGTAGGGGGTGTTAAGCAGACTTATCCCAAACTGGCAGCACACTGCAGTGTTACATTTGCGCTTTTAGGTCTGGTGATGTAAGCATGTGCTGATGATTGGAAATAGGCTTTTATACGAGTATCACCCCAGTATACTGTGTCATTAGTACACAACAAACTGATGTGACGACCTCACCTTTGGTTGGGTGACGAGTGAGTGGGAGATCAGAAAATCTCATGAGTGTGGACTTTCACAGACCGCGTGAGCACAGCAAACGAGTTCTGTTTAACTCCAAATGAGGTGATCATTACAGATTTCCTTTTCTCTCACCCCCACTCGTATAACAACCTTTGGACCCCCACAGTTCGGGGTAACAGCAAAGCTATTATTTGCACAAAAGAATGAAACTAATATTATATTTCTTCTATTCTTTCTACCCCAAAACAGCCTGATTGGGCAGACTGCTTGACATAATTCGTCCTATTTCAAGGATGTGGGATGTGGGGAAAAATCCCTCACATGGTTTGCATCTATATGCGAAAAAGATGAAGCTTTGAAACAGCTATTGCCTTTGGGAAAACTGGATGTGTGATGGATTAAAGCAGGTGACCTGGATTAAAGGGGTGACCCACATTGACCGGCCGCTGTGTGGGTGTGGAGATTACAGCAGCACAGGCGGGTAGACGGGTAATGGACGTACAGCGGGGTCAGCTTATCTCCAATTCTGACAACAACTAGGATACGTGGAGTTCACAGATAACTTATCAATTTTGCATCCTATAAGTTGCATGGCGGATGTCTCTATATTAACATATTGTTTTGAAACATCCGCCAAAAGTGGTGCGGTTCTCTAATATTCTAGGATCTTGTTATCTCGATATTACTTATCTCGATTTTTTCTTTAGGCTAGGTTCACTCACCTTCATGAATGTTATGAACACGCGAGAGTTGATTATCTCGAATACTCACTATCTCGAATATATTACTGCCCCCACTACACATTCGAGATAGTGAATAAATAGAGAATAACTATAAAGCTTTCTTCCTACTCAGACGGTATGCGACCTTCACAAACTATGTCTTCAACCAGGTCATGAAAAAAGAGACGCCACTCTTGCCAGCCGGTTTTAGTGATTCTGCAGCCTTTATCTTTGAGAAAGCCTGGGATATCATCTACAAGGTGATTTGGACCGTGTGACTTTCGATGGGAGGTTCATAAGAGAGGTTTACCCGGTTTCAGGGAAACTCATTCACAATGATGCTACCATGTCTGTTTTCTCCAGTATTCGTTAAAAAGTAGATTATTACATTCTCAAAGATAAATTGTCAGAATTTGATTTGAAAACTAATAATGCTGATTTACTCTGGGTAAAAAAATTCTACTATAGAAAAAAAAAAAATTCTCAAGAAGAAATTGTAAAAAAAAATTATCACACTTCAATATTTATTGGTTGGCCCCACTGCCATTTTCAAATGGGTGGTGCCTAAAGTGTTGGTCACATGGACAAAAATTCGCGTAAATGCATGAATCACACATAAAAATGTGGCTGTGCGTGCATATGCGCTGAGAGTTTAGGACATCTCCGAAATGAAATATCACTTGTGAATCACACAAAAATTATTGATACATCACTAATAAACCACTGACAACTTACTGATAATTCACGCATACGCAAAGGTTACTATTATTTGTATGGGTGCATGATTGGAGATCCAAAACACAGCACAGTGTACGATCATTGACACTTCACGCAGGCTACATTCCGCGCACAGTTGCTTAAGTATCACAAACACGGTGTTCAATCAATCTCCAGTTTTTGGGAGTTATAAGCAGATTTTGTGAGGAAATCAAGAGCTTTCGTGAGGAAAATGTTTACTTTTGAAATCGGAGGTTTGGATTTTCCACTGTAAACGGGCTAAAAATCATTTCTGAGCACAATTTTTGTCGTCCATGCACTATAAGAATACTTCTGGCACATACTGATGCGATTTATTTCCACTCACATGGGCTGGTTTCTGCTGCTAAGTCTGCAATAGTTGAAGACCCTCGTTCTACATGGCTGTGCACTATCAGAAAATGAGTGATATTTTGCCTTATATTGTGTTGTTAAGCCATAAGTTGGGTCAGGCATGTAGTTTATACTTGACTGAAAACTACCTTGTGAGTTTTTGAACCGTTCAACATTTATTTTGGAATCATGCACATTTTTTTTGCGCACATCCACTTATGCAAGGTTCACGTGAGAACCACTGACAAAATGCACAGACCACAAATGGTCCACTAATGTGTCAAGGCTTCAATTTTATGTGTGATTCATATGATGTATGTATGTAATATTAAGCCGGTGTGACCGGCTTTCAACGAATTTCTGTATATATTTTATATGTAAGTTAAAGATATGCTATATTGTGAAACTGCCGAAACTTTATTTGGTTGATAGTAATTGAAATATGCCCTTATTATTTAACATATATCGTCATCTACAAGCATGCATCATGAAAAAAGCCAAGAGCAAGTATCTGTATTTATATGTCATATATGTTTTATAAAGAAACCTATATAGACATAGTATATTCTGGATATTTTGTAAACAATTATGTTATAAAAGAAATCACAATGGCCCCTCTAGTGCTAATTTACTTTTATTCACGCATGTCTAAGCATAAAAATTATTCATTTATAGTCAGGTCTGTTATTGTGGTAGATGGTAACATTATTAATTCCTCACTGCAGCATGGATTTGAATGTCTGTTTGATCAAGTAAGGGGTGTTGAGCAGACTTATCCCCAACTGGCTGCACACTGTAGTGTTACGTTTGCGCTTTTAGGTCTGGTGATGCAAGCATGTGCTGATGATTAGAAATAGGCTTTTATACGAGCATCACCCCATTATACTGTGCCATTAGTACACAACAAACTTATGTGACTGCCTCAAACCCCCTAGCCTACGGTGCTCGTCTGCACCCTTGCCTAATATATTTGCCTCCTTTGTTTTGCAATCCTGGCTATGGCCCTGGTGTGGACTTTCATGGAACGAGTGAGCATAGCAAACAAGTTCTGTTTAATTACAGATTTCCTTTGCTCTCACCCCAAGTCATATAACTAAATTTGCCCCCAGTTCGGGGGTAACAGCAAAGCTATTATTTGCACAAAAGAATTAAACTTATATTATATTTCTTCTATTCTTTCTACCCCAAAACAGCCCGATTGGGCAGACTGTATGACATAATTCATCCTATTTCAAGGAAGTGGGATGCGGGGAAAAGGCTGAAAATGGGAAATTTGGCGAAATAAGACCTCTAAAAAGAGGTATGTGTGTTTTTTAGTCCTAATAAAGCACCCCACCAAGGACCCCCATATATCAATGTGGACCCCAAGATCCAGATAACTTCACCTCTACCTAGCCAGCGCTCCCGTGATAAATCCCTCACACGGTCTGTAGCATCTATATGCAAAAAAGATGAAGCTTTGAAATAGCTATTGCCTCTGGGAACACTGGATGTGTGATGGATTAAAGCAAGTGACCTGGATTAAAGGGGTGACCCACATCGACTGGCCGCTGTGTGGGTGTGGAGATTACAGCAGCACAGGCGGGTAGACGGGTAATGGACGTACAGCAGGGTCAGCTTATCTCCAATTCTGACAACAACTAGGATACGTGGAGTTCACAGATAACTTATCCATTTTGCATCCTAATAGTTGTATCGATGGATGTCTTCATATGAACACATTGTTACATTTGCCAAAGGCACCGGGGTAAAAGCCGATGGGGTAACTCCGGGAGTTACCCTATCGCGATGAGGATGGAGGAAAAGGTAAAAACATGTTTTCTCTTATTTTTAAGTATTTAGACAGTATTTGGCGGTAGTAGTTATTAATGCTAAGTTAATAATATCTAATTCAACAATAAATACGAATTGGGCAGCTTATTCAATAATCAGTATATAGGCAGCAATTTAAGCAAAATAGAAATATGGAATGATGAGGATAACTCCCAAGAATTTCGCGTAAACAGTAAATGACGCATAAATGTGTGGCTGTGCGTGCATGTGCGCTGAGAGTTTAGGACATTTCCGTGATGAAATATCACTTGTGAATCACACAAAAATTACAGACAGATCACTAATAAACCACTGACAACTTACTGATAATCCACGCATGCGCAAAGGTTACTATTATTTGTGTGAGTGCATCATTGGAGATCCAAAACACACCTCGCAGTGTACGATCACTGACAGTTCACGTACATTCCGAGTACGGTCTGATTAAGTATCACAAAGTACCCGTGAATTACTTAAACCCATGCAACAACTACGTACACTGATATGCAATTGTGCGCCGAGTGCACGGTGTTCAATCAATCTCCAGTTTTTGTGAGTTATAAGCAGACTTTGTGAGGAAATCAAGAGTTTTTGTGAGGAAAATGTTAACTTTTGAAATCGGCGGTTTGGATTTTTCACTGTAAACGGGCTAAAAATCATTTCTGAGCACAATTTTTGCCGTCCATGCACTATAAGAATACTTCTGGCACATACTGATGCGATTTATTTCCACTCAAATGGGTTGGTTTCTGCTGCTAAGTCTGCAATAGTTGAAGACCCTCGTTCTACATGGCTGTCCACTATCCGAAAATGAGTGATATTTTGCCTTATATTGCTTTGTTAAGCCCTAAGTTAGGTCAGGCATGTAGCTTATACTTGACTGAAAACTACCTTATGCATTGCAACTATATCATTAACTTCTATATTGTGTAAAGTCTCCAAATCTACAGAAATGTACAATCAACCGTTTTTTTTTGTGAGGGTTTAGTTGAAAATCATTTTTCATATTTTGTAATTTTTTACAGCCAGTTATGTGGTTTTAAAAAGCAGAAACCAGCATGGGATAAGTGTAATCTGTTTTGTATCAAGTTTTTAGACCGTTTACAGTGGAAAATCAGATTTTCTCTAAATCTACAGTTCTATGTGAGCTGGGCAACCCGCTCTACGTGACCAATGGTGACATTTTTCTGACACGTGTTGTCACATTTTGAGCAACTGTTACAAATGCGCTGGATATAATCCTGAATGGTAGGTTGCATGGAAAATGGCATTATGTCCTTGTTAATTGGGTTGAATTTATTTGTCTGTATCGCTGCCCGTTAATGAGATCTTTTGGACACTTTTTTACCACTCTTCATTCAATTGAGATGGTGATACAATATAGCAGAGATTTTCAGTCTAAGAACACTATATTTTATGATATGATAAAGCAAAACATCAGTTGGTTTCATATTGCAGCGTGTATAAAGGAGTTTTTTAATGGTAAAACGTTTAAAAAGCAGTAAAATGGGGCATTTTCATTTTTTTAAAGGCAAACCGCTCTATATGCACACCTTTACTCTTGGCAACTCGTTCTATATGCTCCTTTTAAAACACTTGGCCACCAGGGTTGTCAAATACAAAGAAGTGAATATATTAAATGTGCTACTATTTTTTGTCAAACATTCCGTCTCTATGTTAGATGCATGAACTTATAAAATTGTGTATTATAAAGCTGTGACCTTCATACGTTCATAGTAAACCCTTAAAATCTTAAAACCCCCATACCCCCACAAAGTGTAATTCACTATTAAATGAAATGGTAAAAAAACAATAACCAACTAAATACGAACTAAATCATCAGTAAAGAATATTAATTACAATTTTAGAAAATGGCTTCTCATAACAAGATTGCAAGGAAGGTCACTAGAAGGAAGTCTAGTTTTTTTTTCCTTCCAAAAATATAAAAAGGCCTAAGGCAGAATTTGAAGAAGGTTACGATTCAGCCCCCGAGCTAGACGCAGACATAGATGATACCTCCGAAAGCTCTGCCCTTCATGAAACTGGCTCCATTACACCTTTCGACCGAATAGTGTTTGAAAATGTAGACGCCTCTAAAAAGGCAAGAAAGAGGACCAGATTGACTTCAGCAAGACGTTTATTTGATGATGAAGACCAACAGTTGCATGATGATTGGGAAAATGCAAAAATATTACTTCCAGCATTTGTGGAAGAATTAAGCAGACATGGGATGATTTGTGAGTTTTTAAAATTTATGGAGCTTGTCACAAAGAATCTTTTCCCTCTCACAAACATAGCCCTTCAACTTTTTCTCGAAGTTGTTCATTGGTATTCGTGCAACTCTACTACAGAGATGCATTATTCAGAAGCTACAAAACAGTTTTGGCTAGTGGGATATAGACTCTTCCATGGATCATTCATTCGCTTCATGTCAGGAGAGAAAAACGAAGATGGTGTGCTAACTGCCCAAGGTACTCTTGGAAACTTTAGCCCTCAAAATTCACAAATCAATTTTGCCGTCCCAAGCATCACAAGCCTTCAAAATCTTAAGAGTGGGTATGTGATACCCAGAGAACTTACCCCTGGAATCATCAAAGAGGCAATACAGCAGAGGACTGCTGAAAATGGAACATACTTTATTCTTAGTGTTGATGGCAAAAAAGTGGCCCCAGGTCTGAACCAGCATTCTGGAGACCAAGATCTTTTTGGTCATAAAGAGGACATTTCCTTAAGTGAGGCACAAGATCGTTTTCAACAAGAGCTCACAATGTTGAGTGATTTGAAACGAATTGTGGCTGAATGTGCAAATCTTGAAGAGCTCCAGAAACCTAGCATCGTTGAACAGTTGAAAGACGTGATTAGCTGCCTTTCCTGCCGTATCCGTGATCTGCGCACTGTACAAACAAAACAAACCATGGCCCTAGAGAAATTTAGGAAAATTGCAGGCAAAGATTGGAGAAGTTCAAAGTATGTTTGGGCTATTTAATAGTTCTATCCAGGCTTCTTTACACGCACTGAAAGCAGCCGTGCAACAACTGCTGCAAGTAATTGATAGCGAATTATAGCGCTAAAAATGTATAACCATTTCAAATACATATATAAATTTTATGTAGCAAATACATCATCACAAGTCACTTGATGAAGTTAAATGAACGTTTATGATGGTATAAACGGCTCTGTTATGGCAATATTAGAAATATGTTTTTGAGAAAAAAAAATCGTTACATGTAAATAGGTCTTTAGACTTGTGACTTGTGATGATGTATTCCTAAGTCCAAAACATCAACATAATTGTGGGGAAAAAAATCTCATTTATGATTACTGGACATCATAGAGCGGTTTGCCCTTGTCATATAGAGCGGTTTGCCCATGTTTTCTGAGGAAAACTGGAATAACTTTCTCTAAACATCATTTTGCACACTAACATTCACTTATACAAAGCAGAGTATTCCATACTTCACTATAAACACAAACATCTACATGAATGGTAGAGAAAAAGCATTAAAATGCGTGATCTAGATGTTAACATTTGTGTTTTATTGGGGGTGGTAAAAAGTGTCCAAAAGATCTCCAAATCTACAAGCCCTAAACCTATCCTCATTCAATCATATTGCTGGTAACATACGATTATTTTCCATGCAGCATACAATTTATTCATAAAATGTTATTTAAGCAGTGATATTGTCCGTGTTTGAACCGCCTTTGGTTTTCAATACCACTATTGCTCACGTAGAGAGGGTTGCCCAGCTCACATAGAACTAAAAGTAATGCTTTGCTCATCAGAAAATCTCATGAGTGTGGACTTTCACAGAACGCGTGAGCACAGCAAACAAGTTTTGTTCAACTCCAAATGAGGTGATCATTAGAGATTTCCTTTTCTCTCACCCCCACTCGTATACAATGTTTGTTCAGTGATAATTTAGGTTATCATAGAATGTAAGCAACATAAAAGGTCTGTTATTGTCGTGTATTCTAACATCGGCAAAACCGGCGCTTGACATTGGCCTGAAAATGCGATTTATTTTGGGATAATATGGGAAAATATGTCGCCGCGACGTCCCACGTCGCGACTCCCCTCCCTCGTCATCACGAGCCACCGGCCCACCACATTGGCGCAGGCCCGTCGAGCTAGGACCTCCGCCGTTCCCTGTGGCAGGCCGGGACTACCTGTAACCAGTAGTGCCACAAGTCTAGCTACAAGGTTGGCAACCAACACTGTCACAGCGAAGTCACGACTGACTTATTATAACTCTCCGCCAAAACTCCGTTCCTTGCCCGTTAAACAAAACAGACAGATTTATTACCCGAGCACCGCGGGGTTTTCACCTGCCGTATCTTTCTACTATAAAAGTGTTAACAAATACGATGACGCAATATTCCCGGCCCCGTTGCGACAACGGCAAAAAAGTCGTAAAAATAAAAATTGAATCACAACGTTCGCGCCTAATAAGAACTGTATTAAAAACATCCCTCTCCAAGTTTGCTTGTGAATTCAATTCTATAGACACCATCGCTGTCGTCGAAATCTCGTCATATAAATTTCGTGTATTCTTACTTGACGATCAATATAGACGTCAGCCTTGCGTTATTGGGAACGTTATGTGTTTATTTTTTATAACGATTGTTTACGAAATATCCATAATATATTAGAGTTATAGAGGTTTGTTTGCGACGCATACATCATATATGGATACATATATTTGCTCATGGCTTTTTTCATGGAGAACTGCTGGTAGAGGACAATACATTCTAAATATCAAGTGTACATTTCAAATACTATTAACCAAATAAGTTTCAGATGCATTGAGAATGTTCAATGCGAATTTTCCATCACTGTTATGTGATTCAGTATTTGGGTACCAACCATTTAAAAATGGGTGGTGTGCAACCAATAAATATTGTCAAACTACTCTCTCTCTCTCTCATGTCCTTTTTCAGCCCGATGCTTGGGATGATGGTATTATTCCGGTTTCACAACCTTGGGGTCGTGAGTTTGTGTCCCGCTAGGGACACTTGATATAGTCAAATGGAAGCTTGGGGTTGTAAAACCATTCTTCAGCTATCTATCGTTGGTAGAAATATGCTTGCTAAAAAGATGGAGAGAGAGAGAGAGAGAGATGATGAAAATGTATCCGTAAGCACACACATATATATATCAATAAACATTGAAATGCGATATTTCTTTTACAATTTCTGTATGTTTTAAGGGTTTTATTCATTGAATTTGTATGTTCTTGTTGTCATGGCTTGACAATAAATGAATTTGAAATGTAATATTCAATG
>CM032669.1:9936269-9974890 GCA_019095985.1 Streblospio benedicti
TTTATTTGCTTCTCTGGTCATGGGTTTTAACATTAGCCTTGTGTATAACAGTATTATAAATAGTTCATACTTTTGGCAGTGTGTTGTGTTTCTAAATCCATGCATTTAGTGGAAGCAATACTTAATTTTTATACATATTGGTTAAGGTGAGGGTTTAGTATTTTTTAACAGTGTGATAATGTGATTCTAACATTGTTCATTCTGTGAATTTGATTATTATAAAGTGTATTGATTTGATAGAAGATAGATTGTATGTATAATGATAATATGTGACTAAGTGACTTGAATACTTGTGGTGGATATGATACATGTGTACATTGTGTTTGTGTGTACATTGTGTCATCAGATACAGGGGCGGTGATTCACCAGCGAGTGCTCAGATTGAGGCAGCTCTATGCGGGTTCGTAGGCACCAAGCCTCTCACCCATAGAGTTAACAAACGCATGCTCCTTGCATACAGAGCAAGCTAACCTACTCTAGCTTCATAACAGCTACCTAAAATGCGCTGCGCATAGAGAACTGGGAATTACATGCTCTGCATATGTAGAGGAAGCTAACTTATCAGCGTTTATGATTATTATCATATTATTTATGTTGTAAATCATAACATTTTATATTGCCCGATCGTGGAGATGTAAACTGACCATGATTGGTTCGATGTTCACTGCCTACGTTTGTGTATTGTCTGTTAATGCCTTCTGGTATGCCTCACTAACACTTTCGTAGAGATATAGCTAATTTTCATGCTTTAATGATATGAGTGCAGTGCACTACAACAATTTATGTTGATCAGTCCTAGAGCTCTTTTGATGGAAATTCATTATCCTGGATATGAAATATACAAGTTCAACAATAGTTTCTAAACAAGGATAATAATCAGTTCATACACTAAGCTTTCGACAGCATCCGCCATCTTGATCACAGTGGTTGACGTCATTCGTCGTCACTGGGACCTCCCCGGGTGGACCACGGAGGGGGAGAGCATGGTGAATGCTGAGAGATCCACTTTGATCCTAGTGAACAGTGATGGATCTCTTCGCACACGCGTCTACAGAAAGGATACACATACAGACCAATATCTGAATTTCTGTAGCAACCATCCAAATGAGCATAAAGCTGGAGTAGTCCGGACTTTAAACCACAGAGCTGAGAGTGTGGTTAGTGATGCCAGTGAGAAAGAATCCGAGAAAAAACATCTGGAGAAAGTGTTAGGGTTCAACGGATACCCCAAAAGTGTGAGGATAAAGAGCAAGATGAAGGGAAGACAGACTGCACAGGATACAGATGTACAGGTGGATCGCCCCAAGAGACCTCCGGTAGTGATACCATACATTCAAGGAGTGTCTGAACACATGAGAAGGGTGATGCACCAATACAGTGTGCAGGTGTTCTTTAAACCTGTGAACACTCTCAGACAGCTACTGGTGAGACCCAAGGACCCCCTGGAGAAAGAACGTGTGATTGGACCGGTCTACCAAATAAAGTGCCAGGATTGCGAGGCCTCGTACGTGGGAGAGATTGAACGCGCGTTAAAAGCGAGGTTCCTAGAACACCGCAGACCCAGTTCCGCTGGATCAGAGGTGTCTCGTCACCTGCACACAGACAGTAAAGGACACAGTGTCTCTCTCGAAGGGACTAACATCTTATGTGTGGAACCCAAATATTTCGAATGTGGCGTGAAGGAGGCCATTCATATCAGGAAACTCAAGCCCTCACTAAATAGAGATGAGGGCAGGTACCAGCTTCCTTCCATCTGGAACCTTGTCCTCACCCGAGAGGGGGAGGGGGGCGCGCAACCCGGGGATTTCCCGAGGTCCAAGTGACGACGAATGACGTCAACCACTGTGATCAAGATGGCGGATGCTGTCGAAAGCTTAGTGTATGAACTGATTATTATCCTTGTTTAGAAACTATTGTTGAACTTGTATAGTCCTAGAGCTGTTCAAACATAACATTGTTGTACCAAACATCCTCATTTAATGCATTCTGCGTCACTAACACACACCAACCCAAATACAGGTCTTGTCATCAGCATCAGGACCATACTGTAAAGATTAAAGACACCTATGCTACTATAATCATACTGATAATTCATTGATGGTCTGTTTTGAGGCTCATTCATCAATATAGCAGCTTACCCTGGAGGTGGGGTTGGCTGGGGCTGGAGATGGCAATCCCTCTTACATCATACCTGTGACACATCTGATTACATAATATATAATATAATGAGTTTAATGGCTCTCACCTACACGTATTGGTGGGTAACTGTTACATTCATATTTATCATCCTCATTTTTGTTGTAAAAAGCTCACAATGATTTTTTTTATATAAGTATTTCTGTTTTTAGTTATTATGATGTACTTGTTAATTTATAAGCGATTTAGATTTGCCATACATTCTCCAAAATTATGTTTTTTATAGTAAACTGTTTGCAATTTTTACAATGTATGAAATATATTAACTGATTTTGTATTCCTAGACAGGTTCAACGAAAAAATGTTAAACAAAATTTTACATATAGTATTTAATATTTTACATATAATTTCTAGAAGTTTTAGTCATTTCTTTACTCATGAGTAAAATGTCTTCTTTTGTTTTTTATATACTAGCTGTACAGAATGTTCATCTAAACTTACATGTAAATATCTGTTGAATGTTGTGTTATGTGTTAACCCATCATATTGAGTGGGAAATTGAATATATTTGTATAATACAAAGATATGAGAGATTGCTTCGTTACAACTTGTACATAAATTAGTATAGTTTAGTTATTGCAAACATGTTTTCATCTATTTAGGGTTTGATTCATTTAAACTTCACTATTCCTTCTTACAGGATACTTCCTTGACCTTGATAAGTTCTGACCACAGCTTTGATATTTCTATAACAATATCAGTCTTTAACAAGCTTGACCGATGTGTTCAATTTTCCAACTGATTTACGTCATGGAGCTTTTGAAATTTTAGTCTTTACACAGTTTTGCCAGAAAGAACCATTTTTATAATACAAAATGTTTTTTTTTCCAGAGAAGACATCTAAAACAGATCCAGTTGGTTCTGCTCTCAAATCAGACCAGGTCAGTAGTTAAAAAAAGTTCTGAATTCAAAGATATCTTACACAAATCAGCATCAATGTGTGATTTGAAAAGCAAAACAAAATGATACATATCTCTAATGACTATTTCTTTTAAAAAAGGTCACCTAATTTATAGCTGAACATGTAGAAAAACAAATAATCATAATGTGCTCATGTTTGGCAGCAGGCTGGGGGGTTGATGAAGCCACCACAGCCGAGCAAGCCTGCATCGCTGGACCTGGACCACCACCCAGTGGCCGACCGACCCAGCAGGCAGGGAGCCAACACCCTGGCAGCACCACCAGGTAGGGCTGGGGGTGGGGGATGTAATCAACTGGGTGAGAGCAGAAGATCACACAGGCAACAGACTGATGAGACCTCTATAAAAGTGTAGTGAGCACATAGTATTATCAATGGTATCGCATGTGCTGGTTTTGGCCTCTAATGTGATCAGACTTCTTACCTTTTATGGACTTGCTCCTTGCCATGAATGCACTTTTAAACTGATCAACTGCAATTCTTTAGGTCGTCGTGGCAACTTGAAGTCTGCACCAATACACCACACCAACACTATAGTGTTCGTCGTTTGGCTGAGAGTTACGAGGACTACGAGAACTTTCCCACAGGTCAGTAGCACGTACATGTATCTCACTAGTTTGTCTATTACATTTTTAAGTCTTAGAAGTCAGAGCTACCATAATATTTAAGCACCAAGGTGGATATTTAATAAACAAAAATTATTTATAAATATTATTTATTGGCTTGAACTCCTTTGCAAAGCCGAGTATGTAACTACAGAAACAATAATTATACCAATACGCTAGAATATAATTGCTGTTTGTACACGTTCGTTACCATTTGTGATCTGTTTCTTAGCAGACCTGATTCCTTCAACCACAATGGGCTTGGAGTCTCTTGGCAAACCAGATACTCAGCCCAAACAGCCATTCATCATCTTTATTCATGCATTAAAGAATGGACTTTTCCGTATCAAAATGGAAGGACAAATTGGCAAGTAAGTACTGATGTTTCTTGTTTTACATGTAGTTTATTTAATTATTTTTTATTGTGTTACATTGTAATTCATTAATAGCGGACCGTGTTTGCTTTTTTTACAAATACATGGTGCTTGCCTTTGGTCAGTTGGTTATTTGAAGGTCATTTTTGGATGCTTTTAGAATCTCACTGGCGATGCTGGTATTGGTCAGTGAATGGTCAGTGAGTGTTGCATTTGTGGTGATTTTAGGATCCAGCTTGCAATCCCTCTGGTTGATGGAATGGTGGTCAGTCGGCGGTCACTTGGAGCGATGGTCAGGCAGATTGCCATCAACATGTGCAAATGCAAGCGCACAAGTGACTGATGCTCTTTGACATGCAACACATTTTGTGGAATGATTTTTATTGGTCAATATCATAAGTGTTCAATACTCCAATGTTAAATTTTATTACAAACATTGTTGGTCATTTTGTTATAGCTATCAACCTCCCCATGTGAGACGGAAGCAGAAGAATCAGGATATTGTTGACAAGTACCAATTGAGGATGACTGAACCTGAATTCTATACTGCAATGTTTCTGGATCCAGCACCATCAAAACTTGAATAATCAAATAGAATATGAAAGACTAGCTATTTTTAGTCATTATACTGTGCCTGGAGCAAAGATATATAGGATAGGTTTAGACTGAAATGTAAACCATGTTCTATGAAGTGAAAGATTGTGTTGGTTTAACAGATGGACTATTAACTTCATATTTCATCCACATGGATTGAAACTTTCAGACTGACTTTCGTTTTTTTCATCCCTTTAACAGTAAATATGATCTGATGTAATATACAGCTCTTTTTCTCGGATATATTAAAAGCAATTATGAAAGTGTTCTGTTAAATTATAGTCTTCTGTAGAAGATTACATATCCTTAATAATGGAAGTGGTAGTATGTGAATACAATATTGTGTGCATATATGATTGAGAATATAAAGATACATTCAATTAAAAAATGTTTGTATACTTCAAACGTTTTTGTGCATTGTACATTTTGTACTTTTTGTACATCGAAAAATTCAAAGAAAAATTTGTAATGGTGACATTGAATAATTCATGTGTATGTTATATTTTCTGTTCTTGTTTCTCATTGCTATCTGATTATTTCATTATCAATTTATGTTAATTGTTCTATCTGAGATGGCTTGTTGATTCTGGCTGGATTAGCCAAGTAAGAAAGCTTGAGATAGAAGGAAGAAAAGGAAAGGGAAGACCGAAACAGACTTGGGATGCAGTCTTGCAGAAAGATCGTGCAAGTTTGGGCATGAGTTTGGTAGATTCAAATGACCGAAAGGCTTGGAGGGAACGGTTGAGATCCAGACTGGGCAGCCACGCCACACCCTCTGAATGAGGAATAATTAGGGCCTGTTTAAAATAAATTTAGGATTTGATTGATTGATTGATTGTTTTAAGGAGCAATATGACTGTGTTCAGTGTGTGAAATACAAGTATGAATGACTTGCATGTTTTGTGTTTGAACATTATTATTATTACATACTTTGATATTATATAGAATATGATTTACTTCATGTTAATTTATATTTTCATTATTACAGGTGATTTTTCTTGTATCTTCTAAGATGAATATTCAACTTCAATCCTTTGACTTGTAAAGGTTCAGGAAGTGTTTAAATTTCATATATAATTTTCATATAATAATTTTGAGTGTTTGAATGCTAATTTGCATTTTATTTTTAAATTCTGTTATTGATTATAAAACTGTTATGTTTGAAAGTGTTTTTATTTATTATTTATGTCAGAAAATGTGTGCATGAAAACAGTTTGTGGTAAATTATAAAACTGTGATGTTTGAAAGTGTTTTTATTTATTATTTATGTCAGAAAATGTGTGCATGAAAACAGTTTGTGGTAAATATGTAAAATAAACACACTATATTATGAAAGTAGCTGGTTTGTTAATTGTATCCTCTTGTTGTTATATAGATGTACTAATACGGATACATAATGCACTTCCAAGACTATAATTCTCTTACAAATGAAAGGTTTGTAGAGGAGACACAAATGATAGCATAATAAAAGGCAAAGTTTCCATGGAATATAACACCTAATGATCCATATAATGTTAATATTATTTCCAAAAACTTACAAAGGATCCACATAATAACATGTATCCAACTCCTCGTGCAGGATATGCTATTGTGAAAATTAAATACATTGGCTTCAAATTTCCTTCTCTCAGCTAGATCTTACACTTTCACCTTTAGAAAATTCAAAAATCATAAAAGTAAATATTGTCATCAACCATGTATACCTATGTAATTGCAAACCTCTTTTTGAACATCCCTACAAAAAGTTGCAATCACGTATTTTTCATTTAAAAAGTCATTCTATCACTTTCTAACACACTGTTTCTAATAATATTTACAAAAATTACAACTGATTTTTAGGTACTTTGTAACTGCTTTATGTACCTTACACAACACTGATGCTTTGCAAGTATGTCAGACAAAATTGTTTTCCTTAACTGGAGAACAATAGAATAACACATTTTGTGTTTGCACTTGCAGCTAAATTTTACATGCCACCACAGCGGGAAGTTGCAACCATTAATGTGGTAATATTAGAATATAGAATAGAATAGAAACATTCATTTCGGATTAAATTCCATAGAAAAGACATAAAATACACATATATACGTAAATAAATAGTAGTCTAAATAAATAAAACTATGCATAAAATCACAAACATATCACAGAATATACAGTTGTTTTTTCCATTCTAGAGGGTCTAGATGAGGGGGGTCCTGATTCCACTTCCCACTTAAATTTTAGCTCATTTCCCACTTCCCACTTAATATTTATGACATGATATTATAACGACCAATTTTAAATTGTTATAAATTTACGTGCATGACCCCTACTCGCGCATCCCCACTAAAATTAGAATTTGTTCCCACTTAATTTTGGTAATTTTCCCACTTCCCACTTAATTGTCCAAATTCCCACTAACCACCTATTTTTGTCGATTTCTCACACCCCACGTAATCTAAGGCCATTTCCCACTAACCACTTAAAGGGCATCGGCACCCGCATTCTAGGTCACAGTATAATATAGGATATCTGCTTCATTAGAAAATGCTCATACTTTTTGTTATGAATATCTGAAAGGGCGCATAACTACCAATACAGTGTAAAAATAAATGAACACACGTGAATGGTACGTGAATGACATTTGTATGTACGCGTAAATGACCACCCGTGAATACTTGTAAATGGTACTCGTAATCACCAGTGAATTGGACCACTCGTGTAGTGACCAATAGAGGGCGCCCGTCTTGGGTCATACACGGCCCGGACAGCCCTTGTTTGACCAGATGGCGGCCACCAAGGCACTGACCACGAAGTTAAAGGCCGGGCCGACCAGCACGTCACCGAGCCCCCACCAGCACGCACACGCTGTCGCAGCCGCCGCAGCGGGCATGAAAAACGGCGGCAACAAGTTCTCGCCATACTGATGTTAGTGGTGTGCTTGGGGAGGAGGAGGGGGATGAAGATTTGAATGAGGAGGATCAACCTGCCATAAAACTAGAACTGCTGCTGCCGCCATCGCCGCTGCCAAACTTAGAGATGTCTAGATCTATTAGTATATTTTTCCAAGTTAGCTGCGATGCAGAAGCTGCGTCTTCGACGTATGGAGTCAGTTGTCGCTTGTAATTTTTGTGTAGTAGTTGTTGAATGATGGGAGGACTGTGTGTCTTCGTCGGTAGTTGTACGAAGAAGATGAAGATGGAGGGGTCGATAGTAATAATAATAATCATCGCCGTCCACATTCCTGAGTTATCAGGAAGAAGATATACTTTCATGACTATTATCGAAGCCCACCACTACCACCGACCTCTGAGTTGAACCCCGGGGCGGTTGGTTTTAGCTGCTGGTGCCCGTCGCTACTGTGTGTTGGTGGACAATTACAGCCCAGTAGCCGCAGCAGTGACCAGGCTGAGAGTGTGGTGATTCTCGCTGCTTTTTGTCAATGATTGTTGTTTTTAATATTTAGCTCATTTTAGAGGATTTATTGTAAATTTATTTAGTCATTTGATTTGGTATTTATTATTCACGCCGAATGGTTATACATGATGGTTGTTTTACATGTTCTTATCATTAATATATTGTTTTGGAACGTGTTGATAATGATGATTATGATGACAGTGTTGATGGTTTTACTATATTTTGTAGAATTACAACTGAAGTATGTGGAATGGGGATTCGCTGGGGGATAGAAGCGGCCAAAGAGAAATCCATCCTTCTATTTTTGAATATTTTGCATTTAATACTATAATAGTGCAATTGTTGTAGGTTTTTGATGAGAGTTGGTAAACCTACTGGTAAATATTCTGTTCGTTGTGGTGATGTTATAGGGAGCGTTGTCATGGCAACTCGTATTCTGATCTCAGTAGTCCTCTCCCTAGACATATCGACGGCACCCTTTATTCTTAAGAAAGCAAATAGATACTTCGTTTTATCAGCCTAACAAACTCTATGGAGCAACATTTTCATTCCTGTCACAGTCGGCAGTAGTGGTAACTCAGCCCGTATTGCAATCGTTGCTGGTCTGTTTAGGAGAAATTGACACGTCTTGTGACACTGTAGAAGAGTCCTGTAGAGCATAGTCTTCACATATTCAAAGTCTAAGCTAGTAGAGTTAATTAAGGACAATTCCATTGAGCATAGAGGCCCTGTACATAAGTAACCCTTGCTTTACCATTGACACCTATTCATGTACAGTTAGGAGACATAGGATTGTTTACTTAGAGTGTGCCTTGAGTTAAATATTGTTATTATATTTGAGTACATGTACACTGCCAATGTGCTTCATGTTATTAGTAGTGTAACCACTGCATTTAATTGTATATGGTGTAGCCTTGTAGTAGTAGCATGTCCTTCAACCCAGTCATTTCGAGCCTGTAGACCAAAGACTTGCTCCTCTGCTCGTGTGGAGTTGGGACGGTGGGGCCGCTTGTGGGAACTTCAAGCTGCTGATCGTCAGCCGCTGCTACCCATGTGTGCCAAAAAAACCTGCTGCGGGCCCCTTGTCCCCCAGCTGTTTAGTAAAGTTTCTTGACAAAATTGCGACCACTTAGCACCTTTCCTCTCCTGCCGCCCTCTTTCTCTCTTGTCCATCCCTCTCGTGCCATCAGCAGCACGAAGTCGGTTTTGTGATACTACTTCAACATAGCAGTAGACAGCGGTTACTTGCGCCTCTGCGTCTACAGTAAGGGTAGAGTTGTACTGCCAGTGGATACGGTGCCACGAAGTGCAGCTGCATATCTAGTCACAAAGCTCTTAGACACTGCGTTACAACAACAGCCGCATAGTATGGAGCCATTTCCTTCCGAATTTTAACTTGCCAAAAAACGTTTTATCTTTTGATTTTGGAGTGAACTGGCCGCATATTGTGTTTTATTTTATTGTTATATTCATGGTGCTGAGGCCAGCTGCAACCTGCTGGTGGCACCGGCTGCTGGCAGAAAACTCAACTAAAGTGCAATGTTGAAAATACCTACGAAAATCGTAGGTACATTATTATGTGACACCCTGTTGACGGGTGTATATTGTGGTTCATATGTAATGTGTTCTGTATAAGGCCAATTTGTTATCTTGGGAATTTCTTAAATCACATTTTTGGCCCTGTTTCATATTTCTTCACATGTAAATTTTAATATTTAATTGTACAGAAAAGTTTGAAAATTCCAGGGATATGTTTTTTACAATATAAAAGGGCATGTGGCTTTTATGCGTTTAACTTGTCAGTTGATGAGGCGTCTCGTGTGTGAATGAATAAAATGGGATATTTATATATTATGTTAAAAGTTTCAGTTGTTATTTAATGTATTCAAATTGATAATTTCTTTGTTACTTTTGCTGTGAGAGAATTTCATATATTATACAAATGTATAACCATGCTTGAAGACATGAGTTCAATAGTGTTCTTCCAATATTTGGATGTTAACTTACGTATAAACTAAACATTCAGAGGATAAACATAATCATATGGCTACTACTTAATATTTTTTTAGAAACTAATTAATTTATTGAAGTTTGACAGGGAAGACCACTTATAATTGTTGGTACAATTGTTTTTGGCTCGGTAATCTTTAGTATTAGTAGAGACATTTTCATAGCATAATTGTTTATTACAGTTGAAAGCAATGGCATCAACAGTGATTTTTCAGTATTTGGTTTGTGTGAGTCTGGTTGACCAATATAGATGTAGCTACGTTGAGGGCATCTTCTATTATGATCTCTCGCCATGTTAATGAGTGATATATAAAATATATACTTAGTTGTTTCTCTGTTAAGAATTTGTGTCCAAGATAAAAAGCATTTTTGAATCAATGAACACAGATTGGGTTCAAAACATATATACTATAAGTGGATCTGGTGAACATAAAAGTACACTTCAAATAAAACGTTCGCTTCACGATACGACAAACGTAACTACGTCACCATGGTTGCTTAGTTACAGGATATACAACCAACAACCAACACACTTCATTTGCAGTTCTAGCTCGATAGGATAAGGTTCGAAGTTGCATTTTTTTAAATAATGATTAAGATTAGATGCAATAATAAGATTTTTAAATAAATTTAACAAATTTTCGTCATGTACTGCCTTTATCAAGTTACAAATCAATGGATGCGGCACAGTAATTACTACATTTATCTTATTTTTTAGCAGTTGCATTCTTATCTACCAGTCCACTTCAAATCAAGAATCAAGAAGATGGTCGCAGTTTGCAAGAGGAAATCGAGGAGACTGGCCAAGAAGAAGCCCGCGCCTAAGTCCCTTTGTGGTAAGATTAATTTATTATTGTTTTGTATTATTTTATCTTATTATTGTTTTTATTATTTTTCTCGTTCTCTTCTGCCGTTTTGTATCAAACGTAAACAAAAATATTTTTTTGTTGATAAACATTTTATGTAGCTCAGAAATTTACATTTTATACACAAAGTGCTATTATTGTTTTGTATTATTTTATTTTATAATTGTTTTTATTATTTGTCTAGTTCTCTTCTGCCGTTTTATACCAAATGTAAACAAAAACTTTTTTTGTTGATAAACATTTTATGTGGCTCAGAAATTTACATGTGCTATAAAATGTAAATTTCTGAGCCAACAATATAATGTTGGTATCTACACATCATGAATGCAGAAACTGAAAAAATAAAGTAAAACAATATATTTATATGAATAACTGTATATATATATTTATAAATATTTTTATCTTTTACTAGAAGTTTTATAGTTTCTGGATTCATGATATATAAAATAATACAAAACAATAATAGCACTTTCTGTATAAAATGTAAATTTCTGAGACCTTACAAAACTGTTTGAAAAAAAAAATAAAGGTATCTGAAACAATATCTTATAAATATTTTTGAGGTCTTTAGTGCTATAAAATGTTTGTTTAATTTCTGAGCCACCAACATGAATCTAGTTATCTACATATCATGAATCCAGAAACTATAAAACTTTTAGTAAAAGATTAAAATATTTATAGCCAATCATTCCATGCTATATATTTTTTTACTTTATTTTTTCAAATAAGTTTTCGTTTAACAGGTGATCTTTAGTCTCCTTTAAATTTCAGGTAGAAAGAAAAGCAAGGCAAGATCCAGATCCAGACATAGAAGCCAAACTCGGTCCCGCAATAGGACCAGGTCCAGCAGAAGATGTGGAAAATCCAAGAGCAGGAGCAGGTCTATTTTTGTTATCTATTCATTTCGCGATATGTACAGAAATATTAATGATATAAAATTCATGCTATTTACAATAATCATAAAAACACAAAAATTTAAAAACACATAAGTAGTACTATAAATGGCAGGGGAGAAAGGAAGTGGATTACTTATCAAGTTCCTCCCCATGTGTAGAATACTTATATAACTATAAAATCACAGTAGTATTTGTATCACAGAATGATTAAAAAGTTACAGAAACAAAAAGTCACAGTAGACCTATAACTAAGATACAGATTGAATAGAGTAACATTTTGATTAATTATAAATTATATTTCCCTGTACAATAATCCTTAAATAGTTTTTTATAAGTGAAATAAGTTTTGGCTATTTTAACATCAGTAGGTAAAGTTTTCCATAAATTTGCACTAGCATATTGAAAAGTACTTTTAGAATAATTAGTTTTAATATTACAAGTAACTCAGAAATCACTTTTGTTTCATGTGTTATAGGTCGAGGAGGAGGAGTAAGAGCAAGGCAAAGTCAAAGGACGGTTGCACGCCCAACACGAGCATTCACGACCGCAAAAAACTGTCTCCTCTTCTCTCCAAAGTGATTGGCAAGAAGACGGCAAGACGTGCCCAAGTAGTGCAAATCATGTGGAAGATTATAAGAAAGAACAAACTGCAAGACAGATGCGACCCACGCTACATCAAAACCAAGCAATGCCCCAAGATTTATAGACTGTTCGGCTGCCGTGAAAGAGTTAAGGCCTTCACCATGTTGAAGCAACTGAAAAAGCATATGTGTTAAAGCCCTGGATATTTTTTATGTGATTGTGAACTTTTTATTTTGGACTCAAATTTTCTTTGTGAAATGTATTTATTAGTTTTAAAATTTAGTATAAAAAAGATTTATTCATTCTAATATAGCTTTATGTTTATTTTATTTATTTCATCAATGCATTTTTTAATTGGATGTATGTATAAAAATGAAAAAAATACTGTGATAAAAGTTTTGAAATTTGAAAAAAAATGTTTATTTTATTTATTATTTCATAAATACCGTATTTTCTCGAATAGGCGCCCCCGGTGCTTATTAATTTAAAACATGCCATTCACCCGGCGCTTATTCAAGACAGGCGGTAGTTCAAAGGCCGGCGCTTATCAAAGAGAATGCCGCTGGTCGATTTCACTGTTCAAGATCAATAATTTTACAGACTTTTAACTGCCATTGGGCGTGTGGCGGCGTTTCTTTAATTGAAATTACTTGAGCACATTATATGGACACATTATCAAACAGAACATTGCGGCGCCAAGTTGATTAATATGTTTATTACCTATGATGCGGTTGTTCACTTGTAACTTCGTTATAATCAGTCCAGATTTGACAGTTAACATATCATTTTAAAGCTGAGACCATCGTGGATATGACTATCTACACCATTATGTGAATATCTATATAATTACCAGAAGGAAATCATGTTTATTACATTAAGAGTGGGATCACACACTAATCCCTGTATTTATACACTTGAAAGCAAGTGGCGGCGTTTTTATTTGAAGTTACTTGAGTAAGTTTCTGTGGCTTCCTCAGGTGTATCTTACTTAATTGAAATTACTTGGGGATATTGACTGAAATTACTTTAAGACATGCAGGTTGGCCCAAATAAAAATATCAAAAGGCTTTAATTGCAGGTGTGCTAAGGTGAGTAGTTTGTTACCCCATTTAAAATGCGCTGGAGCCATCGAACCGAACAATTACCCATTCAATAAATGTAATGAAAGATAATATGACAATGCTAAACTTTACTAGACCTCTACGTAAAGAAATCAATGCTATTACGTCAGCAATCATTATGTAGATCTACTAGACCTCTACATAAAAAATCAATGCTATTACGTCAATTGATATAACAAGACCGGCGCCTAAGTAAGTAATATAGCCTCTACACTCGGCGTTTAATCAAATACCGGCGGTTGATTGAGGCTAGGCGGTTGATCGAGAAAATACGGTACATTGTTTTTCATTGGATGTAAACAGAATGAAAAAATTACTGAGATAAAAGTTTTGAAATTTTGAAAAAAATATGACGTCACACAACAATACCAATAACCAAATAACCAATGGAGAATACGATGGAAAAAGATTTAGAGCTCAATACTGAAAATATACAACAGAAAAAACAATTCCGTCTCTACAAGTTTGGTGAATTTGATACTTTTTAAAATAATGGCGGAGCTGTCGATGAATACACACAACAAGCTAGATTAAAATTTGACAGAGAATAGTATTGTGAGAAATACCCAAATGTAGGCCATACCAGTTCAACTAGAAAACAAATTCCTTTTGAGATGGCCAGTGGTCAATATAACACGGGCACTAGGTGCGCAACTTTGAAGACAAACAGAAATCGTTTTTTCTCGTGGATTTTCGTACTTCAATGCAGATATTATGAAGACATTGCTGGATCTGATGAATATCTTGTAAATTGGACAGATGATCAGGATAGAGGTGAGATCGTTATAGTCATATTAGATCAGTGTAAGGTAGGCGATGATCCCCTGAAACTGGTTACAATAACTGTGTTCCTATCTACTTTAACAGTTATGGTTCAAGGAAACAGCTTTGCAAATTTTGTGACTGAAGAATTCCCAGCACTGAAAAAATGTGTTGATAGAATTATGCAAACTAATTCAGATCAGTCTCAAAACGAAACCTTGAAAGGACAAATCACCCCTGAAAAAGTAACAATGCCTACAAATATTGTAAGAACAGAACCTCCCAGTGTTGAAACGTTATGTAACAGCACCGAAATAAGTAATCATAACAAAGAGATTACAAGTAGCGTGTCAAAAGACCCTCATATCGTTGGAAATAAACGCAGTAAAATGGAACAAAGTAAATCATCTAAAGCTGAGACACACATCATGGAAAGAGTTGCAGGCTGCCTAGAAAATTTTGTACAAATGAAGGACATGATTATTAATATGGAACAGCAATTAATGTCAAGCCTGCTTAACACTCGAGAAGATAATTCCAAACTACAGTTAGAATTGGCACAAAGAGAGCTACAACAAGCTCAAAAAGACTTTCATTGTGTCTGCCAGGAAAATGACAAGCTCAAAGCTGACATTAATTTAAAAGATGTGTTGGGGAGGAATCTAAAAAAGAAAACCTTGCCCAGATAACAAAGGATATGGAAATTCTAAGAGCAGAAAAGAATGTATGTTTGATTCATCCTGGGTTTCTTTATTTAGGATTTAAAGAATTTATTGGATACCAATAGAAACCAAAGTTAACCATTTTTTGGAAGACTTTTTACAAGGGCCGATCTCAGAGGGTCACATGACCACCATGGTGTCACATGACTGCCCCACCATGGTGGTCATGTGACCCTCTGAGATTTTGCAGGCCCGATGAAAAAAAAGTCTCGCCAAAAAAATGGTTAACTTTGGTTTCTATTGGTATCCAATAAATTCTTTAAAGCAGAAAAGAACATTTAACAAGATAAAATCAAATCCCTTGAGAAGAGCAAAAAAAGGCAAGAAGAGGAAATCAACGTTTTGGATGCAAGACTGATTCGTAAAAATAATGAAACTGAGTCTTTTGAGATGAAATTAAGTCAGAAAACCTCAGAATTAGAATCTGCTGAAAACAGGAACACAGAACTTGCCACACTACTGAAAGACAAGATGAAATCATCATCCTAAAAAACACAGTCCATGCTAATCTGGCAAATGAAAACACATTTAAAATTGTGTCTGAAGAAAAAGGGCAAAGAATAAAAAGAAACACCTGTACACAAAGACAGCGATAATGCACCAAAACAAAATGACCATGTTCTCTTGATTGGATCCTCCATCGCAAAGAATATTGAAGAGGATCGTTTGCTCCATGGGTCAGGTGTCAAAACTGTCAAGAAAACAGCTTACAAAGCTAGTAATGTTATTGAAGTACTTGACAGCTACACGGGACATCCCAGCTGCATTGTCATACAGGTAATTACAAATGATTTGAAGGAGACTGAGCCGGCTGAATGTGTTGATAAAATAAAAGAAAATAGTTGAAAAGGCTAAGAACTTCAAATGTCCTATTGTGATTTCCCTTGCCTCCAACTAGAGGTGACAATGAGGATACACAATTGAAGACGGAAGACTACAACATGTGAAAGTAAAAAGAACATTCCAAGGCAGTGAGACAGTTAAAGTCAGTGAAAACTCCAACCTATCAATCTTTGGTCAGCCCAACAAAAGATACTATGATGATGACCTAGTACACTTGAACAGAAATGGTACAGCAATACTTGCAGCAAATATTAAGTATTCTGTGTTAAAATCGATGGGTAAACTCCCACTAAGAGAAGATAAAAGTGTAAGCGGTAAATTCAGCCCAAGGCATCAAGAACGTCGTGATTATGATTATGGTCAGCATGGAAGGCAAAATCGAAAAAATGATCAGAGATATCAAAACAATAGTTTGAGCCAATACCAGGGTATCAATAGACGTGATCGATGGAATGATGAAAACCAATATAACAACAGACGTTATCGATGGAACGATGAGAAGCAAGGTAACAACAGATGTGACTGATGGAATGAGAATTTTCATGACAGGAACTACTACAAAAGTTCTCCTTATTAGAGTTGTGGTACATGATAAGAATTTTTTTGTTTATAATCTCATGTAAATTACAAATTGAATAGCAGTGGTAGAAACTGAAATTAGAAACCAGTAGATTGTTAAAAATCAGAAGTAATAGTATTTAATAACCAGTGTCTACTCCCTATTTATTAAACAATTTTTTATAATTTAATTAAATGAACAAATTTCAACAAGAAATCTCCATATGTACGTGGAATATACAGGGAATTAATAATATTCTAGGCTGCAAACTTGATGATGATAGAGTAGCAAAAACAATTAAAATCATGACATTGTATGTATCACAGAGACCCATACAGGGAAGGAATGTATTAATGTTGAAGGTTATTGTTCCTTTCAAACTATTAGACCCAAATTAAAGTCAGGCAGAAAGAACTCTGGTGGGCTTGCAATCCTAGTTAAAAATACTTTAAAGAAAGGTGCTTCTTTCATAAAATCAAAAGTTCTTCCTTATGATGTGATGTGGCTGAAAATGAGCAAATGTTTCTTCACAGAATGGACTGAGGATCATTTTTTGTCGTATTCCAAAAGAACAAATCTGGACTTTTATGCTCTGTTAGAACAGGAAATAGCAAATTTTAGCAATTTAGGTCAAATTATTCTCACAGGTGATTTAAACTGGAGAACAAGTGAGAAAAATGATTGTAAAAGACGATGTCAATGATAATAATGTAAATAATATATATGTGTTAAATACCATTCCCAATGGAAGTAAAATTCGATATATAGGACATATCAAGAAAACTAGAAAAGCATTACATAAATTACTACCAACAACTGTGATTCCAAATAAAACAAACAATGTCAATTACTTTACTCAATAAAAACTAATAGATCAATTCACAACTACTGACCAAAACCTAAAAAGTACAACTCAATATCCAAAATCACTTTTAGAAACGATCAACAAAAATGAGGGTGGTCTCGCGGATACCATAGGCAAATGATTCAAAATTTTCCTCAATCTTGAGTCATCAAAAAGGCAAAACCAATTGAAAACTATACATTCAAAAAATAGCCCCAACATTATATTTAAGGCCATATCTACAATTAAGTGTTTATTTAATCTTTTAACTTTAATGTTTGAAGAAAAATCTATGTCCTACAGGAAAAGAAGATACAGGTGAGGAAATTGTACACATTTAAAAAGAATAAGAAAATATTGCACTTAACATAAATGATTTATTCATACTTTATTTTAACAATTTTATTAATAAAAACATATCTACAAAAGAAATATAAAGATATAAGATGTTTTTTATATTGTATACGATGTTAAGATTCATGAAGCAGGCTATTGAAATATGCAGATCGCTAAAGTTGACTAGGAATGTTTTTTTATACAAAACAATCAAATGCAAAACACTCCTTTTTAAAAAAATCAAAGTTCTATAATCACTGACCACTGTAAAACAAGAAATTTTGCGCACAATTTAATTTGCGAATTTCAGCGTCCGAGAGTCTTAAATTCAAACTGTCCACTTTATGCTAAGCCGAATCTGACAGGTGTAACTTTTAACTCTCTTCAGCGTTTTTTAATCCTCCAGCTCCAGCGAATCAGAAGAGAGATTTAGATTCATGGCACTTGCTTCACATGTTTCCGTTAATTTTACATCAAGTTTTTCATTCGTAGTATCATTGTCACTCTCTGTTCATCTGTTGACAGATTCAAATTCAGCGAGTTTGCAGCAGCTTAAGTTTCCATCAATTTCAACTTCATGCCTTCACTGGCACAGGCCAGGCTTTCAGGCTCCTTGGATGGTTCCATGTAATCTTCATCAATTATCAGAGCACCCAGCTCATCATCATCTGACTCGTTGCCGAAGCTCACTGCTTTATCATTCACGGGAGGCTTTTCTTCAGCAGGTTTTGATGGTGATGCTTCACTCACTGGTTTTGGTGGCACTGAAAACACGAACAACACATATACAATACTACGGTAATAAAAGTAAAAGCACATTCTATTTACACATATGTATGCAGTTCTATATGGCTTGAAATTAGTATTATTAGTATTATTTTTATGAAATGTACTGATTTGAAAGATCTCAATAATATTGTAAATGAGGAACTAAAAAAGCTATATATCTGGTTTTGTGCGAACAGACTCTCTCTTAATGTAAAACAAATTATATTGTATTTCACAGTAAACAAAAAAATATATGCTCCAAATTCAATGGATATTTATATTAATGTTACTATTATCAATGAGGTTGTTAAAACTAAATTTCTTGGTGTCACTGTTGACAATACGTTATCTTTCATTTGTATAGTCATATATTCAGTATGGTATTGTAGTCTAGGGAATAGCCAATGCTAATATTTTAAACAAAGTAATTGTACTGCAGAAGAAAATAGTAATAATGATTTGTGGAATAAGAAGGAGAGAACATACATCTCCATTATTCAAGAAGTATAAAATTCTAAAAGTAGAAGATATTTATAAATTCAAGATCTGTTCAACTGTATTTAAAATAACAATAGGTGATTTGCCAAATTTATATTGGACAAACCTCTATAAGGGTACTGATATTCATTCTTATAATACACAAAAGTAAACAAAAGTAAAAACCAACTATTCTAAAAGTACTTTTCAATATGAATTTATGTTTACACTGATGTTGAAATTAAAACTTATTTCAACTATTTAAGGATTATTGTACAGGGAAATATAATTTATAATTAAGGAGACTTGCTGGAGATAAAAGAATTTGGAGGAAAAAAAATTCTTAAAATGTTCTTGTTTTTAATTTTAGTAAAAAGTATGCACTTTAAAGGTTGCTGGAATTTATGGAAAAAAAGATCATTACAATGAAAAATTCAGTCAATACTGATGTTGAAAAACCAAAATAGAAACCCCTAAAGTGTTATACATTTTTATAAAGGGAAATGCTTGTACTTTTATACTAAAATAAAAAACAAGCATATTTTAACATGGTTCATACAAAAGATCATGCACAAAATTCAAGGACTTTTCAAGGCTTTTCAAGGCCAGGTCACCATATTTTCAAGGCCCTAAATCTAATTTTTAAAAACCCTTGCTTCCATTATATATTGCTGCAAAACTAACTAACAACTATTGTATTCTTACGTGAAAACGTAACGTACGTATAAACGTGAGGCTGTTGCCGGCCTCGATTAAAAATGACAGGTTCGAGATACACTTTAGAAAGACGAATTATAGAACAATGCCTATGATTTGAGAAATATCCTTTCGTCCATGACTTCATAATCGGTTTATAATTGATCCGACATGTGAATTTGTGATGGTTACGTTAATGTGACGATGAAAATCCATTCGTTTCAAAAATTATTTTACCTCCAAGCAATTTAACTAAGGCGCCATTTTCAATAGGAAAATTAGCCTTTATCACACGCCGTCATATCTCAACACCGACCATAGCGTGATGCGATTAAGAGTAGCGGCTCCATTAGCCGTTATCAAAGCAGAGAAAATGCGGGGTTATGGTGACAACGCACAATGTGCTTGAGGCTGAGTATTAATATCCTTATTTGGAAGCAGGAATATTAAGTAGGTATTTCCTAGTGACGTCATTGAAAACAAGAATCGCCTCAGTCTAAACTGAAGAGAACGGCGTTTCCCCTTTACGATGATTTTTTAAGACGTTTCTAAGCCCCAACCCTAGTTTTCAAGGCTTTTCAAGTACTAAAATTATTTTTTCAAGGCCCCTTTCTGTTTTCCAGGCTTTTCCAGGCAAAAGCTGAAATTCAAGGACTTTTCCAGACTGTAGGAACCATGTTTAAGAATTTTTTTTATCTCCAGGAAGTCTCATTAATCATATTGTTACTTTATTTAATCTGTATTTCACACAAGTTATAGGCTTCTGCAACTTGTTGTTTTTGTAACTTTTTAAGAATTTTGTGAAACAAATACTGTGATTTGTGATTTTATAGTTATAAAAGTATTCTACACATGGGGAGGAACTTGATAAGTAATCCACTTCTTTCCTTCCCAGCCATTTATATTACTACTTATGTGTTTTTAAATATTTTGTGTTTTTATGATTATTGTAAATTGCATGAATTTTAGATCATTAATATTTTTGTACATATGGCGAAAAAAAAAAAAAAATAAAATAGATAAAATAAAACTAGGGTTTTCAGCATGAAACAGAATTAATTCAATCTAATGATCCATACTTAATCATGCCATTTGAATACTTCACTTGAAGCAGCATCTGCTGCTTACAAATGCGACTGATCAGAATACGTACATAGACTTTCTACAGGAACTCCGAGGCGAGCTGCTTTCTTTTTGAGAGCATCCATTTTGTTTCTTTCCATTCGCTCTTTCATTTCAGGAGTCATACCCTACAAAATAAAAATAATGCAACTGGCACTTTCAAATCAATAAATCTTGTATTAGGAAGTACAATGGGCAGATATTTTTTAAATGCAAACTCAATCTAAAACATAAAAATGTTGACAGACGTTATCAAGACTGAACTTAATCACAACACCTCTTGAAGAAAACCAGTTTACACACAAAACTAACATACCAACCATCTGATTGTATACATTCATAAATATATATTTTTTTAAATCTTTACCCTCAATGAGCTGTAAAATACTTAGCACTCTTGCAATTAGGATAAGTTTAATGTATCAACATACAGTAAAATACAAAAATGTAGGCTTCCACTGTATTTTTCAAATGGCAGTCATAATCTGAATTGGTAGTTAAGTTCTTGTCTACTGTTTACCACAGGATATATGGGAGACTATACAATGTATCTAATTTGTATTGTATCAGTTTATTTCGCATAAAATGCATTGTAAAATATCACAGTCCATATCAAAGTTTAGTTAAAAATTAGTTGTAAAGCATATTCTAAAATAGATGTTTTCGCCAATTTACATTTAATGTATGTCTGATTTCCTTTAAACTGTCACAGTAGTCGATAGAGGAGAGACCAGTATGTTTTTTTTTAAGGAAGTGGCTACTAGCCAACCCATTGTGGGTAGGCTAGGGAGCTGACATTTGTCGGCTCCCTAGCCTACCCTCGGTGTGTAAGCTAGGGAGCCGACAGAAATATCTATAATAGTAGTGTAATAGCTTACCACTTTATAAGACATACATGTATATGAAGATAAGATTTTCCTGTTATCCTATAATAAATGTTTTGGTTACAATATAGACAACCACTTTTTATGCATACATGAAATTTGCATAAAACATTAAAGATGGTTGTTGAGAGGCTAAATTGAGTATGCCTAATAAATTTATTTCAATTAAATTGTACTTCGTACATATGTATGTGTCAGAAGTATTCATATCTTTGAATTAAAGCACCAAGCATACATTTATGTGTATTAGCTTACCCCTTTAATATGAAATATATGATGATAATATCATCCTGTTTTCCAATATAGAATGATTATATTATCCTGTTATCCTATATTGAATGATTTAGTTTCATCATATTAGTTATATGTATGTATTACGTGATATTTGCTCAAAACAATGATTTTCACAATAGTTACTGATAAAAGATGATTAAGTGAGCCTAATTTGAATATGTATTCCTAAGATATTTCTTTGAATGAAATTGTACTTAGTAGCTAAGTATATGTCTGAAGTACATGTATTGTTCATATAATTAAATTCAAGGATTATGCATACATTGTTTTGAACACTGTAACTTAATTGAATGGTTAGGTGAATGTCTTAACCAGTTGACCAATCAGGTTATTTGTTTGCTGAGAATGATTTATTTACTGGGAATTTAAGGAGTGTTGCAAGAAGTGTCAGTTCAGTTGTTAAAAAAGACATGTATATCTTCTTAATACTTCATTGAATATTGACATTCAAAAATCATTACATACAAAAATTCCATATTTCAAATGATACTTATAATACATATAGTTCATCTTGTTCATACTAATATGGATGTAACTGTGAATTAAACTTTTAATAATATGATATTGCTTAGCAATTTCATCATATTTTTTCTTTTCTACTAAAATCAACATTTTTTTCATCCATGCAGGCATATGTCAGCACATTTTCCTCATATATCATTCCTGATTCCATTATGCTACCTGTTAACACATTCTCAACATAACCATACAGTTTTCTTGCAGAAAGGTGTTTGCTTACTTAATTTTGATTGTTTTCTTGGGAGTCCTACTTGCAACACTTCATAAGTTCCCAGCAATTAAAATGTTCTCAGCAAACAAATAACCTAATTGATTAACTAGTTAAGACATTCATGAACCTAAGTGACCTTTGATCAATTTAGTTACAAAGGACAAAACAAAATGTATGCATAATGCTTGAATATTTCTGACATAAACTTATGTACTAAGTACAATTTCATTGAAAGAAAGTTATTAGTATTACTCAAATTAGGATTTCCACATAACCATCTTAAGCAGTATGAATAATCAAAATTCATCTGTTATTCAAATATTATGTATGCATAAAAACGTGGTTGACTATATTATAACCAAAACATTCAATGTAGGAAAACAGAAAAATGTAATCTTCATATATTTCTTGTAAAAGTGGTAAGCTAATACATTCTACTATTATAGATATTTCCGTCGGCTCCCTAGCCACCCTGGGGAGCCGACAAATGGGTTAGCCTAGGGGGGGAGCCGACGTCGGCTCCCTAGCCACTTCCTTTTTTTAATTCAAATACATCAAATACTCTCTAAATTTATCCCCTAATTCTGATTATGCATTAATGAGATCGTATGTATTATGTAAGTGGCAGTAGATCGTATTTTGCATAATTGTCTTTCCTTACCACTGTTTCTATTTTTTAATGACAATACAAACTTCTTCTTTTTGTTTTTTTGTTTTTACATAATCTTATTTCAATGCGCTTTTCGTCTCAACAGAGAGCTTCTCAATTTTATAATTTTACAAATTTCCTAAATGATCTTTCCTTTGCTAAAATCAAAATACAACTGTTATTTTTATTTTTTTAATTAGATACATAAGAATATGGTTTTATGTTCTAATTAAAAATATCAGTTGTCTTTTAATTTTGTCATTAGAAAGATCATTTAGGAAATGTGTAAAATTACCCGGTATGTAATAAACAAAAACAAACAGAAGTGTTATTTTCGATTTTTTAATTAGAACATAAAAATATGGTTTTATGTTCTAATTAAAAATATCAGTTGTATTTTAATTTTGGCATTAGAAAGATCATTTAGGAAATTTGTAAAAGTATGTAAAAAAAAAAAAAAAAAGAAATTTGCATTGTGACTTAAAATAGAAACAGTGGTAAGGAAAGAGAATTATACATAAAGTTCTGATTGTGAAAGCTTTGTGAAAGCAGCGAAGACGCACCGTTTGGCTGGGTGCCGCGGCTCTTGCTGGTTGCGCAGTGCTTAACGCGTTGTCTCCTCCGGCGGCCAACGCATCAGAGTTGTCCGCACATTCATCTGCCTTTTTTTCCCGTTCCTTTAATTGTTGCAGCATAGCTTCATATATTTCTTCAGCATCCTTCTAAAGATACAAAACATCGAAGAAAATTATATACTTAGAAGAGGTTTTCAAAGTTTACAATGTGTTTATAGAGCATGGTGTCGCCAAAACATTTACAATTTCAATATTTATCTGATCTTCATGGAACTTACACCTTTGTTATGCAAGGATTTGGCAAGTATTACTGATAACATAATAATAAGTTGGATAACTACTATGGACTAATGTCACACAAGCAGCATCATAAATCCAGAACGAGTTTAAGTACCTAGTGAGCGCGAAAAATGTATAAAACTTCGCTTTAAACATGAATGTCTACAGACCATTCCATTATTTCATGACTTATGCTACAAAAATAACACATTTTCAGTCCATGGGAACAGAACATCGAACACACAGCATTTGCGTGAAAATGGTCCATTGTAACTTGCACTTGTCCCAGTTAAGGTCTCCTTAGTTACTCTTCACCCCGACTAGTAACTTTAAAAAGGTACCAGTCCTCCCCAAAAGTTACTCGTCCTGACAAGTTGCCAAACATGTCTTTGCTCAGCAGCTACTCGTACGCAGGACGAGTGAATTGAATTCAGCACGAGTTCTCCCCAATTTCTATTAGTGTGGATGACTGACTAGATAAATGTAAATGTGGTGGTTTATAGTCATGATTCTAGTGCTCTCACGACTTTACATTCACACCAGGCTGTTGGCATCCTTATCACACAATATCTTTCTCAACACCCCGGGGAGCTTACAGCACGATTGCTGCCGTAGTCATTCACATTTGCGTTCACTCGCCTGACCTGTACCTATTTAACATGTAGGTACCACAGAGCAGTGTGCAACCTGTTAGAGGTAAGTTTGCTCAACACTTACCACCAAGCCCAACCGGGAATTGAACCCACGACCTTCTGGTCACGAGTCCAACTCCCTATCCACTTGGCCAAGCAGGGTCAGGATTAGCCACTCGTCCGCTCGTATTGACTACTAAAAACTTGTGGAGGACGAGTAGAATGTTTTAGCAACTCGTCCTTTTGACTAGGAGCAATTCAGGTCAATTTGACATACAAATATAGAGTTTGAGAAGGATGAGTAAGTTTTTTGCAGGACGAGTAGATATTCCCCTAATCCTGACCCTGGCCAAGGAAGCACACATAAATGACTAGTGACTACATCGGTGGGTGCTGCCGTCATGGACACACCGACTCCAGCAAACGGGTCTCCCTCGTCGTCTGCCAGGTTATCCTCATTATCATTGGCTAATCTGCCCTCGTCAAAAATCGGCATGTCCATGCGGATCCGCTTGATCTGGTTCTGAAACGTATCATAACATAATTTATTAAAAATGACCTATGAAAATATATCAATATCTTATGTTATATGTATCCAATATATTCGTAATTTTGTAATATATTCTATGTTTGTTCGCCGATTATAAATGTCCAAAAATTGAAACTTAAAAAATTAAAGTAACTATTAAAAATTGCAAGGCAATAGGATTCTTGTCAAAACTTGTTGACGATAAAATATTCCAAATAAATTTTTATAGGTTTACATAACTTTCTATTATTTAAGTTTTCCACAATTGTGATCAAATCAATTCTTTTCTAGGTGCATTGCAGCATGGATGAGACAGTCCTTTATGCTAGGATATTTTAACATGAAGGTCTAATCAGTCGTGGTATTGTAGCTTCTGCTTATCGGCACATTGCGTCTTCACAGATGTGTTTAAACAATGTAAAATCACATTTTCCGCATATATTTTCCTCTCCTACGGCACAGTAAAAATTCTGAGATAAACATACATGCATGTATATATAGAAGAACGTGGTTCCCTCCCCATATGACTGTTGTGTATCGGACGAATCTGCGTGCGTATCAGACGAGCCTTTAGGCGAGTCTGATGCGCCCGCAGATGAGTCCGATACACAACAGTCATATGGGGAGGGAACTGCGTTCTTTATTTATCAACCAATGTCACAAATACGCAATGTTTCTAATATATAATGCAGTTGATGAACAGATAATCATAAATAAGCCAAGTTTCAAAACGCACATGAATACACTAATAGTCAACAGGCAGACTGCTGATTCGAATCTTCTCGTCCTGATAACGTCAATTGGGTTGCATATCCAGGTGATTTGAATGATCCCATGGCATTTTTATAACCATCTATTTTGTTAGACGCATTATATACATACTAACAGTACACGTATATACAAAAATGACCAGAATATTCAGACCGTCAATGAAATATCTGGCTTGTGTTTACAATAGGTTTCCTAGAATACAGAGCGACCAGCGTAAATCGCAGTGCCCTTGACGTGTTCTTTCAAACGTCAACCGTTCAAACAATAACGCACACCGCATTTCTCTGAACGCCCTTGCAGCATTACGTGATCCTTTGTAGTTCGTGGTTTATCGTGTATTGTGTTAGTACATTGTATACTTTCACATAGAAGTGTCATTGACGTAGTGTTTGTAATAAAAGCATAGATTCTTTTTTAACATTTGTATTCTTATATTTATTATTGCTGTTATTATTTTTTGTATTGTGTTGGGAAAAACATAACAATGAACAGTGACCAACTGGCCAATACCAAGTACCCCCTCCCAGAAGAAATGAATGTCTGTGAAATAGGACAAAAGTAGTCCGGTCAAAAAGCTGTATCGGGTCTAGACCCGATACAGCTTTTCCATATCGGGTCCCTGTATCGGGTTCCTAGCCAATCCGATAACCCAATGAATATATAGTCATTGGTTGATAATTATTTAGTTCATCTTTACACAACACAATAAAATCTTACATTGATTGACAGTTTCAACAACTACTGTTGCCATTTTCAAAATATTTGCAATTTGTTTAATTCATACAACCCACAGGATACTTCAGAGACACCTTAAGTAGACAAATAGATGAAGGAGTGCGTATCAATAACAGCAGATCCACCCATGGATATAAATCTGAATTCCATCAGGGGGCGGTAGCTAGAGTAGCCGTCACAATAGGACTAGATTAACACCATAGAATAATATAAATACTGATTTTAACATTATGCAATCAGAGTGCTCTCAATATAAGTAAATTAATGTTCTCATTTCCAATATCATGTATGCATTATGTAAAAAATGAACTGGTTCTTATATACAAGAATTTTAAGATACCAACAGAAACCATTGAGACTCACATTTAGCGAGACTTTCGCTCTTATCGCAAGAGCTTCTTCAGGCCGAATGAACAGTCCTTAGGTAGTCATGTGACCGCCATGGCGGCGGCAGTCACATGACAGCAGTGGCAGGAAAACGGGGGGCAGGTCCTAGCCGGTGTCTCGGTTCATCTCAGGGCGCCGTACACGGATTTCCACGGCTTCCTTGATCTTTCTACGGATTTCTAAGTCCTCACAAGCCACAATTTTGAAGTCTCTGGGGCTGATGGTATGGCCCATGTCTCTAATATAGTCACCTACAGCGGTGGGCACTCTCTTGGGGTTCAGGTGCTCTTTGATAAGAGTACTTAACGTTCTTCCGGTCTCACCGACATAAGTGTACCGGCACTGTGGACACTGTACTTCATATATAATCCCATATTTCGAGTCATCCGGGGACTTGTCCTTTGGAGTGGGCAACATGGATACCATACCATCAGCCCCAGAGACTTCAAAATTGTGGCTTGTGAGGACTTAGAAATCCGTAGAAAGATCAAGGAAGCCATGGAAATCCGTGTACGGCGCCCTGAGATGAACCGAGACACCGGCTACGACCTGCCCCCCGTTTTCCTGCCACTGCTGTCATGTGACTGCCGCCGCCATGGCGGTCACATGACCAACTAAGGACTGTTCATTCGGCCTGAAGAAGCTCTTGTGATAAGAGCGAAAGTTCTCGCCAAAATGTGAGTCCCAATGGTTTCTGTTGGTATCTTAAAATTCTTGTATATATCATGAATGAAGAAACCCAAGATGAGAGAAGTGTTCATTCTTTGAACTGGTTCTTGTAAGCCATATCAGTAATCTAGTCATCACTGTACAATCATATATTAAATTATACCTTACCTTTGACAAATAGATACAATGTATATATATTTATTATAAGTAATTAAATGTTATCAGACAACACTTTTAGACATCTTAATGACAATTAGGCAATTAATGTGCATTTTATTCTTAATATTGTATTTTTAATGTTTAGTCATTGTTTTAGGCTATTTCTTGATCTTTACATTTTTATAAATTGTTAAAATATTCCCTGAAGAGGACACTTACGTGTCGAAACGTCGGAATAAACTAAATTAACCCAAAATTTTATTGTCTCCAAACACACAGAATAAGTAGTAAAAAAAAACATTTTCAAAATCTCTCTGCGCATGACAGGTCAATCTGCACGACTTCCGATACTGAAAATCAGGTAGTACACATGAGAGAGTTGAAAGCCTCCCTCGTCCCTGTTCATGACCTGTCTCTGTCCTCGTATCTTGATCGCTTCCTTGATTGTTCTTATCCTCCAGTCACTTTCTCTGTCCAACACACTGACTTCCTCCCAGTCTATCTCATGATTGTTCTGTTTAACATGATCTGTAATTGCTCTCTTGTGGATCTGGGTGAGGGATTCTTTTCTCGCTGCTCTGGTGAATGATCCCTTAGTGTTCTGATCCACATCCTTCATGTGTTCCTTCTCACATGAGTGCCCAACTTCCTGCCAGTCTTGTAAACCCACATATACAACAAGAATGTTCCTATCACAAGATTTACAAGGGATCTTGTAAACCACTTCACATCTCTCAAGTGCTTTTCTTGCTTATCCTTACTATGGGGTGAACAAGAATGTATTTATTATTGTCTGTTGCTGTTCTAGTGGTCTCACCGCTGGTGGTTACTTTTGTGCTTGTTAAGAAATGCGACACACCTTCCGTGACCCCTTTCACATTAGGTAGGATTACTAACCCTTTGGAGCCTGAACCCAGACTTGACCATTTCCAACCAGCAATAGGCAGGATAATAATAAACAATCAATTACAGTAGCAATATTCCTAACCCTTAACCACATATTACATGTAATCCCTATAATAGTGTATTGTTGAATGTACTTTTATTACCTGTAGATTATTACTATGTCATTTGATTTTTAGTTTATGATTGAAAAGGATTCTTTTGAGAATCGAAAATATTTTCCAAATTAATAAAATAAATTGCAAAATTACAAAAAATAATGTTATTATATCTTTAGAAAGCATTTGAAACTAGAACAGCAACAAAGACATTGTGATAGAATGAAATGTAACAATATCATTGCACCTGTCAAGTAGGGTCCTGATCACTCCTTATTTGTGTTGCAATGGATGGTGAGATGAAAAGTGTAGATACTGCTCTGTATGAGTCTTTTTTCTATATACCAGTAACTTCACAGTGTTGTCTGCTTTCCTCACTATTCTAAAAACCGAATGGAGCCATCATTCTCCTCCTCATGGGTGAACTTAATGCTACCTGTAGTATCCACTGTGTTCAGATGATCTGTCAGATTCTGTGTTTCCCCTTCCGTGATCTTCTCCAACATATCGTCAACATATCTCTTCCACAACTGTAGTCTGCACGTTATTGGTGCTGTAGCAATAGCTTTTTGCTCCATCCACTCCATAAACAGATTTGCAACAATCGGTGACACTGGACTACCCATAGCTGTCCCAAACTTTTGTTGATATATTATACCCCTGAATTGGAAGTAGGTCGTAGTCAAAATAAACTCACACAGTTCGTTCACATCACTTGGGGTTAACCGCGTTCGTTTCTTCAGTGCTGTATCTTTACAAAGTCTATCCCGGATGATATCTAGGGCCTTATCCATAGGTGTGTTTGTTAAAAGGGACACTACATCATGTGAGGCAAACACTTCATCATCCTGTATCATGATCGTACTCATTGTCTTGGCCAGGTCTTTGGAATTTTTCGCATGGTGTTGTAACTGTCCTACCAAAGGGCCTAGAAGATCCGCTAAGGCTCTCGAGCTGTTATATCCTATTGAACCAGTATAATCAACAATAGGGCGTAATGGGTTTCCTTCTTTATGGATCTTGGGCGTACAGTACATTCTGGGAACTGCCTCCGATGTTGGATACAAATGTCTATATTGAGCTTCTGTAATTTTGTCTTCTTCCTCAACTCTCATGTGTACTACCCGATTTTCAGTATCGGAAGTCATGCATATTGACCTGTCATGTGCAGAGATTTTGAAAATGGCAACAGTAGTTGTTGAAACTGTCAATCAATGTAAGATTTTATTGTGTTGTGTAAAGATGAACTAAATAAATATATATGGATTCCAATACAATGAACACATTCAAGGATAATACATGCATGTAAGTGAATTGGTGCTACTATATACCTGGACCTCGCGTTTGCCGCCAAGCTTTTCGGTCTGCTCGATGAATTCTGTAAACGTAGCTTTGGGGAAGAGCCGGTGGGCCCAGTGCTCCAGTCCTTTCATCATCTTGTTCAGGTCATCTGCCTGCACGCAACGTTCAAGAATAAATTTTGAAAAGTTGTCCTTTGAAAGTATAATGGTAGCCTGATGCCGTGAGCTTTCATAACATCTTCAAACAAGGAACAACTTTTTCCAAAATGCTTGTTAATAAAGGGACAGAAAAAATACTACTTCTTGAATGTGCTCATCATATTGGCTAAAATGATACCAGTAGAGGAAGTGCAGTGCTCAAGTTATTGGCACCACCTAAAACATTACTTAACATTCACTAAACAAATTTCATTTACTGGGTAACCTCTAAGATAGCTTTGTATACTACACTAAGGTAAACAGGACGTGCATGTTACCTTGCCAATAATTTGGGCACGACGTCTTAAACATGACTTCTATGTCACAGTACAAAATAAAAACTAAACTTATAGCTATTTAGGGATGATGTACATTTTGTTACGCTCCGCAAAAGTGGAACAGTGTTCTCTTTTTTCTTGACCCCCCCTCCCCCAAAAATGAAATGTGTGACATAATCGAAGAATATCTACACAGTGTTTCGCGATATTTATTCAAATATTACTTATATATGTCATAAAATAATATTTATTATATACATGTATCAGCAATGTAAATCATAATACTAATTAATGTGTGAAACCTGCTGTGTATCTTTTTTTAATACCACATTTAAATATTCACACTTCTCTCTCTATCACGTCTTTTTAGCAAGCATATTTCTACCAACGATAGATATAGCTGAAGACAAGTTTTACAACCCTAAGCTTCCATTTGACTATATCAAGTGGCGCTGGCGGGACTCGAACTCACAACCCCAAGGTTGTGAGACCAGAATGATACCATCATCCCAAGCATCGAGCAACACATATACACTGGGAAACACATATACACATTTAAATAGTAAATAGTGCAATTCTGATATGAAAAGTTTTAGTGCGAGATAAAAAATATTAGACCCACAAAAAAAGAAGAATATCCAAAACTTGACCGAAACCCCCCTCCCCCTAAGTGGAACACTGCTCCACTTTTGCGGAGCGTGACAAAATGTACATCATCCCTTATACACTTAGTCATTGTTAGGGATGATGTACATTTTGTCAAGAAAAAAGAGAATATTGTTCCACTTTTGCAGAGCGTGACAAAATGTACATCATCCCTTACTTGATTTAAATTACCTACCTCATGGCCTTTCCCTTTAAACTTTACATTTTCAAACAGGTTTGGTAACGCTCCAATCCCTTTCTCCGACCCCAACCTTGAAACAAAAATGTAGAAAAATCAAAACGTTATTTAATCAGGCATAATACAATCAGATTAATGCATTTTTAAGCATTTTAAGAATTTTACCCAGAAGATCTTTTGTATTTTCAAGAGCTTTTATTCTTAAGTTGCTTAAATTGCTATTATATTTAATACACAAAACTAAGTATTTTCAAGCATTTTGAATACTTTTCCGGAACAAATTTAGTATTTTTAAGAGCTTTTATTTTTGAGTAATCTAAATAAAATTGCTATCATATTTGAAACAAAAGACAAGCTATTAATTTGGCAGATAATTGTAATGTATAATATTTTCAATACTAACTTCATTAAATCAGCATTTTATTTACATTCAAATGGTATCTTGGATTTTATTTCATTGTTAAGTGTCAGTGACTGCATGAAAATTGGCTGTCAAAATATGTGAATTTTATCATAGTTATTTACATGATTATACAGTTCAGTTTTAACAAAGCTCAGTTAAAAAAGTGCACTGAATAAAGAAAAGATTTACTTAGCAAATCTTAAGCTATGAGCAGCAACCTCAAAATCTGAAAAACATTGCAGCATTAGAAAGAGAAATAAGAAATAATTTCATCGCCTCTTATAATAATAATAATAATAATAATAATAATAATTGGATTTTTATACTAACAGACGACTTAATGTGCTATAGCTAGTTTACATATATGTACAATAATTAATATAACACATTTTCAAAGCTAATACATTATATACAGATACAGTTCAGTTCATTTTGTTTGTTCACTTTCCTACTTAATTAGTTACTAAACTTTCAAGCCTAAAGGTCAAATGCTGTTCTAAAAAGGTAAGTTTTGAGGTCTTTTTTGAAGTCGTCAACATCTGTCAGTGCTCTTAGTGAATTTGGTAAGTTGTTCCACAATTTGGGTCCAGCAATGCAAAAAGATCTTTCTCCATATCTTGTCCTGGCTTTTCCTGCTTGAACAAGGTTTGCATTTGAAGATCGGAGATGTCTGGCAGGTATGTAGGGTTTTATAATGTCTTGAAGGTACCTAGGAGCTTCACCCAATCTGGTTTTGAACACCATCAAACATATTTTGTATGTTATGCGCTGTTGTATTGGCAACCAGTGAAGTTTTTTGAGTGCAGGTGTAATATGGTCATGCTTTTTTAAACCACAGACAATGTGTGCAGCTGAATTTTGTACACGTTGGAGTTTTTTGAGTTCACAATCACTTAAGCCATATAACAGGCTATTGCAGCTGTCCAAGCGTGAGCTTACAAAAGCATGCATGAGGGTGGCTGCTGTATCCTCAGTAAGATTACTACGTATCTTTGCAATGTTCCGCAGTTGCACATAGCACTGACTACACAGATTGTTTATGTGAGGGACCATCGAAAGCTCAGTATCAAAAGTAACTCCAATATTTTTGGCCATCTTTGAAGCATGTATCACTGATGAACCTATGTTTAGTGTCAGAGGAACAGATATTCTGTTAATGGAAGCAGACCTTCCTATCAATAAATATTCCATTTTATTCTCATTCAGTTTCAAATGATTATTGTTCATCCAAAGTTTTAGTTCTTCTAAGCAAGCCTCCATTTGTCTTGCTGCTGTAACATAATTTTCAGGATTCAGTTCCAGGTACAGCTGTGTGTCATCTGCATACATGTGAACATTTATTCCAAATCTTTCCACGATCTCAAAAACTGGTGTACTGTATGTCACATACTCTGAAGGACCTACACTTGAGCCCTGAGGAAGACCAACAGTCAATTCCAGTTCATCAGAAGACACACCTTCAACTACTACAGCTTGTGTTCTATTGGTCAAGTATGATTTCATCCACGCAAGGGGTGTTCCTGTCACGTTGAAGTCAGTCTCTAGTCTGTCAATTAGTATCTGATGTTCGATAGTGTCGAATGCTGCACTTAAATCTAACATTATCAACATAACACACTTCTCGTTGTCGAAGGAGTTCAAAATATCATTCATTATTTTGACAAGTTCTGTTTCAGTGCTGTGGTATTCACGGTACGCACTTTGGAAAACACTATATAGATTGTTTTCTTTCTTGTACCATGTTATTTGTTTCACAGCAGCTTTTTCCAAAAGTTTGCCCAAGTATGGTAAATTGCTAACAGGACGGTAATTTTTCAATATCTCTTTGTCTACTGTTGCCTTCTTTAAAATAGGTGTCACTATGGCTTTCTCTCCGGTGGAGAGAGATTTGTTCACAATACACACAAGCGTATACAGGACGTCATCAATTAGAGTTTTCAGAAGTGATGTTGGAATTGGATCCAGCGAACATGTCTTTGAATTGCCACTGAGTTTCAGTTTCTTCAAAGAGTCAGCATTTACAAGTTCAAAAGAGACCATTGGCACAAAATTTGGGTTTTGATATGCAGGTTGGTTTTCTGAATTTGAATTTTGGTTTACTTGCTGGTTTTGTACACCTGCATTATGTGATGGGGTGAAGGATTGTTGTATAGTTTGTATCTTATCCCGGAAATAGTTAACAAACACATTAGCAATCTCTTCAGGGCTTGGTAAAGATGGAAGTTTACATGATTTGCAATTGTGTAGAAGTTCTTTTGCAATTTGGAATAATTCTTTTTGGTTGCCAGCATTCATAGTGATCTTTTGCTGATAATATTGTGCTTTTGCTTCTTGACATAGCCTATTCTATCTTATTTAATTATAGCATGAGGAAAACAATTAGTTTTACCATCTGGAATGAATTTGTCTTCCACAGCATGGCAAAATACATTGAAATACATTCTTTATTGAATATTTTACTTGACAAACCTATGACAAATTGAATATAGCTGCCTACATACTCGTCAGGTTTTCATTCTAGTTCATTCCAGCGTTGTTCCAAGATGTCTGCAAGCTTATATACAAGCCTGTATTAATTTAAAATAGAATTTGAAGACAGAAAATTAACTATAATATATTCATAAATTCATAACAGTGGTAGTTCTGACTAGAAAACTGTTTATAGGCTTGTAAGCAATTTTCTTAAATAATATAAATTCGAATAAAGAATGGATGAGTATATATTATAGGCTGCTCCATTTTATATTTAAAAATATTGAAAATTTTCAAAAGGAAAACCACAGCAGTCTTGCGATGCAGTCGTGTCAAAACATCTGGCACCTCTGGGTTTTACATAGCCAAATCATAAGAAATATTGAAGATGGTTGTGAGCAGAATGGGCAGCCAGGCCACACACTCATAACAATAATAATTAGGGCCTGTCAAAATAAATGTAGGATTTGATTGATTCATGGAAAATTCCACAGGAGTTCATTATATATAACAACTAATACATTTACTGTCACCAACAAGCTAAAGATCAGTGTGTTATGTCAAGGTTGTAATTTCATGACAATGTAGCAGAAAGATTTTTACCTGTCTGCATCTAATTTGGGTTGGGGGCGTGCGACTCTTTTCTTTGCGGCTCCCGCGGCTCCCTTCAGAGGCTTCAGCTTTGAAAGCACGTCTTCATCTAAAACAAGATTGAGAACGCTATACATTATACTTTAAGAAGGGGGTAATATGTGCTGTTCTCTTTAAACCAAAACAATTAAAACTTTACGTTGTGTTTTCCATTGTTCTATACTAGTCAATTCTGGACAAAAAGATCCATTCCGTGTTGATTGATAGTTTATATGTGGCATACAACCCAATATCGTTGCAATATTAAATATGGAATCTGCAGAGGCCGTCAAAAGAGACGGTAACTGAGCTTTGATGGTATTGAATGGCTTGTGGTATGTGCTCACTTTGTGCTGTCTAAAAATGTGGGTCAGTATTCAGACAGACCTCTTAGGTATGGCAAACAAACCGGAAAACTGGCCTTCGCCCCACTGTTGGGTGTCCTCTGGCTTCTCCTTGGACTTGGGCTTAGATAATTTAAATATCCACGGTTTATATAAACCATTGTCTTTGAGCACTGCTTTCACATGTTCAGTTTCTCGGCCCGATGAAGTTGTTGCGAAAACAATGAAAGTCTCGCCAAAATGGTTAACATTGGTTTCTATTGGTATCCAATAATTTCTTTAAATCAAGAATAAAGAAACCCTGATTGAATCAAATATACATTCAGTTGAAATCTCACATTTTGCATCTGCTCTTTTGTGGACTTTTTTGTCATTCGCTTTTTATTGTGATTTTTAAAACCCTTTGGACTGAATTTCAGGTTCCATGTCTGAAGTGAAATGTGAGTACTTGGCCAGGAAGCCACACATTGATGGATTTCTAGTGAACAGAGCCTCACTCAAGCTAGGCTTTAACCAAACCCTTACAGCCAAGGGAATTGCTTCATCATAGTTCCTTCGTATTAATATGTTGTGACATTTTGTTCATGTCTTACATTTGCAAGATGTGATCAGATGTGCATATCTATTACCGAAGACTTGAATTCAAAAGAATATATACATGTATATAGAGACTAAACATGGATTAATAGTGATTGATTTTGCATTGTTCTTTAGACTGTGGCTCGAACACCCTGGGGGGTTTTACGGTTTTTTCCAGAGTTTTAAGAAGATTAGAGTCAAGGGTTTTATTAGCATAAAATGATTGTATAAAAAAGTATGAACAAATAAAATATGTGAATAAACATTACAATTTACAACAAGGAAATCAACGCCAGATCCGGTATAGTAAGTCATCTGCTGTTAGCAGGAAACACTGTCTTTATAATAAAATTGTATTGGTGGTGTACCTGAGAATATAATGTTCAAGGAATGTTATTCTTTAAAATGTAATTAGAGATTCTTTACTTTGAAAACAGTTATGAATATATATGGAAATTAGGCAACATACAGTCGTGTCAGGGTTCGATAAAGACCATATAAACATATTTTAAGTTTTTACAGATAGTTGAAAGTTGATAAAATATTTTTTTCTAATTTCCGTATATTTGCATTGGTACTCTGAATATTTATTATATGTCTATGTTGACGTTGATTTCAAATACCTTACATATATTATGTCAAAATTTCTAAGATGTTTGAATGCAAAATTGTTTTAAACCCACATTAATGGACTAACGTTCATTCCTGGATTCCGTTTGGAGGTCTGTACAAAATTTAATGATGTTGAGGTGCAACCAAATAAAGTATGCTCCTCTCAAGTGCTCAAAAATCCATGTTGTTGCTGCAGAGCATTAAGAAAATTACAATAAATATAACTGGACTAGGTAGTAATTCCTGTGCCGCAAGTCGTTGAGTAGGGGATGCCTCAAATACTGTATCAGCACAGATGTTCGGGAGGTCTCTGATCAGACTTGCGATTGGACACAAGCAACTGGGCATGGTAGCTGCTGCTCAAGATTAACAGACCACAACGAAGCCAGTCAAATGTCTGCTAGGGTGGTGGCCCTGGTGGATGGATGCGGGATCCTCTGTGATTAGGAGCTCTGGACCTTAATCATCTATAATAACTGATAACTGAAAATTATTTCACATGAATGCATACCCAGTAGCCTTACTCTACATTATAAATCCCCCCCCCCCAACACACACTCTTAACCCCCCCCCCCACACACACACTGAGTAAAATCATGTACTTGTATAATATAACAATAAACGATTAAATTGTTTACTTAAATATTATAGTGCACAATATGAAAAAGTAAAGACGGATTCATTTGAAATTTGCTGCAGGCAGAGAGCTCAGACTGTACATATGACACAATTAACGTTTTACTATAGGCTACATGTATGAAAAACGATGTGATATATTCATCCGATTTTTTGGAAACTTTTACTATCGTGATGACAGATTTTTAGGCGCATAGTGATAAAATTGATTCTATTCATCACCTCAAAAAAGCAATATATCATATACAAGACTGCTTGACTGCTTCAAAGCCACCTTATTCTACTTGCACATTATGACAACCCCAATGAACTCATGTATATAATGTGAAATTTTGTTACAAATTCTATTCTGTAATTATAATTAGTCATATTCAAATATTTATTAAGATATTGACTAAAACTGTAGCTGCTTTTAAAGTTTTTGAAAACTCCATTCATTTACAAATGGTTGCTATGCAAAAGCTTGGCCTTGGGTAGCTACGCTGGGATCCAAGGTGGTGAACCATTTGGGACCATCTCGGTTTAAAAGAATCCTCTCGGTTCGAAAGAGGATCCTCTCTGTTTGAAACACATAACATTTTAACATGACAGACAATAAAATTGTTTTTTTCACACCTTTGAATAGGTAGGTTTGCAAAATTAATGTCCCTAATGAGCATTATAGTAATAACAGAATAATATTTTGTAGATGTAATATCTTATATAGCTGTTTTGATTGTAAAATCCCTGTTACAAAATGACAAACTGTTCTCAACTTCACCTGATTCATGTAAAGTTGGCCTAAATGAACCTAATTGATACAAATGCACACAACTTCAAGTTGTATTTTGCAAAACATATGCAACCATACACACCCAAGATCTGTTGTGAATGCATACATTTTATTTATTATTGAAGGTTTTGGAGAATTTGCCTTTTTGATAAGCGATCTCTAACAAAGGATCCTCTCGGTTTAGTGAAAAACATCTCAAAATGGTAAAGAGGATCCTCTTGGTTTATTTAGTGAAACAGATGTTAGAATGGTAAAGAGGATCCTCTTGGTTAATAAAACCGTTGTTATATAGCTATATGACTCAGCATCAATACAAACTTCATAGGTTTGTTTATATTTTGAAGTTTTAATGTTGCATAGGGTATGTATTTTCTAGTGGCAATTCAGGAATTCAACGGAAAGCAAAATATCCCTATTTAACTTGAAAGGGAAACAATAAAAAGAAACAAATTGAAGGCCAATTTGTAAAACGTTTATTATTAACAAAATCTTCCAACATACAAAAAAAAAAAAAAAAACAAACTAACAATTATGAAAGTTACACTCTTAATACAGAAAACAAAAATGTAA
>CM032669.1:9974990-10017699 GCA_019095985.1 Streblospio benedicti
AAAAGTGTTCAAAGAACACTGCGTCGCTAGAACGACGTTGACTTATGGGCAATTAAGATATATACTGAAATAATGTATACTTTACAATCAAGAAATTTATGAATTTGAGGAGAAAACATCAGAATGAATCACAATCAATATATCCAGCAAAAAGATATTTGTGTTGCAATACAATATTACTGAATAACAAGATGATAATCAATATCAGTTTCAAATCCAATATTCTATCATTCCGTGCAAAAATCACTGCCAATAACCCACCCTGATTAGTCAATCAGCGTGCTCAATTATACGATTGACTGAATGCTCCAGAGTGTGCGGAGACCACTACTACGGCACTAGTCTAAACTCGTCACATTATCAATACAGCCGCTGACGTCCCAAGGCGTGTCCCGTGTAGAGGAGAGCAAAAGTTTAGACTAGTGCCGTAGTAGTGGTCTCCGCGCTCTGGAGGGCACAAATTGACTTGCAATGAGAATGGTATAATATGATTTATTTTAAAATAAAATGGATTTTAGTCATGATAGAATGGTGATTGACCACTCGATTGTCGTGTCAATGGGAAAATTGAGCATGCTGACGTCTGATTTACCCTCACTTCGTTCGGGCAAATCAGACGTCAGCATGCTCAATTTTCCCATTGACACTCCAATCTCGTGGTCAATTCCTACAATCAATTTTGCTACTTGGTTGGAATATATTGATTTTTTTTCTTGCTGGCTAAGTGCATTAAATATCATTAAAAATGTCATAAAAGTGCTTCTAGAAAGCAAAATATAATTGGCAGAGCGCCCAAAATCGAATCACTTCGGTGTCGCCTCATACCTCATAGTCGTTCAAAGTTTGAACGAAATCGGTTGATTGGTACGCCCGCTAGCTTGTCCGGAGACATACATACATACATACAAACGAACCAAACACAATGCTTGCTTCAGCAGCTGAGCTGAAGCGACGCAATAAAACAATGAGACCGTACGTTGCTTACCAAATTCAGTCAATTTTACAGCTTATTAATCATGTTATCGTACAAAGCTACAGATACTAATTATGATGTAAAATACATATATTCTCAAAATCAATAATTGATTATGCTTAGTCTATACAAACTTTTACATACCTTCCTTGGTTTAACATAGGTTTTAAACCTCTCAGTGTGTTTTGCAGATAATTTTGATGCCCAATGGTTGGGACTGAAACATCAGAGGTCATATTTACTTTATTTGGTCTATGTACAGTTCCATTTAAAGTAGGACTGCTATTCAACTGAGTCAGGAGAGGATCCTCTTTCAGAAACCGAGAGGATCCTCTCATGTAACCTACTTTAAAAAAAATTGATTTATTCAAATGTATACTATTCAATACTAAATATGAATGTAGATCTACTGCTGTGAATGTTTTCACAATAGGCTAGTGTCAAAAAATCCCTTGGTATAGCCTTAACAATCGATTTATTTACAATCAAAGTGGCTAGAATTTCATTTTCAACTAAATCAGATGAACCGAGATGACTTCGTAACTGATATCACTCATTAACCTACAGATCTTTTAAGTTTTAAATTGGCGATAATGATTCTCTGAATGATAGTGCAGTCAATAGAAATATTCAATATTATATTCTATGGCAATAGATCTTATAAAAAGGAAAATTACCTTTGCTGTTTTCTTCATTTTAACTTCCATTGTGGAAAAAAACCTAGAGGATCCTCTTCAAAACCTAGAGGGTCATTGTATTGAACCTGAACCGAGATGGTCCCAAATGGTTCACAACCTTGGGATCGATATTTACCGTGTGGGACAAGATTTCAAAATACAAGATGTTTGTGAAAATCGCCCTATCCTACTCACATCATTTAAAATGTTACATATCTGTTTGGAGAAATCTGTTCCATAGGCGTTTCCGAACAACTTGGAAAAATTTGAATTGAGGGCTACAGCAGGTGCCCCGTGTACCTATATACCTGCAACATTTGGCCTTTAAAAACTGCACATTTTCCATTTCTTTTTTATCCCGCCTGTCAATGACCACTTGTCAAATGCCCCCAAATGGAGAAAACATAGGGTTCAGTCAAAAACAGTAGAAATTTACGTGTAGCATACGAACAAGCCTACCATCATCACCACCGTTGTCGCCTCCCGCTCTCATGGGCTCCTCTTCTGCTTCACCATCGAACGCCGCAGAGGTGTGCTGGGGCTGATCAAAGTCATCCTCCAAATTTCCACTCGTTAAACCATGATCAAACAGATCATTCATGTCAAGATTTACGGATTCCATCTTCAAATCTACACTTTTGTAATATCTTTGAAAAAATGCAACCCACGCATTCACCAATACACAATGCAAACTACGTAATTCTGAGAAAAATGACACACGAAAGATATCATCAACCTCCAAATCGAGGCTCCCGCTGAAAGAGGACGTTATGATTCCATGTTCATGTTACATGGCATGTAGAAATGTTTGCATTGTGGATCACTTTATCCGATCGCTCACCTTGTTGGTCTCATCAATAAGAAGTTTTATTTTCACGAGTTTAATGAAATGTTATCTGATGCACACAATAGTATTGGATTGAATTTGAATGTATCAAATGTAATAGTGAAACTGATGGTGGTGCTATTGACGAACCTTTATTGAAACCCAAATGGAGAGAATGAAAGAGAATTATTGGGGGAATATTGACTGTAATCTAGAACATGAATGTATTCGAATCGATCTCTTATCAGATAATTTATTAAATGATAAAAATGTTAATTGTTATTCAAGTTCAAATTGACATTTCGAACTCTTGTTCAAATATGCTGTGAAAGAATGCAACATGTTTAGTAGAAATAAACATAATGGGGTGGGGAGGTGGGGGGCCTGGGGGCGGGCGGGGATTTTCAAAGCCTCTATTTAAAGGTAAAAGATTAAAACATGATGCAGACAATTATATTGTACATATTATTTTGTTGTATATATGTTTGTATTGATGTAGACAATTACGTGTCAATTTTAGCCTGTTTTTTTAAAGCAAAAATGTGTGGTGTTGAATGTTGTGTGGAGATATTTTTTGCGCTCTAAGATATTCGGTCTAACCATTTCAATAAAGTTTTGAATAACCATTCTTAGCTGACCTGGTAAATTATTTACATATTGTATCAACTACAAGATGTACAGCTATCTGAATAGTGAAGATGTGTTGTGTGAGGAACAAGCTCAAGCTGGTTTTAGAGGAGGTTATTCCACTGTTGATCATCTTTTTTCATTGTATGGAATAATTGAATTCTATAAGAGTAAAGGTAAAAAATTGAATTGCTTGTTTGTTGATGACCGTAAAGCATTTGATAATGTATACAGAATATTGTCGTGGAGGAAATCCTTACATTTAAACTAAAATGGAAACATTTTCAGAGTCATAAAGAATTTGCATAAAAATGCAAAATCATGCGTGCAGAGTAGAAATGAGTTTTCTGATTTTTTTCTGCAGTCAATTTGGTGCTTGTCAAAGTGAAAATTTATCCCCCTTACGTTTGTTCTCAATATTTTTATATGACTTGGAGGATCATCTTGAAAGAGACTTTGAAGGTCTTGATACGTTGAAAATGCACTAAGGATCATTTAATTGATAATACGATTGAGGTGTATTTGAAGCGTTATCTACTATTTTATGCTTATAACACAGTAATTCTTGCTCCACATAACAGGCACTACAAAGGGCTATCAACAGCCTACATTTTAATTGTACAACTTTATTGTAATTTTTGCCAGGGGACTAAGTAGACGATATCATATTTTTTACGTTTGGTATTAATGAGATTTAAGTGGTGAAAGAATACCCATACAAATTATTATATACGTACCATGTGTTTAATTCAACAATAACGTTAAAAATGAATTTATCACTCTGTCGAAAGATCTTAGTTGATGTTGTCTGTGCATTTACCATAATATTCCACAATCAAGTACAGATTATAATGTGATGTTCTAATATAATAATCCTGTTGTAACTCATTGTACGTAAAAGTAATATACTAAGAAATTACAAATGTATCAGGGTAACGTCATAGCATGCATACATTTTAATTTGAAAATAATCTTCAAAGTGGACTAGAATTCAAGAAAACCATCATTTTATCGATGGTTATGTCATTTACTAGTGCCTTTGGAAGAAGAAAATAGTCACAAAACATCTTCAAAACTATTTAAATTCAACTGTAAATCCGACCCTTGTTTTTAAATAGTGCATACAATATTTTCTTATTTGTAAGGCATTGCTGCACTAGCAATTGCATGGGGACACAGATCACGTTTGATAGAGACAGATCAAGTCAGATGTATAATCAAAAGTAACAAACCAATGTAAATGTACCAGAAAAAATTCATTAATAACCAATATTATTTTCTTTTTAATTGAATATTGTGTATTATAATTGTTGTTCCTTTCTTTTAATATTTTGCAAACACAACAATGGTTCATAATCACGCCCTGCATATGGCTGCATTTGTTACCTCAGTGGATACGGTTACCTCGGCAGTAGCAATAGAGAGAGGAGCATGTGCATACGTTAGTAAAATACCTTTGTAACATGTCTTCACAAACAGGTGATGAGTTTCTTATGTAAACCAAGTGTTTCAATAATGAACATAGATTATACAGTCAATGTGGTGTCGATTTGCATTTGGTTTTGTTATGTTTGAAGCATGATAATTTCAACCGGATAATCATTGTTTGAAATTGTTGAAAAAAATATTAGTTAAATGAGAGAGAGAAAAAAAACAGAACTACAAATTTGAACATTTTAATCAACGTAAGAAGTTTCTGTTAATACAATCGTTGCCCGCTGATATGTCTGAGGCATTAGAAAACCCGCCACAGCAAATACTGTAGAACTTTATCCACCCTTATGGCTAGTACAAAATGTCAGTACCTTTCAATAACTAATAATATTCTATTATGAATGAAATATTTATCGTATTGTCAATAGAATAAATATTTGTCAAATACAGGAGCATAAATTCAATGAACATTCAACATGGTTTAAACATTGATTCAGTTGTATCTTTATATATTTCTACCATTTTTGCTTTTAATGTTATGTGATTATGAACTCAAAGAACAACAAAATGTATCATTATATCTGATGATTAGTTGTATGTTATTATGAAAAAGTCTTAAAATACTTCATCGCAAACATGACTAAATATGGTATTCATATAATCGGACACATGTCGAACTATTCAATTCAATCTTAATCTACCATTGTTAGGTATTGGTGAATTTTGCACCAGCCCTTGGGTGCAGCAGTATGCCAACTATACTACCCGCTGTGACATTATAATATGGACCCTGGAACTTTTCACTTTTTTTGGAACCGAGGACTAAAATCTTCCTATTCTGTCAACTTTAAACGTAGACCTTTCTTCAACAAACAATACTTTAAAAAGACCACCAGTGTCCATCCCATGCTAACTTCCTACACATCTGGATAAATACATATCACAATGAAAGAGTAAATCTTCAACGTACTACTATATTACAGTTTGTTCTAAACATAACAAGTACACTACTTCATATAACTGAAAGTTCTTTAAGTTTCCAACCAAGTAAATACCAAACTGCATAACCAAGCACTTTTTACAGCTTTGCAAGAAGCATTTTCAATTGAACAATTTAACAACATTTTGTATAGAAAATAACCTCATCACGGTCGACAAAGAGTTTAAATGTCAAGTGTCTGTTAAAAAGTGCAAGTTGCAATCAATGTTTTCGAGTATCAAACCTCACAGTACTATCTACATTCATATCTACATTGGTACTGAATACTCAATAACCTACATTAAATAGGATGAACAACTGTTTAACAAATCCACACTCTTTTACCCTTTATGATAAGCCCTCAAACATCATTTTGCTCCTAGAACAACTAAAGTCAGTACAATATTAATAGTAATGTAATAACTACTGGCAAAATTATACAATATCATGGCTCAATGATGAACTGGTCAACAGCATTCGCCCATTGTTTCCTTAAAATATGAGAAACAATACAATACTAGCAGCATATGTCCTGGTAAAGTGAAAAGTTCCAGAGAGGGTGTGGAGAAGCTTCTCAGGCTTGGGCAGAGGTGGCAGCACGAGTATCTGGTCAGGTAGGTTACACAGGTGCAAAACGTACCTAGGTGAAGTATATTTGTATAATACAACCGGACCACAGGGTCCAAACAAAAATGTTTCATACGCCCAATTATGCTCACACATCCATTAACCGCGAGATGCGGCCGCAGTGGTTTGCATACCACCTCTGCCCAGTAAACTAGAGTAGCAATGACCGGGCCTGATGGGTATACAGGGTTGTACTCAACTATGGCCAAGCAGGGCAAAGGCCGAAGGTGATGGCACCTTCTGTGCTGACAGAGCTTTTGTTTGGTGACACAGCAATGTTCAGATATCTGCACACTTGGAGCACTGTATAAGAATTTAAAAATTTTCTTCTCATTTTCACCAGAAATTATTGATTTAAACTGACTTGCTATTGCATGCAGCAATTATCTATATTGTCACTATTTCCCATGTCATTAATAAGTATTTCAATGCCGTGAATTTTGAATTAAAACCATACCTGTGTTGCTAGTGGCGCTGCAAATAAATAGCAGTTGCCTAAGATTTTTTTCTAGTAACTCAAAAATTGAGTTTGGATAAAGAAGCTCTGTCTCACAGAGGGACCATCTCATGATTGCAGATGAGTATTTTACAATGCATTTGCCTTAAGGCATTAGTTATCGGGAGAAGGAAAGAAAGGTGAGAAAAGGACAAGGCTAGGGCCTTAATAATGTAGGTGGCGATGGAAGATGATGAAGTGTCAGCAGTGTCAAAATGATGACAGCTTATAGTCAAACAATGCACCTGTACATAATGAAAACACCCTCACAGACAAGCTGACAAAAAAGGTCACCTGCAACGTCTACTACAGGTCCACGTGGGAACGACTATCAAAATAAGCGGCGAAATGAGCAAAGAAAAGACAACACTGTGAGGATGGCCAGCACGCACCTCCTCCACAACTACTCCACCCGGTTATCACGCAACTAGCACAACTAAAAGCAATTATCAACAACAACTTGGATTGCTTAAGGTTCAAATAAATGATTGACATCAATAGGAAACCAAAAAACTCACAAGCGGTCTATCAAACTGGGTTGTTAAACAAACAATACAAACTCGTATATTCAAGTCCTCAAGTAGTAGTTTCACTATATTTTTTTGTTATTATGTCCTAGCAGTAGTAGCAGAAAAACTCTGCATGCACCTTACACAATAGAACAAGCTTTGATATGCACAAATCACGTGACAACGACGTTTCTTGCAGCCTCTACCTATGGCGATTTTAAAGCACATCAAAACGAGGCTAAATTTTGTTGTTACGGCATCAGCAGCGACAGCACGTGACATTGCAAACATGTCCTTGTAGTGGTTGTAGTAGCAGCACCACATCGGATGTGGTGTGGGTAATTGTCCTATAGCAGAGCCACCCAGCAGTGGATGTGCATCACCGGCTCTTGGTGGCAGCGACGACGATGATGACGCCAATTACCCTGTCTGAATATCCACTTATAATACCTCATGACTGTGGCGGTTTAAAAAAACCGCCACAATAATAGCCTATGTATCCATCATGTGATTCACAATTACACGGGTGTGGTCCTTCGCGCGTAGATGTCCTCCCCACGCAGGTCTCTGATATCCCTATGGTGGTGCTCTCCGGGACCTCCGGCACCTCCGACACCGCGATGGTAGTGGTCAACCAGGCCTGCACCCCGCGGTGGCAAGTGGTCAGCTCCCCCTCGCACCAGGTTGTCGCGACTGTGGTCGCGCCGCATGTTGTGCTGTAGCTGCTGCTGCTGCTGCATTCGCTGCTGGTCAAGGTTATCTCTGCTGCCGTGGTGGTAGTGCATAGCCGCGCCCGCCGCGCCCGCCGCCGCGCCCATCGGGCCACCGCCCGTCACGGAGATGTGGTTGTCGCGCGGCAGCGTGGCGGCGGCGGCGGCGTTCTCACGAGTGAGGTTCTCGCGGCTGTGGTGGTCCCTGACGGAGTGCACGGAGTGCTCGCGGTACAGGTGCGTGTCGGCCGTCGTCGACAGTGTGTGTCGCGACGGGTCGCGCGGCAACGTATAGTTCGACATCTCCTTCGACGTGTCCGACACCGGCGTATACGTGTAGTACGTGTCCGAGTGCGAGGGCGAGTTGTCGCGAGAGTGGTCGCGTGACTGCGAGTGCGAGCGCGGAGGCCGCCGGTAGCGGTTGGCCGCTGCCGAGGAGACAGGGCGCTCGTTCGACTCTAGCATTGTCATTCGCTCCTGCTTTTTCCGGTAAGCATGCTTATGCCGGTAGATATACAAGTACACAGAAAGCACCCCAGTTAACTCAGATATGACAAAAGATCCAACAGTCATCATGAAGGAAGACCCGTAGCTGTACTGGAAGATGGGTTCGTCCATGCCGGACGGCTTGGACTTGCTACCCACCTCCTCCGTGATGGCCCCGATGAAGAGGATGATGCCTATCAAGGTGATGAGGCCTGAAATGTGAGTGATAGATGTTAGTGTGTAATATACGGACCATAGTAACATCGGCCCATGGTATTTTCGAATCAAGTAACTTCAACCCAGAACGGTAATTGCGGACAATAATTTCGGAGTTGTCCAATGGACATACAGTGATAAAAATTCCCACTAAAGTAGTATTTTTAACACTTTCTGATTTATTTTGTAACAATAACTTTCAGAGAGTTGGGTGGCACCAGTAGAAGCACAGATGTTATGTCATAACTAGATGAGGGCATACATTTGCAATTATATTCGACTTGTAAAATAACCAGTACCATAAAAAGATGCTCATGCAAACTTGCTTATGCAGTGTTGGAAATATCTTTAGGTTGACCCAATAGAAGAGGTCAGTAACCTTATTGAATGCAAATGCAATGAAGTTTTTACATTTGTTTAATGTATCCACATTGATAGAGTATGCTTTTCAATGTATGCATAAAACAATTTAGCTTAATTGATAGCTCAGATTTTTCAAAATATTGAAAATATAAGCGAAATAAATGGACAAAATCTCACAGCTAGTTTATTTTAGTAATAATACATAAAAGATATATATCAAGGTAAACCAATTAATTAATGATAACTCTGTTGTTCTAGTGTAAACATTTTACCCTCTGTGCCCCTGGGGCATCAGGAGTATAGGAGAGAGCCACGCACCAGTGCCTACATTAGAAGGGATTTTTGTCACACTCTCCGCCAGTTTTCACTTTCCAAGTTCGTCCGCTTGTACGGGACTAGCTTGGTCAATGGAAACTTAACCCCAGTTATGATCCCAGGCGGCATCTGTAAAGAATGCAAGAATTAAGTCATTCCACAAACATTACACACAAGAGCAGATAAAATGGATGAGACACACCACAATACTGCTCACCAGCCGAAGCCAGTGGTGGATTTGCCAACATCTGGAGCACCCATCTGTCTTCGGACACGCACCACCCGAAGGTGCAGTAGAATGCGCCTGTCAAATGATATCAAGTGCAAACCCGAGTAGACAAAGAGGCATTCCATCTGTTCATTCCTTCGCAGTAAAATGCTGAGTCTCTCCTATATAGATTTTTCAGGTGACAAGGGAGAAAACCAGCGAACCAAATTCGAGCTACGCCCACCAGTCAAAAAACCCAGAATACTGTGACTAGCTGAGATGCTGAAAAGCATTACACATTAAACGTGTTCCATATTTGACTACCATAAATACTACTACTAAAAGTCTTCAAAGGGCATATCTTAACATGTTCAGAACACATGTCATCATTATCCAGGATATCTCAGAATGGGGGTCCGGGTGTAAAATATTGTACACTAGAAAGTGAGCCCCCTGAGACACAGTGGATCCAGGAACTATGAAAGTTCTGACCGGAAGAACTGTATGCCAAATCTCATTATGTACATAAGTAATGAGTTAACCTCTACTTATCCAATTAGATACATTGTTCTGTGTCTTTTATGGCTATGTTGGCACAAGGAATATCAAGACTGCCAATTTGAATGATGAGCTATATGCTTACAGGTTACAATATTCTTTATGTTCCACATTGAGTGGATGAATCACATAATAAAACGTCATTAGATATCAGTGTCTGAGTGTTTGTGAGTCACCACTTCTAACAAAATCATCAAAATTAAAAGCCCCCAAGATCTACAGACAGCTTCCCCTGTATGCTCCCGATGGAGTTGTGAAAGTATGTGAGTGTGCCATAATAGATCTGGTGTTAATGCTGCTCACTTGATTCAAGCAGCCTAGAGACTGAAATTGCTGTAAAACCAACACATTACATTGATTCTAAATCATACATAGATATATTAAACTTGGGTGCACCGGTTGCCGGCCGAGACCATGTAAGCCCTATCGACTTGAGAAAGAATCCTCTAAAGTCGGTGATATATATAAGTGAATTAGTATAGTAAAAAAGCAAAAATTAACTTTGAAATCAATACTGAATGTGGGCCGAATTTACGGGACGATATTACTTGCTCAGCAGGGCCGAATTTACGGGAGGAAATTACCGTTTTGGGCCGATATTACTTGGTCCGAAAATACAGTGGGCCGAAATTACCGGGGACCTTCATTCTGTTTCTTACAATCTATGATGCTTGTTAGCATTAGAGCTGCTCACCTCCAACCACGTAGAGAATCCCAGCGATGAAAGTGAGCACCTTTTTCTTGTGGTTGCAATGGCCGATGAAGCAGACGATCTCCCCAACCAGCAGGATGAATAGACTGATGAGCGGGAACAGCGTTGAGCGCCGCATCGTCACTGCAATCAGTAGACTAATTAGATTTCTAGTAGATGTAACGGACCATCACCTGCTAGAGTACGAAAATGTGTACACAAGAGCCCTCTCTTCTACAAAGAAAGCATCTATATAATAAGATAATGTGTTCAGTGTTCACGGTAGGACGCCTTCACTAAAAACACTCCCAAGATGTCCCATAAAGAGGAGACTTCTGTCTTCTGTATTCAAGTTGGTTATACTCTCAGAGGCTATACTGTACCATTTTGACGATGTTGGAAACTCATCTGGCCCGTTTTATACATGCTAATTCTGTTTTAAACATATTCTATAAATTCTTTCATACCTGTTTACGTTCTAGTAGACAAACGAAACAATGTATGGATTCGAAAAATATAATTAAATATGTAATATTCATGATCATATTTGTCATCAATATGCTTCTCTACATTCAATACGTTGAAATGTTGCAACAGCACTCAATGTATAACCACACGCACGCACACACACAATCATAAATACAAACAACCGAAATACTCCACCCGTGCCAAAAGCACTGCATGCAAAAACCCAACAGGGACCATATTAAACAAGCTCGTCCCTATTTTATTTCCACGTTCAAGGTGGTTCTCATTGAAAGTTCCCCTCAGGAAGGCCAGCCGCTGGATGTATGGGGGCCCGGGGAAAGCTATTTCACCACCCAATTAATGGCCAGCCTCTTTTATAGGGAATGTTGCTCGGGTTTTTACTTAAGCCAGCCAAGAATGCCCTTCTTCAAACTACTCAAATTTATATCCTTTGAGGAATCTTACATAGGCCATTTGTCGGGAAGACTAATCCTACAGCTACGAGTTGACGCAGGCACCAGGCATGTACGTATTGGATAAATGAGCCCGCCCGCCTTGGGTGAAACTAGTACAACAGGATGTCCGCCTCTCCTTCTTCCTGCTTATTATCATTAGCCGGTGTGAGGAAGAAATAAGGTGGTAGAAAGGCTGCATTATCCTAAGAGATGGATCATAAATGTACATAGTAAACGAGAGCTGTGGGAATTGAGCGGGAAGCAATGATTCACACGCCGCCCGCCGCCGCCGCCGGCGGCGCTGGGTGGTGGGTCTGCTGATGAGTACGGGCTAATGTATGTGGTCAGTTTAAAATGGACCAGTCATAGTGAATGAACAGCTTTGGGGACTGACACAAGGTCATGTTGGTGCCCGCCGAACGGCACTTGTTTTTGCCGTGAGTATTATTTTGTATGATGTGGGTGAGTGTATACCAATCCTGCTCACAGAAAGACACTTTCCTCCATCCTATATTCATTGGCAGATCGCACCCCCATCCCCTTTTCCCACCAAAATACTTCATTTTCATAGGGGTTTTCATGAAATACCTTGAGTGCGCCCCCTTTCCTGAAGTGCGCCCCCGCCCCCCTTTCCAAAAACCTGGATCTGCCACTGATATTTACTACATCCGCAGTGCTTCCTCAAATTAAACTGTTTGGATTATTACGGGTTTTATGAAAGAGTGTAAGCTGTTAAACACATAATTCACATGTGCATTGTTAAGTACACACCTATTGTATGCAAATGTATGTTACTTTAAAGGGTTAACTAACTGCTGTTCCCACTGATTTTTGCGTCGCTTTAGCTGAAGCGAAAGCCTTGTAAAATGATAGAAAATTTTCTGTGTTGCATCCGTTAAAATAATTGAGTAGAATGTAGATAGTTTAGGTAGATGCTTGTTTCAAATTTGATTTTATTTTTTTAAATTTTTGAATTAATTAATTTTACAATATTTTGATATGAATTATTATGATATGTTTTCATTTTATACTGACTCAAAGAAGCCTGTACAAGGCGAAATATTGTAAAATTGATGAATTAAAAAAATAGAAAAATTAAAATCAAATTTGAAACAAGCATCTGCCTAAATCTATCTACTCAAAAGCCTTGTGTTTGTTTAGTTACAAGTACCATTAAACTATATATGTATTTATCTATTCATGTGTGTCTTTGAACAAGCTAGAGTGTATTTATTAATGAACCGATTTTGTTCAATCTTTACAATCATTTGCAATGCCATGACACAAACCTGATTCGACTTTTGGTACTTTGCCAATTAAAATGTGTTTTTCACAGGACCATTTATGGTCGATTTTCAAAGAATTTCTGCAATAACTTTAATACTGCATGAAAGAAAACGTTCAAACAATGTTTACATGCGTACTGAAAGTCACATATGGTCAATGTTGGCCCTTTGCCAATTAATATTCGCCCATTAGAGAGCCATATCAAGTCAATTATTTATTCCCCCACCCCACCTAGATAGTATCAATACGGTTTGAAAGTTGACCAACAAATTTGGTACAATGATTATATTAGCTCGAGAGAGCCCGGAAAGAAAATCATCGCTAAAATAATGTTGACTCATCAGTCTCATGTAAAACCTGCACCCCAGATTTGACCAACACATATCAGGTGCGACTCTATTCGTGGAGAGCACTGACCACAGTGCAATAAACCATCTAAGAGATTCTCACTTGGAGCTCCGCTTATCTATGGTATCATGTTCTGTGGGGTCAAAATTAGCGCCAACTTTATAGTGGTATCATTTTCACATTTCACATTCAAAATGTTCATGCTATAGATTTTACAGTGATGATGGTCATTTTCAATTCATTTAAGAACATTGGCTCATTTAGCACATTGGATGCATGTAGTTTATTGTTGAATGCTACTTCAAAGTGATTATATTCATTCATTGATGTTAGATGATAACAGAGGAACAATTTATAACCAAATACATTAACTTATATAGTTACACCTTTATTTGATAAACATCTGGCTCAAGACGACACTTTTCATGTATTTTATATTATACTAAATTAACTTAAGGACTTTTACAAAAATTAGTATCACTATATAGATATAGTTCAATTTAGTAAATGAGGAACCAAGAAAGATAGATTGGGAACAGCAATATATGATGAATTAATTAGATCAAAAGTGATCAGAGAGCACAGCGTTGCAAGAACAACATTGACTCGTGACAATAAAGATATTTACGATAGGAGCCCCGTTTACTATGATCTTGTGTGAACTTCAAAGTAATTCAGTTTGAAAACATCTTGATGAACGAATACTTTAAAGACTATAAAGCCAATCAAAATCCTGTTTGCAACATCAACATAATGAAATACATCTACTGCACCTTTTTAACACATGCAATTACAATATGTACAGCTGGAAAATATGCTAGAAAATGGTTCCAAATAGAACATGTGGGTTACTTTGCACCTTCTCTTCATGATTTTAAGCCCACAAAGATCCCACAATGCAAAATATTTTGAGAATTAAAACCCTCAACCACAACCACACCCGCAGTATAAGTGGCAATTCAGCCCACAGCCCGCAAATTTGCTGGTGCAGACGTGGGACCTGCAGGCTTCAGGGGCCCACGCAGGGCTCTGGTCCCTACTAAAGTGTGACAGGGTGGGATGTTCTAATCCTAACTGCGCAGTTATACAGAGTAATCTGTTATGGCATTAAGCTCAATAAAGAAACATCGCAAATGTTGTCCTTAGGCCCTAACATTATTGATAATGATACTTTTATGAAAGATTGGGTAAAATTTTAAATTTGGGTTTCCAATCAACTTTTAAACATATTAAGGTCTTAGGTATACATATTGTATTAATGCTGAGAAAATAATTTAAGCAAATTTCAAGCCAAATATTAGAAAAAAATGCAAGTCATTTGAAACCAATGGAAAAGAATGACACTTTCATTAATTGGGAAGATTTTGATTTTAAAATCCTTGGGAATCTCAACATTTGTACATTTATCAAATCTAAAAAGCTTTCCTAAAAATATATAGCTAAAATCGAGCAAATATTTTATGAATTTTTCAGGGGTAATAAGTCATACAAAGTGAAGGTAGATATAACGATTCAAGATTACCATAAAGGAGGTCTAAAAATGCCAGACCTTGATACAATATTAAACGTTAAGAAAAGTAAATGTGTTATCCAAAATCTTGGACAGTGGCAATATACGATAAACAAATTAATTGGTATAGATTTACGTCAAATTTTCCTACTTAGCAATTATGAAGTTAAAGATTTTCCTGACATCAATAATCTTTATATAGAAGTATTACATCATAGAACTCAATAACAGAGACGATAGATAATTCTGTTGAGGGAGAACATTTTCTTTTCTATAATAAGATTATTAGACTAAATGATCAGTATTTATATAATAAGAATTTTCTTAAATGTGGTGTTTGGAAGATAAAGGATTTATTCTCAAGGGGTGGAAGAGTCATACCTTTTGATGTTTAGGAAAAAGGGTAAGTAGCAGTATATAGTTGTTGTGGCGAAACGCATTAGAAAAAATCACATCAAAAAGGTTTGTATCCTACAGGTTATATTAATAAAGATAATGAAATCAATGGTATCGCTAGATAATGAAGTTCCAACTCTAAATAAACATAATTTAGTATACGTTTTTATGATTACCTGGCCCGTCATAAAGAATACGAATTAGTACTTAACGACTTTATATTGTGATAAGTATCAGATAAAGGTATTACATATAAAATTATATTACCGGGGTATGTATATATTTCCCTATTTTTAAGATATTTTGAGCATGTATGTTTTTCCCATTCAACTTTTTTCATAATTACTTTTTATTTCTATTCAATTATTGCACATATCACTAATAAAAAATAAAGAATATAGAAATAGAAATACTCTAGCACTTCCTTTAAGAGGGCTGTGCGCCAGTGACCTATCACTAACAGGGATGTTTGTTACACTCTCCCCCAGTTTTCACTTTACAAGGTCGTCCGCTTGTACGGGACTAACTTGTGCAATGAAAACTCACCCCGCAATATATCCATGCATTATCCATACTAAGTTCTTGTGATGTCGAACATCTCCTTCGATAACTGCTTCTATAAGTCACACCTGGCAGAGTGCACATCTAGAGTGGGCTTCAGCTGAGACGAAAGAGTAGTGATCCCTAGGTCTCGGTCCGAAAGAAAGTAGGATTAGAAAAATTTCTCACACAAACTCACCAACTTCACGCTCAGATCTCACAAATAAGTTTCACAACTGTCTTCAGGTTCTCCCTGTTTGTCACTAAGACCGTGTGGTAGTTACTACTCAACCACACCCGGGCAAAGACTGAAGTGATACTTGCCAGTCTTATCTGAGATGCTAGAAGAATGAATTCTACTTTTGCTGTTTCCTAGAAATGTATAGTTTAGTGAACCGAATTCGAGCTACGTTCACCAACACTTAGAATATTATCCTTAGCTGAGAAATGCTGAAAATCATTCAGTATCCTGTTCGTATAGCACTCAAGTGCTCACTGCTCGGTCAATTCGTTTCCGACTCACTAGGAGACCGTTGTGTCTTGTCAGTGTCATTTTTCAATTCCGGGTGGGAAATTCGGGAGGTTCCCATCATGGCCCCTGTAGCCTTGCATAAGCTCATTCATTTCCATATCAAGGGAGTCTTCTTAGGCTGAAGCCTGGTATCCTGATCACAGCACAAAAGCGGTAAACTTGAAACCCCTGATGCCTTTTCAAGCAACCGGTCACCTGCGCCAGCAGGTATTACACATCTGGAGTTCTCATTGTGTTTAATTACTCCCTAATACTGTATGCGCATGCCAAAGTCGCATGTCAACGCAGGCACAGGCCCCGTAGGAGACTCCTAACCCGTTCAGGGGACAGAGGAATGGAGACGACTGCACAAGCTCATGTAGCATGCAGCTCGAAACCGCCTTCTCCGATGGAAGAGACTACGGGTATGTTCTAATAACACTAACAACTCACCTACTTCATGAATGGACAGACAGGGCGCCTATGGGCGGGCCACTCTGACATAGGTGAAGGGAGAGCCTGGTTGTGGATAGAGAATAAGTTCTCCACAGGAGTTGGGTTGTGTGCCATATGTCAGCTCAGCACCGAATCTAAGCTCGAAGTGCCGCTTGTCGGCTTACTATGCTTGGTACTGAAGTGCACCAAAACATGTCTGATACTCTACTGGCCCCAAAAAACAACAAAGTCCCTACTCCAGAGAGTATGATAAGCGGATGATAAGTTTGTAGCCATACCCGCCCGGCAAGTTTAATATGAAATCCAAACCCAAGACCACACCTGAAGAACAACATCCGATATCAGTACTCATGATATTAATGTAATTACAACACTTCGTTAAAGGCCCACCCCTAAATTGGTTGAGGTTTAACTTTGTGACTAAGAGTAATGGTCTGTTTTAGTGTGGAGATATCACTAGCTTGCACGAGTGACGTCTAAGCCTGCTCGTGTGAGCGTTACCGAACGAGAGAAAGCTATGACAAAGTAGGGAGATAACCTGATCTCCTACGGCTCTTAACCAATCAGAATCGAGAATGAACGGTAAACTGGGGCGAAAATGTAATACGACGTTTTCCTGCTTCATTGCTTAGTACGAAAGTAAATATGGCTAACGTAAGCATTTTCATTGTCCATGTGTCAATATTGTTCTGGCGACACTGCGCTCTCTGAGCACGTTTGATCTGGTGTTTTCAAGCACATAGTACCAAGAAATTATGCATGGCTATTTTGTTATTCTTGGAGAAATTTTCAATGACTTTAAAATTAGATATCATGCACGAAAGCATGGGCGAATGTGTGTTTTTATTTATCACGTCAGAGTTGATTCCAGCCCAGTTCACTGCCACGGTCAAAATCAATAACTAGTGCTTGCAGCCATCAAAATAGCTCATTTGCATACTTGTGGCTGGAAATTGTCCCATCCTTTAAATATAGCTTAATTGGGGATTATTCCCCAACTCAATAGTTGATTATGCTAAAAGTTGTCTACTGCTTTAAATGGTTAGGCTTAGTACATATCAAAGTGCTGTGACTACCTAGCCTTTGGTTGGGTGAGTTGAGGTGAGTAGACTCTGTAAGAGAATAGTGTAGAAACGTGGAAGATATGTACACCTCCCACTGGGGTATAATTCAAACCAAAGGGATACACAGGTAGGTCTCCAGATTTGGTATACAGAGGGAACCACGGTACATAACTAAAGTATGTACTATGAGTGAAATTTTCAAACTTGGAGAGATCACTCACTACATGATATTTTTCATATGCTCAAAGATAGACCAGAATCAATGAGACATACGTACCAAAGCTCATTGAGCTCATTTTCGTTGCATTAAAAAAAATATTTTGCGTTATTATGTGCTAGCACAACGAGATACTTAAATGTGAATGAATGGAAACGTAAGGCGAAATACGCGAAGTAACTTTCGGACGTCTAGAGACATGAAATAGTCCGAGAAGGTTCACAAGGTACCATTTAGGAATCAATTTAGGCACCTGATTTCCTCGTGATTTTTAGGTAGTGAAGGATCCACTACGTTCCGTAACGGTGTGTAACATTGCATATAACAGTAGGGACCATGGGTGCGACCACCGGCTCATCAGGCGCACCCCCCCAAACAAATCAAGAGCTCATCAGCCACTTTCGGCTGGAGTCCATACAAGCAGTTGGAGACTTCTAAGTGATGACAGAAGATGACATGAACGAGGCCAAGCACACATCCTTCTCCAGTAAGCAGAAACCATATGGACCACTTGTTGTTCCCACCATCGAAGATTGGAGTGGAAGATCCCTGACAGCCTTGTCATCACGTCGAGTGCGTTTACACGCCGGTGAGTTACAGTAGTCCTGGGCTTTGGAAAACTCCTAGACAATATCTTCGGTACATGTAGTCTTACATCCTCACAGGTTGATGATAAATCAGAACCCATTCTCCCACCACGGAAAGTCTTGAGCTACAAGAAAACTCAATGAGGCGTCATGAGGCATCACGTGCTGCCGGATCAACAAGCAGGCAAGTAGTAACATCTCATGAAATGGCCTATACCTGTACGCCACGGATAACATACCACATTGCATATAAAATTGGCCGTGAAGATATCAGGCAGTATGGCGGCGGATCCATCATTAAATCGTCAAGAAGGCCGTCCACACATTCCCCACAAGAAGATTGGGACAAGTCCACCATCTCCTGCATACGTGCCTCGTCTCAGTTGCTGAAGATGCTTTTCCCATCCGATCACAGTAGGAACAACGCTGATCTCACTTCCCGAGTACAGCCTCAAGGGTTGGAGATGACGAGAATATAGTTGCTGTGACTAGGCACCTCCGGAGGGAACCCCGAAGACACTATTTGTCTGCCAAGAAGCTAAAAATTAGTGCTCCTCCACCCCCAAGGCGTGCAGTTGATAGCTAGGTCGCACCGTAGACACCCCCGTTGAGCTGATGGAAGTCCACCCCACACTTCACCAACAGTAGAACCTCCCCACCCCGCCCCACCCCCGATATCATGCATCCTCAACTACGGGAAAACAAGGAGACAAAAAACCTTCACTAGGCCAGTACCCCCCGTTCACATACGCACCAGCTCCCAGTGGTTGAGCTTCTGAAGTAGTTCGCTCTGGTCTGCAGATCTCATCTTCCAACATCATTCGTACGTAAGTCTGGGTCCCAGAACACAACAACCGAGGCCAGCCATAGCCAGCCGTATGAGTAGGAATATGCGATCAGACCGTATGTCCCACATGTCTCAGCTCAACAGGTGCCCCAGCATCGTGGAGGTCTTCAGGTGCTTACGACGTCACACCTTCAATAGACAGCGAATAGAAGTCCCCACACGCACGCGTAGGAGCTCGAGGACCACTGCAGGCATCACGCCAGTCCTAGTCGGGACGTACGTGTCCGCACGGCGCTCACTCTGGGTGCCATAGTGCCGGTCCACGCGACTGACAGCATTGATGATGGAGTGTCATGGAGTGTCATTCCAATTTACGTGAAATAATGCGAACGTTTCGGGTTTTAATGAATATTCAATGGTGCTATATTGCGTTAGTTATGCGAAATAATGTGTAAGTCATTGTTACGTTTCTTAATACGTTAGTTACGTGAAATGACTCTATTTTAATTTCCAATCAACATGAGCTCAATGGGCTTTCATACACAAGTTACCCGCGTCACTGATAATACAACAGCAATGCTCTGAACAACATGTGATGTGAGTAAAAAAAGAAGTCATTTTTGAAAAGATACAAGTACTTTTAAAATCATCTCCTCTCTGCTCTATACACTACTTGCCATGGCGGCTGGTTAAGACATATTGTCCATCCATAATTTAGCAGAAGCTGCTGAAGTTTGTTGCCGCAGCGTGCCGTGTGCAAATGAAAATAGATGGCTCATGGACATGATGGGGAGGCTGGTGGCGGGGTGCTCACGCCGAGGCCACTACTCAAAACCGTAGTTCCCCCCAAAAGCTACAACTTGTTGGACTTCAAATAATGCACCTACTACAGCTACTGTTACTGCTAGTACTACCTTGGTGCACTTTTTGGGTCAATGTACGGCCTACAATGGTTTACGTCTTATGGCTTTGTGTTGCTCTCTTTTAAAGGGAATGTATTTTGTGTATGTAAATGCTTGAATAATGGACATTTGCTTGGGTGGGGTGGGTTGAGGTGTTGGTTCGATGGTAGATTTTAAAGGTTTGTTTTTGTTTATTTCTTAATGTCAAGGATAAAACATTACAATACATATTAAAACACGAATAGATGTTGCCCGGCCATATGTGGGGTATAAGACCTTTACACTAAAAATAAAACCATGATAAAAAAATAGATAAATAAAACTTATAAAACTTATGGTTGTGATAAAATGAACTTATATTCTACCAAGTTTACATTAAATATTTAAAAGATGTATGCCTTAATATTAAAAACTAATTTCCCTAAATCACTTTTCAATTCATGATCTTTCTGTGATAAAAAAAACAACATTTTATATGATAATTATGACTGTGCCACATAATAATAACTAAGAAAGAGTTATGTTTTTATCATATAAATATTCCAATAAGTCACATTATTGAATAACCCTGTGTGTTCTGCACTCGGCTGGTCTAGGGTCATGTTTACCCCAATAAAATTGTTGTCTTATATTTAACAAAAAAATAAATAAATAATCGTCACTCTTGATAATGACAAGATTTAAGCGGACAACTTTCTAAAAGGACTCCAAAAGAATTATTTTTCAATGGCACCTGCATTTGTGGTTCTCAACATGTGCGTGGTCCAAGCGGACCTCAATCAAATATTTTTATGTGAGTCATGATATTTAAACAAGTAAAATAATCTTCAGTCTTCACAATGAAGGATATAGGGTGAGAACTATTTAAAAGGAAAAGAAGAAATGCCAAGTGGAGGAAACACATCACAAGAAGTGTACATCTGCAGTCCGCATGGACCCTTAATGTACTGATTAGGGTTAAATACCCTATTTTTGGGAGGCAGGAAAAAGTAACTCCGTAATTTTACGGCCTAGTGACCCGACCTTCTGCAATAAAAAAGCATCTGCAGACTGCATTATGTATGAAATTCCCGCAACAACATATAAGAAGCGCGCTGGTCGCTGGTCGCGGTAAACTTCAGAACACTTGCAGTGAGTACATTAAAGTAGTATCTAGCTAGCGGTTACGTGCAAACAGCGAGCAGCGAGTGTGGAGCTAGTACTTAAAAGAATACTGCACAATTCGAAATATTTTCATACGATTTAAGTAGGGCTCTGTTGATGGAGGGGGACATGTATCCAATATTTACTATACAAACAACATTCTTATTCATGAAGAATACTACATGAATACAAATAGGGTTTGTATAGTAAATACAGTAAAACCTCTCTTCTAAGAGCGCCTTTAGGACCAGTGCAAGGTGGTATCAATAGAGAGGTGGTATCTATGCCGAGGTTTATTTTGGTAGTTTTATGAAGGTTTGGGACCATGAAAAGTGGTCCTATTATAGAGGTGGTCTCAATTGGGAGGTGGCCTTAATTGGAGGTTTTATATATGTTGCAGTAAATCAGTGAAATCAGGGATTTTGCAAAACCTTCTCACGATGCTGGCGCCTATGGCTCTGTTCGATGATACTAGCTATGCATTTGGTGGTTGTCGTTAGAAAGTAACAGCTAGTTCGATACGTTTTAATATACTGGCTGCAAGCTGTACCCTTCTCACTGGTTCCAGTTATTGCTAGCTAGATACTATTTGATATACTCGTGCTGGCAGCTGGCTGCAATCTATATAGCGAGCAGCTAGCAGCGACTAGCGCGCTGCTTATATGTCGTCACAGGAATTCCACAAATATAGCATAGTACATTGTATCTTCCTTCAACAGAAAACATCATAATGAACATACACATGTAAGTATTCAGCAGAGCACTTGTTCAGTATATCTCCAGTACTCGTGCTAGCCTTTGTTAATCCCCCTTCTCATCTGTCAATGAAACACCCTGCACGAGAGTTACATAATAATGCCTCTGCGCTTGACGTAAACAACCAGAAAGACCTTTTATGTAGATGAAAGAAACTTTTTAGTGATTTCAGCAACTAAAGTGGATTACTTTGTGTACATTTGAGTTATATGCTTTTGTTGTTTCACCTAGTGTACCACGTAGTATATTTTAATTTGCAAGGACTTTGCTTCCGGTCGAATGTTCTTATGTCAAAAGATTACCAAGCATTAACCTCCAAAAATGGGTCTATTATTTTGAAGATAGTCTTGATACTTCCAGGTTGGGCAGCTTTGCCATACAACCACCACAACTTACTTCAAATGATAGGCTAAAAACTAGCACACTTCCTATACACTGCCAATATCAATATCATATCAATTGATACACATAACATGACACTAAAATCCTTGGGATACTAAAAGCATCTTTATGCATTGACTTGCATCACAATCCAGCCTGTTCGAAAGGCGTGTGTGATGCCTGTGGAAATCCCATTACTCTATGCAGAAAAATGGACCACCGGGGGGCGGCTATGTTTCCCTGTTGAGTTATAAGGCAATTGTAAATTGACATTCTGTTTTGTTCTTGTTGTTTTCGTCTTGTTGTGCCCTCTAGGCGTTGACCTATATTCCAGCAAAGATACATGACATAGGTATACTAAACATTGGGGCGGGCGCTTCGAATGCAAGTAGATGACTTTGAAGAACAGCATCTACGTTTATGCTTTAGTTTTTGTAAGGTTGGCATAGGCAGATCCAGGTTTTTGGAAAGGGGGGGGGTGGGGGGCGCACTTAAGGGATTTCATGAAAAACCCTATGAAAATGAAGTATTTAGGTGGGAAGGGGGGGGGGCGCCCCCTGCGCCCCCTGGATCTGCCTATGGTTGGTAGAATGGAACGTATCAGTCACGTACATGTGTACCATCGACGTAATGAGATTTATTTACAGTCACTAATTCACTGTTATCGTGCGTGAGCGATTTTATATTAACACCAGGTCATGAGCTGGGATTCCCTTTGAAGATCACTTTTGAAAAAGCTCCCTGAAAAAACTAGGTTACGAGTTTCAAACATGGCCAAATCTTGTGCGTCAACGATGGCAAACGATAATATTGTCACGCCCCGCATACTATATAATCCCCACTATCAGGAAATACTGGCGACACCACAGCTCAGTACAGTAATTAGCTGGAGGCGTTTTGCTGGCTGTGGGTGTCCAAAGGTCAGAGGGCGCCGTAATGGGTTTTAGATGGAGACGTATAGCACGTATTAGCTGGGATCTTGGGCGCGGGGCCGCTGGCGGCAAGGCGGCCTGCTTGTGGTGGAGGGGGCCGGGCATGGGTGTTATGACATAGTGGCCCATAGTAGTGTTTCTTGTCACGCAATAGCTAATAGCTTTACGCTAGGAGATACTCAGATGAAAGGTTGTCGTACAATTTGACTTCCACAGACACATTGTATTGAAACAACGTATGTTCACTGTCTCCCATAGTCGCATCATAGACACACTCATGCATGTACATACGCGCCACTCTCTCACTCAACCATTTGTCTATCCAACAAACCACTCAGCAGCCACACACCTACTCAGTAAACCACCCGACGACCCAGCCAGCAACTTACACCCACCCAACCCACCCACCTATGCACCCAACAATCCACCCACCCACAATCACCCACCAAGCACCAATATGCAACCAACCCACCCAGTACAACTCAAGCAACCCACCCAACCACTCACCCACCCATCTACCCACCCACCCAAGTGCCCGGCCATTCACAAACACCTGTCCCCTGTACTCACGTAGGATCGCCTCTGTTGTCTGGAGCCCGTCTCGCTCCATGGCGGTGAAGTAGCTGATGTACTCGCACGTGGGCCGGTTGTTCATGAATGCTGCAACAGAAAGCATACAAAATATCAGGTTGTGCGCGGATTATGCAATTACTCTGTGAATTGTATGATCTTTACTGGTTGGCGACTATGTAGGTGCTTCACGTTGGTCCATTGGGCCTGCTGGTCTGAAAGGGGGTCGGGGGTGGGTGGGTGTTACTGTAAAACTAGAATATTTTGTGGCTATTAAATTTTGCGATTTTCATCTATAAATTATTTTGTGATTATTTACATAGGCTATCTATGTTTGCTCACTATTTAAGTTTGCGTTTTTGCACCTACCCACGAAATTTGCAAATTATATTATATTTCAAGCTTTTGGGTTTAAACCGTGCATTCTGTACATTATTATAATGAATAAGCATAAATATTTGCATTCCTTAAATGCCAGTCCTCTGCACTGCGAGAGCTAAAGAAGCTATGCTAGAGGGTTCTTGTGGAATTTCAGGATGCATATGGTACATTCTTGTGGCACTGGAATCCGGTCTAAACCCTTTAAAATGTGTGTTTTTATAGAACTTTCTCTAAATTCACTAGTTTATCAATTTTTTTCTGACAGTACACGTTTGAAGATTTACATATAATGTTATGTGATAATAATGATGAATAGCAAGACTGATCACCATCAACCAGCAATAGACAGGATAGCATTTGACAGTTCATTTCCAGACTAGAGGTTGCACTGTAAATATATGTAATAATCCAAATTGTATAATACTGTAGGTAGATTTATTCAGAGAAATACTTGTATTAATGTTATTGTACCAGTAGTTAGCGTGAAAAGATACCTAAGAAGTGTACGAAATATTATTCTGTTTCTATTTTTAGTTTGAAAATTGATATTTGAACAACACAAAAGGTAGAAAATAGAATAAAGAATAAATGATGAAAGATGGTCATAAAGCATTCAAGATATATGAATACTCATACAAGTAGTATACGTAGAAACTCTACATAGCTACATAGTTACAGGCTCTATAGGCCAATAGTAAGTGGCTGGGTCCATTAATAATATCTTCTTTTTGTAACACACAAGTTTCCATAATAAACATTGTTACTATACTAAGGGAACGATCATAAATAATGATACCGAGGGTGGGGGTGGGGGGACGGGCGGGGGTCGTCCAAAAAGGTGGGGGTGGGTGGGTGGGGGTTAACACTTTTTTTCGAGCCGCCAAAAATGGAAACACATACGCACCCGGTATCGTCATTTATGATCGTTCCCTAACATAGATAAACTGAGAAAATCTACGGTATATGGTGACACGGTGAGTGCATAGTGATTCAATATTTTTTAAAAGAATAATAATCGCATTTAAGGGATCCCATAATGGCAAAGGCAGTGCTATGAGGGCGTACAGTCCTAACCCCCCAACTTTTCACACAGAAAATTTCACTTTCATGTGTGTTTTTTCATCTCCGCCAGCCTTCGAGCGCACAAACCCGATGAAATCACATTCGTGCGCCCTATGCATTTAAAAAACAACAAAAAACAACATCACAACAACCTGGATCTGCCAGTGAATCCCTTACCCACATGTACACCCAAGGAACGAAGCGTGCTAGATTTCACACCAATGACAACCAGCCAATACCCGTCACAAAACAAAACGCAAACAGTGCACCAGCGCAGAACAGGTGCAGTGTCCAACTGTCCAACAGCCATGAAACGCCACCTCAAATGAGACCCCCAATAACAGGCCCGGCCCCGGCCGCTGCCGCCACCTGCCCTGCATGGCTCCCCGCGGACGCTCCACCGGATTACCCGCGACCTTCGGGCGCTGTTGCACAATTTGCTTCTTTGCCGAGACGGGCCGTTTACGAGCCCGTGTGCACATAACAACGGAGGGTGGGGTGGGCACGAGGTGCACTCTACACGGTACAGGGTCATTGTGACATGGTATTTTGGTCAGTACTGCTACTGCCGCTGCTGCTGTTTTAAGTTTGGTTTGTCTTTCTAGGGGTTCAGCCTGTTTGTAAGGGGCTCGTTTTGGTTGTTTATAAATCTGATTGTTATATTTTTATATTTGTCATATTTTTTGTAGTGTTATATTTTTTTGTTACAAGTCATATCTTAGGTGTTCGGTCTTTTTGTCGGGGACTGCTAATTGTGAATTTGATTGCTGTGAACTGTGATGTTAAGTTTGTCTCATGTACTTGCCTAGGTCTAAAGCTGTTTTTAGTCATTCTAAATCACAATTCTGTGCATGGGAAGTGCTTTGATATTCATTAAACAAAACTGATTGGTTAAATACCCGGGTTAAATCTATATTGATTAGCTCGTCAGTCGTTCACAAATGACACATACTGCTCACCATTAAGCCGACTGTTCTGATGTATTTAATCCAACTGTCCTGGTGTAGCCTTGCCATACCAACAACAGTGAAATTGTTGAGTGTGTCTACTAGTAGCATTCTTTGGGGCTTTCAAATTGAAAGTCTGACATTTCATAATCATTGTGGTATATTTGTAGTCAGTCCAAACGCTTAGAGCATTCCTCAATGCAGATGGTCACTATTCATAGTTGTGACATTAAATCTTTGTAGTACGCTGGATATGGATGAATATGCAGTGTATTTCCTATGTACATGTACGTGTCCGTTCTGTGTAATCTTTAGGCATTCGATTTAAAAAGGAATCCGCCTCAGATGATAACTTCGTAAATCTAGATGTAGAAAGTAAATTTGTATTCCTTATGAAAACTGAGTGAAAAAAAAATCAAATTGTATTGTCGCTGAATGGGAAATCCGTCAATATGTTTTATGTTGGAGAAATTGAAATGTTTCTCCACATATGTTATATAGTTATGTTTATGATAATAAAATCCATCAGTCATTCAAGTTAACTGTGCATCTTTCAAGCTCCACCCACATCAGGTATGTCTATGTCTAGATCCTTTCTTTCTGATTTTCTATGTCTCGAGTCTGTCAGTTCCTTCCCACCCCCTTAGTATAAAACTAGAATATTTCGTCGCTATTAAATTTTGCAATTTTCATCTATAAATTATTTTGTGACTATTCAATTTTGCAATTTTGGTTCATTTTGGACTACTTTACACAAACTATTAATGTTTGATGACTATTTAAGTTCGCGTTTTTGCACCTACCCACGAAATTCGGAAATTAAATCGTGCGCAAACATTTCTAGTTTTACAGTATTTCTATTTCTTAAACTTGGTACAGTAGAACATAAAATTAAAACCACATCTATAAAGAGATCACCTCTCTATAAAAACTAAGCATTACCTATTAAGCTAAACTGAAAACCTCCATACTAAGGCCAACTCTGACTTAAGAGCACTTGAACTCTTAATAGCAGGCAGAGGTTTTGCTCCGCTCAGTACCACCCTGACGGCCCATCCCTTAAGGTGAGTCTTCCAGGTGGTCCTAATAGAGCTTCTCCCCTGCTCTAGCCGCCCCCCTCCCCCACGCCGCCATCTCCACGCGGACATCATTACGGCGGGGCCTGACAGATGGGTGGCGGCGCGTTAATCCATCACACGCCGCCGACAGCGCACATCCCGCCGCCACCCATGCTCATACTCAGCTCAATATTGCACGCGTCCATCTGTCAATCACCCAGTTGTCGGTAACGTTAATGACCGCGGCACCGATTACTTCACACATAGGAGACATATTAGAGATGCATAAATTCATAACTCTTAGGAGGGACAGCGCCGAGATGATAGCTCTGCGTCTCATAGTTGTGTATGTGTTCTTATTTGCTCACTCGAGGAACCAGTCAGACCATCAGATACCCAGCCAGTCACTCAGTCAGGTGATTATTCAGTCAAGTACTCAGACACGGTCACGCCCACACACTCACGTGTGAAAATTATGTTATACGTGAACATTCAATCCACGATTGTCCAAGATACGGTAAAACTACAATATTTTGTGGCTATTAAATCTTTCGATTTTCATCAATAAATTATTTTGCGTTTATGCACCTACCCACGACATTAGCACTTTAAAATCGTGCACAAACATTTCTAGTTTTACAGTAGTGGTTGTTGCCTATCCATGTTTGTAAAAATGCATCTACACATTACCAGCTTTACAAGGCATGATCTGCAGTGACACAAATGATTGTGGCCACAATATTTTTTGACTTTAAACCAGTCTTTATTAAATTCCACAAAACAATGTAACAACAAACAAGAACAAGACAAAAGCTAACGACATACAGGCATTTTCTGTGATATTTCACCAGTCTTGGGAAATTTACTAACTAAACATTATAAGTAAAAGGCATCATAAAGGCAAAGAGTGTCTAATTATGATATTCATTGAAAAATACAACAATTGTCAAAAACTCAACATATCTACATATGCATAAAAAATCATATGGTTTTCAAATTCAACAAATTTCTTTTCAATATCAATATTGCTAAATAATAAAAGTATCAGCAGAAACAGAATTTTGAAGACTATTTTAACAATAGTGTCACTACACTCAGTGATTAAAAAAAAGCAATGAGGTCACATTTTATCAGAGCAAACTTAAAAATAAATGAATTGTAAAATCTGAATTAAATTCAAAAAGTACTGATATTGACACAAACCTAAAACATAAAAATTCACAATACTGGAACAAATGAGACCATATGATCATTCAAAACATTTAGGTATTTGTTGTGATATTTCATGAGTCTTGGGAACTTTACTAACTAAACATTATTAGTAAAAGACATCATAAAGGCAAAGAGTGTCTAATTATGATATTAATTGTAAAACCACCGATTGCTAAAAACTCAACATATCTACATGTGCATAAAAAATCATATGGTTTTCAAATTCATCAAATTTCCTTTCAATATCAATATTGCTAGATAACAAAATTATCAGCAGAAACAGAATTTTAAAGACTATTTTAACAATAGTGTCACTACACTCAGTGATTAAAAAAACACAAATGGGGTCACATTTTATCAGAGCAAACTTTAATATGAATAAATTATAAAATCTGACTTAAATTCAAATAGTACTGATGTTGGCACAAACATAAAACATAAAAAAATCACAAAACAAATTAGACCATATGATCATTACTAAAGTTCATAATCATAAAACACACCACAATCCTTGATTTGAACTATTTGTTCTCATTATCTGAAAGGAAGTCTTGTTCAGCGAAGACGGGACACATGCATCACCACCAGGGTAGATACACTCTCTGCGGATAGTCTTTCTAGCACCCCACTTACTGCTCTATTCGTGTTCCTACGACTCTAGGGCAAATGGGTATTGATTCTATCAAACGTTCAACAGCGGGTCTGGCAAAATTGAGCCTGTAAGCCAGGTCGATTGAACAGCCATGCTTCGCTATCAGTTCTAGTTTGAAGGTACGGAAGTTTCCATGCTCATCAACGAGTGTAACTGCTTTCATCAAAGGACAGATTATGATCTTGGTGTGGTCGTGGAAGAAGTTGATTTGAAGAACGCCATTACTCAGATGCAGAATCATGGCAGTCCTAGTTCTGAACCAGGTTCTCAGAAATGGTAAGCGAACCATTTGGTCGGTCTCACGGGGAGCGATGTGGGCACCAGCTGTCAGTAAATTATATTTCATATATTTGCGAAATTTCTTCAGCGTCGATATTTTCTGCTTGAGTTTCTCAGGGAAAACTTTAACAGTATGGAATTCCTCAGTTCCATCATTTTCAATATACTGCACATTCTGTCCATTAGCCAAAAGCAAAAGGCGTGAATAATCATTGAACAAGACACCATAGCTATTATCAGAAAGCTGATAACCGATGCCATAACTACTGGTAAAATCCACCCATTTGCGCACCCAATAGATAGGAATACTTTCTGGGTTTTCTGCATCGTCATTCATGATGCCGTCGGTTTCTATTGGATTTCCGTCTATCATCGTTTCATTTAACAGATTAGCCATTAGATATAAGTAGCCGTCTGCAGGCTCTTCATTTTCAGATTTCTGTGGTTCATTGGTAGCATCAACAGCTTTATTACTTGGACATAGCTCTTCTTTCAATAGCTGACTTGCAATAGCCTCTTGACGAGCCTTCTCTTGCCTTGAAAATCTCATTACGTCTTCCAAGGAAAACCTAGGTCTAGTTGCGAGACAACTGGTAGGGAGGGAGCTTGGTGTAAATCCATGGAGGAAGTCATCAGCAAGCACCTGTTCCATGCTGGGTCTTTTTGCAGGATCCGGGTGTAACAGTTTGGCAATCAACGCTCTGGCAGGTTGTGAGATGTTGCACGTAACAGGAATGAAATACGCGTTATCCTGAATTCGTTGATAGGTGTCTTTGAGGGATGTCGTTTCAAATGGAGGTTTGCCCACCAGCAATGTGAACATAATACATCCTAAGGACCACGAATCCACTTCAAAACTGTGACCTTTTTTCGCAATGACCTCAGGAGCGATGTAATTTGGAGTTCCACACAATGTTCTCTTTCGCTCGCCTAAAAAATCAATTCTGGTTGACAAACCAAAATCTCCAACTTTTATCTGCATGTCATCATTGAGGAACAGATTGGCTAGTTTCAAATCTCTGTGTACCACTCTGTTTCTGTGTAAGTAATCAGTAGCTAATGCAATCTGTTGGATAAGGTAGCGAGTTTCTGGCTCTGTAATAGGTCCTCTGCGTTCGCGCATCTGCGTCAAAGACCTTCTAGGACATAGCTCCAATAAGATGTACACATTATCGTCATCCTCAAAAAAGCTATGAAATTCAACTACATGCTCATGCTTCAGGCTTCTGTGAATAGATATTTCCTCTACGAGCTTATCTTTCTGAGATTCTTTTACCAAATGGGCCTTCGAAACAACTTTTCCAGCAAAAGTTTGCTTGGTCTCCACATCCGTCAATTCATAACATCTTGCATATCCACCCCTCCCCAGAAACTTTCCTTTTTTATAGCTTTTGTTTTTGCCGTGATCGATCACAACATCAGGTACATCCTGTATTTGAAGTTCAGGTTCGTTCAAATCAGGGACTGTGGAATCAGGTTCTGCGTACGCCATTTTGTTATTCAATACTTTTTGTTGATCTAGTTGGAGATATGCATGGAGTGCATCTCTCACAGTTATACCTGTATTAAATGACAATTTACAGAAATATGTGACCAACCACTCTATAGGCTTGAGTATTAACATATATTTGTTACAATAATGAACAGGAATAGAGGGATAAACAGAATGAAATTTGCTTTATACTCTGTAACCACGCTTCACGCCTGGGTAATGAGTTCAGCAGGTGTGCAAGTGTCGAATTAGTCCAAGTACACGTGCAAGCAAATCAACAAATGTACCTTCTCTTGACGATGTAGTCCAAAGAATTGCATTGGTACAGTACATGAACATTCGTAAAATCCAACCGCATGCAATATGTAAGGTTCGTTTTGTTTTTTTGCTTACAAATACAGACTTATGACTAATGACCATTTAACTGAGTTAGGAACCCAGTCGGCATCAAAAACATACGGACGACTCCTCAGGGGCTGATTTGCCAGTGAATCCGCAGCGAAGGTGGCAACAGATGGGTGAACACAGCAATTGGATTACAATCCTGATGCGTGGATGTAAATGTGATAGGTTCACAAGCTTCTTCCCAAGTGAATGTCCCAGCAGCACTGTGAGTTTGAAACAGGACACTGGTGCAAACTTTGATGGTCATCAAAGAACACCACAAGTCTGGAAATGATCGGAGATTTTGAATAAGGATGCCACTGAGCAGTACAAATAAATAACTTATAAAGTAAACAAACTGTTAAATCAGACTGTGAAATTGTTTGACACAGGCCCGTAGCAAGCGGTGGGGCCAGTGGGGCACGTGCCCCCTCACTTTTTTGCCAGATTTTGGTCTGAAGTAGAGAAAATATTAACTAGATCAAAAGTGTTCCAAGAACACTGCGTCGCTAGAACGATGTCGACTTATGGGCAATAAAGATATATACTGTAATGATGTATACCAAGAAATTTATGAATTTGAGGAGAAAACATCAGAATGAATCAGAATCAATATATCCAGCAAAAAGATGTTTGCGTTTCCATAGTTTTTACTATTTGAATAACAGATAATAATTAATATCAGGTTCAAACCCAATAATCAATATTTGCTGCTTGGTTGGAATAGTGATTTTTCTTGCTGGCTTAAGTGCTTATAATATCAGTAATGAAATCATAAATGGGCTTAATTGGCAGTGCCCAAAATCGAATCACTTTGGTGTCACCTCATACCTCATAGTCGTGCAACGTTTGAACAAAATCGGTGCAACGGTTAAAGCTCTGGCTAGTCCTGAGACATACATATAGTTAGTTACAATAACGATACATTCATTTCAGATATTTTAAAGTTACAATCCATATAAATAGAATTATATATACAGTATATACATAATATCTAACAGTATTCAAAAGTCTAAAAATACACATATTACAGTTAGATAATTTTTAGGCATTAAAATTATACAGTGTTCTGTTCCACCTGTTTGATTGATTACCATCAATATAAAATAGAGTTAACAATGGTTCTAATTAAAATATTATTACTCTTTTGGATAAGTTGTCTAAAACCAGATATCAACTGTCGCGCAATTTCATTAAAAGATTTGACATCATACTGTGACATTAAGAGCCTCACTTCATTCCTATCTATATAAGAAAGTTTAAAAAAACTCTATTATATGCACTCTTTATCTTTCTAAATACCGAAGAAGTAAAATTCCTCCATTGACTTATACAGTAAAAACTTACATAATTACAGAGACATAGTTAGTTACAAACGAACGAAACACAGTAGTTAGTTACAAACGAACGAAACGCAATGCTTGCTTCAGAAGCTGAGCTGAAGGCTTGTGAAGCGACGCAAAAAAGTGCCCCCCCTCTTTTTTTGGAAAAAAAAATCTCTATTTAGCTTTAAAATGCAACAGAATTACTCTCAGAGTATCTAACTTTTAAAAGTTTCCCCCTCGAATGTGCTGGGATCGACACAAACACCATCATTTTTACTGCAAAATATAAAATTTTCCAGAGGAGCATGTCCCCGGCCGGCCGCCTAGGTTTGGCTTCACCGCGTTTCAGCTCGTATCAAGACGTTTCTGTGTCCCCTCACTTTTCTAACCCTTGCTACAGGCCTGATACATGCATAGAAATGGACGTAGAAACAGTCATGACATTAAGTAATGGCCGGCTACTGGATATTTTAATAATATTACCTTTTCTTTCCAAAAATGTAGACAACGCTTCACTTCCAGATTTGGCGGGAATATTTTCAAAAGCGCGCACCACCGCTTCAGTATTCTCGGTACTAGACAGGCTTCTACGTGCGTCCTTGCTTATTGATTTTCATAAAGGTCATAGACGTCAGACGTAGTCTAGATCTAGATCTACCAGGTTGAGAAACACCCATGGCGCGATCTGTAATAGCTGGGTTGGCGTGAATTTGCGGGAGGATTTTCCATCAAACATAACTTCATATCTCCGCCGCTATGACAACTGTATTATTCTTTACAGTGCTAATGACCAAAATATACCAAATCACCAGACACATATTTACACGGAACTAATTTACACGCTAACAGACAGTACAATTATACCAGCCCGATTTTGCGATAAATAGCATTATGAACAAGAGAAAGCACAAATTAATTAGGTCTAAAATCGCGGTGTGGTCCACATAAAAGATATTCCATAATATGGGGGGGGGGGTGAAGAAACTGAAACGGGGTGATTCAAAACTTGGGGGGGTATTTTCATTTTTCTTTTTTTATGAATTCATTTTTAGGGGTGATTCAAAACTTGGGATGCACTTACGGAAAATCATAAGTAATTTTAAGGGAGGGGGCTGAAATTATTCCATAATAGTTTTATGTTTTCATACCCCCTAATGATACAATGTAAATGCCCCCTTAGACATAAGTCCTGGAGCAGAGATGCCTGCCCACCGTCCACGTTTACACTGGCTATCTGATGCTGTCACGATGCAATCATGCGTTAAACAGTAACAATGTAATAATAGCAATAGAGAGAGTGGCACACATCATGGGTAATTCTGTGTAAATTTTGCCTGATTATTCCCTAATGGACAGGTATGGCCAATACCATTTGGGCCCATTTTTCTAACAGCGTCACTGACTGGTACATAAAAATGACATTACAGGCAGTTTATTTGGTGACAATGGTGTGATTTAAGGTTTAGCAGCTTGGCCCAATTAGTATGAGTATTGTAATGCCAGTTTTATGTATCAGTCAGTGACGCTCTTCGAACAAAGTGTGCCAAATTATATTGAGAGTAAACGTGTATCTTTGTATTTTGTACCAGGGGCACATGCACCACCCCCAAACCACTTTTCCCCAAAACATTTCATCTCCATAAGATTTTTGACGTCCTCTGAGCCTTCAGCAAATTTAAACCCATGAATTCCTGTGTGTGTCCTCTTCCAACCCCTTTTCCCAAAAGCCTGGATCTGCCAGTGTCAGACAAGCTTATTTTACTTCTTACTCTTGCACCATTGAAATTGCGTGTGTACATTATTTGTTGTCAAGGTAGGCGTAAACACATATGACGTGGATACTATGAATGCACCATTCACAAAAAGAGAATGCTACAAGAAACGGTGCTCTCAGTCCTACTGTCATCTATATCACTCGGTCTATTTTGCAGCCGCATGGTCCCAATTTGACAGTAGAAAGCAATAACCTTGCCAAGGTCACCATCATTCTCTCCCGTGTCAAGTTGGCACCTGTTTTTGACAGCCCAAAATACCTTTGAGGGATTACTTTTATTACCGCTCCCTATTTACATATACTGGGGGAGAGTGTTGCAATTTGGATTGAGATTGAAAACTCCTAGTCTGTGTTGTTGAATTTTCCCAAACTTTGTTGCATGAAAAAAAATCTGCTGGTGCGACTTTTGAAAGCATGTACGGTTTTAAACCGCCTGGAGGAATAACCATCGAATGACCAACTGCGAATGGTATCTGTTTGTATATATTAATACAGACCCTTAATGCGTCTTATAAATTGCGCCCAAATTCACTGATTTACGTAAAAATACCCTAAATAAGAGCAGTGCTATTAGTTTTAAAGAAGTAAGCTGTTAAATGTACATTCAATGCACCTCTGTTCTTCTTTCTCCGGTCACAATAACCATTGTTTCTGACAGGAATTGGCATTGGCATTAGACCAGCTTGTTTTTTTAGGCGCATTCTACATTCCAGTCGGGAGAGAGTTTCAATGAATGGAGATGATTTAATGTAGTGAGGGCGCGCCTCTATCAAGCGACTATGGATTACAGAGGCGTCATACAGTCAGGGGAAATGACACCTTTATTTTATGGTGGAGTGGCTTCAAACGTGTCCATCCAAATCCATTGATAATTTGAACTTGTCTATTGTACGAAGAATTCAATTAATACTCGGGATATCCAATATCTGGAAAACGGTTTTTGGGGGCACACACAGGATAACGTAGGTTTTGTAAGAGCAAAAACTAGTGGAAATGCAAAAAACAAACAAAAACAAAACAAAACAAAACAAAAACAACAACAACAGCAACAAAAACATGAATATTATATTTTTGGGGTAAAACAAGCCCCCCCCCCCACGATTTCCCTGTGGTATTTACACAGCTCATTGAAGACCAGCTAAAATATCTAAAGTGAAATTTCTGTACATGGTTTGGAATCACTTCATATTGATCGCAACACAGTCCCAAACGTAGCCCATTTTACACGGTTCAAGTGGTGTTACTTCCAATTTGCATTTGTATTAGTTTGAGTTCAACCCCAAGCACTTAATCAACAACAGTACCATTCTTGGACATTTCTGGTGTTTCTTCTATGCAATTTAAAGAATGATTTTCGTGGGGGAGTGTCAATTGAGGCTGCTAATTAATTGTAGTGTGCTTTTCACAATACAGACATATTGGTACAGGGAAAGATTGGTGAATTTGTTGAAGGGACATGAACAGCAAATGCCTCCTTAGATAGATTGAATTAATATAATTTTTTTATACACTCGACATGCTGCTCCTAATAACTTATCATTTTACAATTAATATTAGTATTCGTTTGGATAAAATATCAATACCCATAAGAAGTGTACAGCTATATTGATTGTCACTTCCATATCTCACCCGGTAAAAAGCCCTGCATGAAATTGCAGCCTCTATTACACGAGCGCCGAAAGCCAAAATTAGCTGGTCAGAAATATTTATTAAGGCTGATAAGAAGTCCATGTTTACAAACATGTTTTTTGGGTACATTTCATTAAACCAGGCTAGAGAAATGACCAATTATAAAGAAATGGAACCCTACACATAGATAAAAATGCATATATTCAACTGATTCAGCAAGTACTATTTATGTGGAGTATTATAAAACTTAGATATGACATGAAATTCACCTGTACATTAGAAAGATGCACGTTTTAATGGGCGACATCATTGTCGTTTACATCAGAAACACATCATTATACAAGACCTCCTTTATATAGTCAGGTCTACATAGATTTTGTTGAACTAGACAGTTCTAAAAACAGGCAGACTATTGTCATACACAGTGATTCTACACAGTTTACAAATCCTCGTTAATAACCTATATACATAGTAGAACCTCTTTATTAAACCATGCTCGATGCTGGTCTCTTCTTAACGTGGAACCTTGAACAATTAGATGGTCTATTCATGGAGGTTTACAATAGTCTCTTCAAGAAGGCTTGAGGCAGTGAAAAATACCTTCTACAAGGAGGTTTATGGCGTGGTCCCATCATGAACACTTGGGACCGTGAGTGCTAGGTTCTCTCTTCATGGAGATAGTCTTAATAACAAATTCTACTCATACATACGCCCTCATATTCCCAACCAAACAAAAGATAATCAGTACAATCCGATGGTATGTCTAAAATAAACCCGGGGTGTAGTTAATGAGTAGTGCTATGAACATACGCACACGTACGTACGTGTAAATAGGCATGGCGTCCCTTCAGCCAGACCCCACAAGTCAAGATGGACGAGCCAAACTCATTGTGCATTCCAAGTAACATTTCAGTATGCGCTTCATACGTGGCTTGCTCTTTAGACGAGTCTTCCCCGCTAGATAGGCTTGTTAGCACGTCAGGATTTGCAGCTCCCTTGCCGATACACAATAAATGTAGGTGGCTTGTAATAATGTGTGGACTGCTCTGTGCGACCATACAGAAAATCATGTGTACTTAGCTGACATTTTTGCGGCAATCTTTTTGTCAAAGACATGTCATGGGACAAGTTGGGTGCTGTGTCCTTTTTTGTTGCTAGTGGAATAAAGAGTGGAGTATATAAAAAAAAAACGGCGTGGCATTTTCTGCAGCTAGGATACTGCTTCACAATTGCCGTTCACACTTGTCAGAGTTGGCATTGCCATTTTATGAAATGTGCTTGCCGTTACTATAGCATGCCGAAGCCAAGTGAAGGTGTGAAGACGCCTCTCTGCAATGACCTTTTCCATTTGCACCTACATGTCACGATGGGTACATGTAAAACTGCATTTTCCAGCCATTTGAGGCATGCATTTGTAGGAATGCCTTGCAGTTAACACGCAAAGCATTTAACGGTGTTGGCGAGAAACAAAATCCTAAATAGAAGCATTAAAGGTGAACTTAAGTGTCGTTTGACAACCATTTCCGTCTGCGCACCACGTGACTGTGATTAACAAGCTTCCTCAAACATATAAAAATAATAAGCCTGCCCTCGTTTTCCGGAAAGTTCTGAAGGTTACGTAATGACTTGGTCACGTAGTCTTTTAAAAAATGCGAATGCTCAGCAACTCTGCACTGAATACACATAACCAGGTCAAGGTCGTAACTGTCATACAGTACAACAAAATGCCAAGACAATGAATATTAATATGAACACGATTCCAACGCTGCCATACCTCATGAACTTTGACCTTTTAACGGCGGGTAACGACCTCCTGCCTACATAGCGGCCCACATTCAATTTACCTGCGCACAAAAACCATCGCCGGTTCCAACGCACCGACCATTCATCACTTAAAAAGCTGTATATTAATAAAGAACCATTTTGCAGCCGTCGCTGCCACTCTTTGATAGCCACGCTGGGTGATATTGGAGGATCGCGCGTATACCTCTGACGGCCATATTAAATCGGCCAGTAGCTTAAATCGTGCGCGACTCTAAAATAAGGAACTAAGTAAGAGCCCCGCCGCTGCCGCCGCCGTCGCCATTGCCCGACGTGTCAATTTAGGCTCCTATTTTCGTCTGCTATTTTACTGGCACGTCTATATTTGGGCATGCGCACGTCACAGTGACGTCACGCGGAGCCATTTTTGGCGCGAATCGCTGCTGTGCCCCGCTGCTGGGGTATTTAGGGATCAGGGATATAATAATAAGTGGTGGGAGCAGCCGCTACAGTGGTTGTAGGGGTAAGGCACGGAGTCCTGGTAGCTGTGCTTTTTGTTGCACAGTCAGTTGCGACTGTGTAACTATTCTTCTGTGTCACGTTTACGGGGAAGATGACACGCCGATAACTCGTGCATTGATCATGGGTATTGGTGATAGGTGGCAGACATTCTTTTTCTTACCCCTTATTGTTGTCTTGGTATTCTGTTTTAATCGTTTAGCTTTCTGTGCACAGTGATGTACATGTATAAGAATGTTTGTGTTTTCGCAGGCACTAATTCTTCATGTCTGAAGATGTTTTATTCGCCACAAACCAGATTGTCAATGAAGACGTACGCTTATTTGATAGGACTGTAGTTGACTTTTATCCAAGCCATAACTATAAATAACAAAGCATAGATATGTTGTCATTGTAATGAGTTGATTTTGTTCACAGCAGAGTGTACGTGATTATAACCCTACCGGCTTAGAGAATGAATTCTCCATGGCAATGGCAAAGCATAGAGTTATTGTAGTTAATTGATTTGAATACAATCAGATGCTATGGTTTCCATTTATAAACCCAAAAGTCTCGGAGAAAGAATCCCCCATTTCAACAGCAGAGCAGTACCCTACTACAGTATTCAGGAATGTAAAATAAAACGAAAGAAAAAACATCTGTCTCACAATAATGTATTTACACCGCCAAAATGAAGTAAATGAGATTGCAAAGCTAAATATATAGCTCTTTCAGTCCACGGGGAAAGGCCCGCGTGACAGCCCGTCTTCCAGGCTGCTTTTGTGAAACAGCTGTCCCAGCGTAGAGGCGGCTGCTGGTTGTGAATGAAGCCTGCAGCAGTTGCAGCTGTTGCTGCAGCAGGATCACTTGATGTATGGTCGAGGTACTACTGAGAGAGGGGTAGTTCTCAGCACGTCTCAGGTACAAGTAGTGGTATTGTCATGAAGTATGTGCGTGTGGTACGTTATTGGGTTGTTGTTGTTGAATAGCTGAAGGTGGCATTGGATATTCACAGTCAGTCATTTGGTCAGCAGTTACAAATTGAACCACAGAGAGTACGTGTAACAGTTATGCTATCTATTTTGCGCCTGGTGGCACCACACCACCTTCTTAGGTATACCACAAAACTACTCGTAGTGTTAACAGCAGTTTATTTGGGATGGGGGTTAACAGGGGCTAGATAAATTGCCCAACCCTTTTCTTTTTTTTTACACAAATCTCTATTTGCCCATTCTTATAAGGAAGTGGGATGTGGGAAAATGTCAAAAAAAGATGTGGGGAAAAAGAAAAAAAAGAATTAGAAAAAAAGAAAAAAGAAAAGAAAAAGATAAAAAGAGAGATGTGGGATTTCAAGTACGTGGGGTGTGGGAGAAAAAAGCATGACAATTCATGGAAAGTGGGAAATAAGGCCAAAACAATTAGGAATGTGGGATTTATTTACCCCTTATAAAAGCCCTTCCTTACGCCCCCTCCCCACGACACTCTTCCATGATTTATGATTGTAATTTCCTTCAACTGGTAGTGCTAACTAATCTTATGTGTAGATAGACTCTAGCAATATGGATATTAAAAAACCATGCTCAATATATACAAACAATACGTCTCGTATGCGCTTTAACACTTGTGGTGTCAATTTCCCAAAGGGCACTCATTTTTATTTGCTCATGTCTCAAACCATCGGTGGAATTTTTAAAATATTACTGTACTATGCATTAGATGCAAAAATTTTACATATCACGCAGCAAACGGGAAAGTGCACGGTATATACCCCCATAAATCCATTGTTTGCAGCAATAGCAGTACCTCCAAAAAATTATCATGATAGATCATTTCAGAGAGGAGCAACCAAATATCGGCCATTCATCACGTAAATTCCACCGATGCACAGGTCGTGTTTAATGGTAAAATGAACGACTAGAATCGTTTGATTGAGAAGAGGAAAGCAACGATAGCATTTTGAATGAGATTGATTGAAGATGGAGAGTATCCTTTAATTGTGCTCACCCGTGGCTGCTTGCTATCTGGGGGCATGCGCTTAAATGGTTTTGGCAAATGGATAGGGTTTATAAATTCTGCACGAGTTCAAATCACGTGTAGTTATAGTGGTATGCACTGCTGGTATAAATGTTCTTTACAATCGTTGTTGTGTTGGTCTCTATTTTAACGCACCTGGCTTTATGTTTTGTTGTTTTCATATAGCAGCATAGAAGCATGTGTTACTAGTGCACTTCATAATGCAGAGGATCCTAAAATTAAGACCACCACTCTAAAAATAACCTAGCAACAACACCCCTTTCCTCGGTCCCAGACACCATAAGAACGAGAGTTAGAGAGACCACGGTTCTGTGATGAGCTGACGACATTCTATAGCGTGGTCTTGGTTTCTGTAAGTTTCAACTTTGAACTTGATTGTAGTTTTACAATGTAAGCGACTATGAATCAAATCGTCTGAAAAGAATCATGTTAAGACATAATATTCTAAACATTATTTTTATATGAGGCACGTGATTTAGAACAAATTATAGCTATCATCAAAAGAGCTCATTACGATCTACTCGTTCAAGCCTCGGGTGCACAGGGGGGATACAAAAAGTGCCACTGGTAGTATTCTTGAAGCACAAGAAAAAAATGTGTTTTTAAGTTTTAAAACAGAGAGAGGGATGAAGTCTTGGTGTGTAAAACGATGTCTCCTTTTTTTGCATGGTGTGGTGTAAAGATGAATTCTTTCTACTGATAGCAATATGAGTAGGCCATAAAGCTAAATATGTGATTGGTGATTTGCACCAAATCTGGAGTGTGAATTGTGAACTGTCTGTATTTATATGTGTGAAATGTGATGCAGCCTACTCAATTATCATTCACGGTGATTGGTGAAAGACAGTGACATGTAATGGTGACTGGTTATCTCGGAAAAATGTTGGTGTCTGGATTTTCATCAAATCTTTCTTCCGTCAACTATGATAGACAAACAATTTTGCCTCCTCAATCTGTGGACTTACATAACCTAACACTGAATATTTCCATTGGGACACAGAAGGTGGACATGAATGTGACTCATTAAGCTTGTAGACTTGTTCCCAATGAGAACAAGTCGCTCAAATACTAAACAGTACACTATTTTGTACATATCTATACCTATGGATAATTTCGAAAATATTTATGGAGAAGTTGAATAGTGAAATCTTGTAGTTTTAAAGGTTTTATTTTATCGTGATAAGTGTTACATATATTTCAACTACCACTGTTTCCCTGTATATTATAAAGCATTGATACTTGAATTTATTTATAGCTTTTATCGACAATACAGTTTGAACTAAGAATGATTAAATCTTTAAACAATTAGTCACAACGTCCTTTTTTGCACCGCTAACCGCTACAAACAACCGAACAAATACAGTAATAACGGACCGGACGTAGGAGGTTTCAATGGGTAAAACGAATATTATCCAAGCATGTAGAAAATACGATTTTGAGCCTGATGTTTTTATTTTATATGATAAAAAATACCCATGCACGCACTTGAAGATTTTTGTTCAGTAAGTAACAACAGCACAAGAATATGCTATAAAGAAACGCGTTGTGAAAACACTGTGTCTGACATGATTCCCAGAAATTATTCCCAGAAAATATTACCTTCTGATCATAACTGATGGATTAAGGTCATATGCCTTTCCACATTATAAACTGCTATGTGAAGAAATTCAAGACACGGCATGATATATTATAACAAAATGAATATCACAAGAAGGTAAAATGCGTTTTTGTGTCAATAATTCCATCAGTAAATGCCAAACGACAGCACTATGCACACGGCTTAAATATGCCATAGCCGTAGAACGAGTAAAATTGTATCTATCAACAGCACGCATGTCCAGAGAATTCACTTCAAATATCGGCATTCATCATAAAATACACCGGATGAGACTGAAGCCAGATTCACGAAATCTGCTTTGAAGTTTCAATACTTGCGTAATGAGCACCGTTACAGCGGGTTTGATTTCATCTGACATATGTTGTGCGCAGACTACAGAGCACGTGGTAGGCCTATCTATGCCTTTTGGGATTGGCTGGAACCCCCGGTGTTATCTATCATATTTTCATTTCTCATCCACGTCATAGAATTGTTTTTTAGGCATTATTTCGGGCTGGGTTTGAATAGACTGGGTGAGATTACGGAATATTTTTAAAAAGATTTTTTTACTATGCTACCATTTTCCATCTTGAAATTAATAGATTTCATTTTTAGATGT
>CM032669.1:10017799-10049131 GCA_019095985.1 Streblospio benedicti
CAAACAACCGAACAAATACAGTCATAACGGACCGAAAGTAGGAGGTTTCAATGGGTAAACTAATATTATCCAAGCACGTAGAAAATACGATTTTGAGCCTAATGTTTTCATTCTTTATGATAAAAAATACCCATGCACGCACTTGAAGATTTTTGTTCAGTAAGTAACAACAGCACAAGAATATGCTATAAAGAAACGCGTTGTGAAAACACTGTGTCTGACATGATTCCCAGAAATTATTCCCAGAAAATATTACCTTCTGATCATAACTGATGGATTAAGGTCATATGCCTTTCCACATTATAAACTGCTATGTGAAGAAATTCAAGACACGGCATGATATATTATAACAAAATGAATATCACAAGAAGGTAAAATGCGTTTTTGTGTCAATAATTCCATCAGTAAATGCCAAACGACAGCACTATGCACACGGCTTAAATATGCCATAGCCGTAGAACGAGTAAAATTGTATCTATCAACAGCACGCATGTCCAGAGAATTCACTTCAAATATCGGCATTCATCATAAAATACACCGGATGAGACTGAAGCCAGATTCACGAAATCTGCTTTGGAAGTTTCAATACTTGCGTAATGAGCACCGTTACAGCGGGTTTGATTTCATCTGACATATGTTGTGCGCAGACTACAGAGCACGTGGTAGGCCTATCTATGCCTTTTGGGATTGGCTGGAACCCCCGGTGTTATCTATCATATTTTCATTTCTCATCCACGTCATAGAATTGTGTTTAGGCATTATTTCGGGCTGGGTTTGAATAGACTGGGTGAGATTACGGAATATTTTTAAAAAAGATTTTTTTTACTATGCTACCATTTTCCATCTTGAAATTAATAGATTTTATTTTTAGATGTAAAGCACTGTGAATTTTCTAAAACGCCATTTGAAATGAAAAGCATCTGCTACATTTATCATGGACTAGATGTGTGTGCATTGCTCTAGACATGACATTATTAAACAAACAACTATTTCAACTCATTTTCAACGGATTATATCATAAACGCTTGCAAGATGGTACTAGATCATCAGCTCAGAAGATTGCATCATGTATAGAGATGTATATTGCACCATGTATAGAGTACTTTGCTATTGTCTGTAGGCCTACATTGTCATTGGCCATTTTCTATGGCTTTGTAGTTCAGAAAATGAAAACGACCATTGCTAGGCTACAGTGTGAAGTCAATAAGTGAAAACGACCATTGCTAGGCAACAGTGTGACGTCAATTTGAACGCTTAACGTAAGATTTGGTACGTGAAAATGACGTACCAGCTTAAAACGGAAAGATTTTCAGGAGTGGTGCCAATATAATAGACTCTTGGGCTCAAAAACTTACTTATATGAAAGATGCAACAAGCAAACAATCATTTAGAACTTTGACATTGCCGAGTCAACATGGATGGCAACAATGAATTTCCACATGTTGTTTTCTAATTTTTTATGCTATGAAACCAAAATGTAAATCTTTTTATGCACATGTAAATACATTGTTTGAAATGATTTGTGTTTCATAGTTAACAAGCTCCAATAAAGTTCATATAAATGTTTTCTCACGTTGCTAGGCAACCATTTCTTGCCATACCTTCTGATTTCATGTTCCAAACCACTGACTGAAGATATATGTTAAGAACATTTGCTATGTAGTTCAGTAAGTGATAACGACCGTAGCATCTATTCTATGGTGTCCGGATGTAGGGGTCATAAGATGGTCAGTAAAATGGGTAAATTAGTTCACAAAACTTCTGCCACCTGATTCCATGTCTGAACAACTTGATTCTACTACTAGGGTTAGACATATATTATTATTGGGTGTATTCGACCAACTCAAACACTATACACCCACTATTGTTTCTCAAACAACTAGAGCTACACCAACAAGCCCTCGCCTACCCACCACCGTCCCTCTCATTTACTGTGTTGCCAGAGCAGGCGCGCCGGTACCCAGGGAGTTCTAAAATCACTGGTAGGCTCGCCCCACACCCACTCGCCCCACCTCGATGGGCTTTTAATGTGCTGCTGCCACCACAGCCAGAGGTAATACGGGGACAGTAGGTGCCTGTCGATATGCATCATTGACTTTGTATACAATACCTCAGTGTTCCCCCTCAAAGCATTGGCCCAGATTGGTCTGACACAGAGACTCTGCCATGCAGTAGAGTTTAATTAGGTTTTGTTTGCAAGCATGCTCTATCTAGCTTAGTTATGGGAGCTACCATTTATCATTGTTTTCGGGCGAGGGGGGGGGGGGGGGGGGGGGGAGTGGGGGCTGAAAAATTCAATTTTTTTTTCAGCTGGGGAGGGAGGTGTTGAAAATTTAGGGTGCATTTATTGGGGCGGCCCGAAGATTTTGTGGCAATTAGATTGCGAGTGTATCTGTCAAATACATGCTATAATGGTTTCATATTCTCATACGCCCTGGACTATGATATATTTGAGCCCCTTTGCGTTGCGTTAAAAGATTTTTTTGGCACCAAAATACTTCATTCTCGTAGGGTTTTTGGCATGTCTGCCATGGATCGTACGTACGATCCCATGAAATCTTTTAAGTGCGCCCCTCTTTTTAAAAAACCTGGATCTGCCATTGAGTACGCTTTACATATTCCAACTGTTACACGATATAGCCATGGGTCAAATGGCTTATCTCAAGTGGAACAAGTTTGCTAAGTTAGACTTAAGTCATCAGCTAAACGAAAAGCATATTTCTCACCGGGTATTATAAGATCGTTTGTATTTGAAGTTGCTGAATCCTAAATCTTTCCGGTGCTGTTATTGGCTGCGGATTTCAGAAACGTTCCATTGAAATCGTGCCCTTTGTATGAGTGGTTACTTTCAATAGCTTGTAGTTTGAATAATATGCTCAAAATATGTGTGGATGAGTGTAATTACCCGCTATTCGGGACACCAACATATGGCGCAGGTTTAAAAAGAAGTGGGATGTGGGGAAAGGCCGGAAAAAAAGAGATGTGGGGGGAAAATGCCAAAAAAAACAAAAAAACACATTATAGTCGGGAGGCAGATCCTGACAAATTCTATTCTTTGTAAATAGACAAATGAATAAAGATACCGTTTTGAACCTGTCCTTTATATTAGGTCTATACAAGACTCCGTAACATATTGATCAGGTCAAATGATGTTTTTCTTTCATTTTGAATACTGATGTTTGCGTTGTGATTAAAATAAATATTTGAAAATGTGAGCAGCTTTTATTTATATGTTTCATGATCTTCATCAATATGTATTTTTATTTTTATACAACAGTTTTTTAATATGCAAATAGTTGATAGATTTTATAAAACTAAGAAAAACAACATACATAAAAAGAAGAAAAAGAACTGTATTTGAAATGGATTATAATGTAAATATGTTTCTTTCTAGTAGGAGAATCAATCATTTCTAAATCGTCTTCGTCATTAAAATGACCAAAACCATTTACAGTATTTGAGGGTCTCTCACTGAAGAGACTTTATCTCTAATCAAAGTAATCTGAATGCCAAAGTGGAAAGATTGAGAGTCAATCATGAAATGAGATTATATTCATATGACGTTTTAATTTTAGGGCGGGGGAGAGGGGGTGCGCACCCTCCCCCCCTAAAAAAGAAAAAAAAATAGTAGATGAATTGTTACTTTTCATTGATAGTGAACAACCCTCAAGACACCTCTAAAACACCTTATGCACTGTAACTTCCCAGACCATTCGTCATAGTTGGCCCTTGCCCCTAACTCAAATTGCTGGAACCCCCCCCCCCCGCTATGTGCCACTTCTTTATGTAAGAATTGGTGAATTCTTTGCTGGCTCTACATCTCAATGCGTCCAACAGCGGTAAATCCTTGTTTTATGGAGAAAAAAAAATGATACAGGAGGGAGTAGGGGGCGAACTGAAGGGATCGCCTGTGTTTTATACGAGAATTTGATAGCGGACATGCTAAACACCCTACGATAATAAAATATTTTGATGAAAAAAGGGTCGCCAGCCCCCTCCATTCCTTCCCCTATGCGCGACCAACACGTTACCCTACTTCTTACTCTTCTTTTCATAGAGCAGCAAAAATCTAATGTCGTCTGCAAACACGCCCGCTTCCAGGCCCGCTCCAGGAGAAAGCCCTTTACGCTCACCTTTCAACCAGAACACCCCTTCTGAAACACAAGCCCGGAACACCCAAACCCATTTTATGCAAAATGCATTCGCAGCCTCGCTTTCATCACGGCCGTTTGACGTGGATCGTTACGGTCTCAGCCCAAAGACGTGCTCTATGCATATGCGACCTTTGCGTCCGTGAGGCCCCCGGCAAAGCATTGCTGATTGAGACCAGAGAGGTAAGATGACGTTTTTTTAGTGTGTTATTACTTGAACACTCTTGCCAAGGCACGCTTTTCAACCATGTACATTTAAAAAAAAAGTTTGTTGTTCTGTTCCCTTTACCAGAAAATTGGATATTTTTTTCTTTTTTGTGGCCGAATCGTAAAAATCCATTGTTTCGTTTCAAGATGGATGAAATTTGTCTGGTTAGATTTACATCAAAAGCAAAATAACACCCAAGTTTTCGTAATTGGTCACTGCATATGAAATGTTTGACGTCAAGTGCTGAACCTACTCAGCTTTCAAGAACCTCTCACAGTTGGCTGGTTAAGGCCTTCAGAGACCTTCCACGTAAACTTCCTGTTTGGATGAGGGGTTATATCCAATAACTTGTGAATTGAATGTTAGGCACGAGGTAGAGGAGGATGTCACTCCTCTAACTCATGTGACTGCACTTAGTCCTACAAAGAATAATTCTTCTTCACTGCCTGAACCTAGAGCAATAAGTTCAACATTCGCACTTGCGACCTGTCAGAAATTATTACATGCACATTGCTTTCAGCAGCGACTGTCAGTTTCGAAGTTGGTCTCATTGATCAAATTGCCACTGTGGTTTCCAGCCTGGTCCCTCGGTACAGGACTCTGGCCGCTAAGCAGCCACCAGTTGTACCCAGTGTGCTGCACTTTCTGATTGGGCATCACATTCAAACAGCCTACGGGGACAGTGGCCCCCCTTTTTAAAATTTTCATGGGCGGTTGGCATCTCCGCAAGCCTTCGGGCTTACAAACCCCATGAAATCTTATGGGTGCGTCCCCACCTATTCTAAAAACCTGGATCTACCAGCGCTCCATTCTGGATATTTGATGATGACCATTCTCCCATCGCCCCATATTTGCATCCACGCTACCTCCTTCCATTGCAAGCATGTATTTGATAAACGATAAAACATTTTCATTATTGCATGAGCACCGGTCCAATAGCTCAATACTGTCAGCATATGCTGACAGATCAAATACTTACACCACCCTCTCGCCACAATTGACCTCTGTCTCCAGCTATGCAGACGCATGCGCGTGCTTTGCGTATACCAATAGCTCATGTATCACTATGGAAATGTGCACTGCGTGAAGTGCTATTGCCCTTGCACTTGTGCATAGGAAACCTCCCCTTCTTAGCCCTCCAAGGACGGTGGGGCTGGCAAGTGTGCTCTCAGCACTGCCTTGTCCTTGTCGAGAGGATTGGCGTTTATCCTTGATTTCCATATTGTTATATAAACTGCACTCCCATTGTGTTTTTTTTTCTTCTTTTTGGTGTTTGATTTGAAACAGTTGACTGGGCTAGTAGTGCAAACATACATGTACGAGTTGGTTTTAATGATTACGCTGGTTGGTTTTTACAGCAATTAACATGACATTCTTTTGATGGTTTGAGAGAGCCCAATTCTCATCAAAATATATTTGTTTAGAAATTAACAGATTTCCCCCCCACCAACCTTGAACTGAGGGAAAAAGATCAATCCCGTGATCACGTAAGACCTTATTCGTGTGAATCTTTCTGTGTACTACGGATTCCATTGCCATTCGAGGTTAGACAAAGTTTCAAATAAAAATGTTTGTTTCTTATACTTGTAGAAAAATAAGTTTGTCTATGAAATGTGGGCAAAATGTTGGGTAACAAAAGCTTCATGTGTATTTTCTTGAAAAAAAAAAGTTTGTGTGACTTTAGGTAAAAATAAATTGTTTTATTTTTTCAAAGTAAAAAAAAAATGTTTCACGAGAAAAAAAATGCCGAGCCCCTCCCCAAATATCTAAGGTCTGTCCCCTATACGAATGGTGGTGAGAGATAAGAAAATCCCTAATTGAGGGTGGATTTTGATGGAACGATTGAGCACATCAAACAAGTCCTGCTAAAAACCACACACAGTTAGATATTTTCTTATTCCTCACCTCTACACTTAGTAGTGTCGGAGATATTTTTTTCCGTTCTGTCCTTAAAGCCAATCTGAAGAGAGTATTTTCAACTAGCACCGGAGAAAAAAAGTTATCCATTGATCACAAACCAAGCATAAGTGATCGTCTTTAACACAGAGTGCACCTCTGTCCAGCTGTAAGAAGCACACCAACCGATCACTATTAATCGTGCCATCAAGTCCACGGAAGTAATTGAATTCATGGCTTTTAATGAGCATCACAGGAATTAATCACTGTCTTCCCGGCTCAGAATTTAACATTACCAAAGTCCTTTCCCTTGAATGGAAGCAAGTATTTTCCCCCTCTCAGCTCTCTTTTGCATGAAGGCAACAGCAAGATTTTGGCGCGGAACATCCCTCTAAATCCTATCACTAATTGTGTTTGCAAATCACGTGAGCCAGTCACATTGAATTTTGTGTAAAGATCCATCATCTTTCTGAATTTTTAACAGAGGCCTACATATTTTGTGAGCTGCACTGGACTTTACTTCTAAACTTGCAAAATGGGAAAAAGTGATTAGGTGGAAGAAATCAAATTATTGACGTATTACCCAGAGGGCTGTCTGAAACGAGGCTCTATCAATAATATTCCCCGCTCTAAAAGTGCGCTTCATGCCCCATTCTCTGCTTTCTGTGACTATTTTCTATGCATTTTTCACATTATTTTACTCTCAAATTTATTGTGCTTTAAGGGATTAAGGGATAAAACCAATGATAAAGCGCACAGGAAAAATATATCCTGTTGAAGGTCAAGCTCAAGTGAAAGCTGTTAAAGGATTCTGGGAACATTTGGATTATTACCAAGCCCTTACTTGTGTATCAGCATCATGTTCAAAGTGAGTTGTTTTTCAAAGTAACAGTAATTATCATCACATTTGTTTTAACATTACTTACGCTATTCCAATTCCTGCAAAATGCATTCACATGCAAAGAGCTGGATAGACTGTATTTGGGAATAATCAGAACTAGTTTTTTTTTTTTACTTTATCCTATGTGCCTCTATGGCAGTTTCAATTTCAGAATGAGCCCATATACCACACCGTATAACATCATAATTTCCCATTTTTACAAACATATCTTCAAGCCTCATCTTCTTACCCTTTCCTCGGCTGCTGCTACTGCCCTATCCGTTAGCACGTGGTTCAAGTAACACGCCTTTCATGCAAACATATAAGGAGTAATCAAATTTGTGTGGCCTATAATGGAGGTGCACGTGATCAGTCAGTGTCCGCTCTGGCCATGATGCAGCATTATTGAGAGGCTTTTCAGACGAGATCTGTATTCATACAAAATGACTACAGTAAAACCACAAGCAGTTCAGACGTTCTACTCACAAATACGGCTTTACGAACGTTTTTTGTGCTCTCTTTAGCTTGTGAAGAGCCTGTATAGAAGTGTTTTTTAAAAAAGTCTGCGACGCTGAGATATTGTCAGACGGTGTTGAAAAAATCTCTTCATGTTGGGTATTGTAAAGCAGTGTTGGGAGCTAGTGTCGGGATCATTTTAGTACAAATAAACGATACTTTACATTGTTATGCACTGAACAGACTTATGCCACTGGAACTGTTAGATGGATAACATATCTGTTGTTGATACTACAATAATAGTAACACGCCTAGCAGGTAACAGCATGCATTTGTTTGGTTCACAAAATTTCCATCCCCTATTTAGTCTATCATAAGGGGTCAAGAAATCACACATCCAAAATTTTTAGGCCTTCTTTCCCAGTCCTAATCTGTTGGCCTTTTCCCCGTATTCCACATTTTTCGGCATTTTCCTCACATCCCACTTTCATGAAATCCCATATCCCTCTTTTTTGGCTTTTTTTCCCTCATCGCTATTTTTTTTAACCTTTTTCCCACATCCCACTTCCACGTAAACCCGCCCCAATATATTTCGCTTGAAGGCATTGCATTCGGAATAATACACTGTCTACTTCATCCTGCCAGATCTGTACCATTCTCATGAATATAGATTTTTAAAAATTGGTACACAAAATCAACAATACCCATCATTGCAAAACTCGCCCAATACCGACCGACAGTTGAAACATCGCAAATATTTCTATTTTTTGTAATCAAAGAACATTACAACAGTTCCAGTACAATTTACATGCAAAACATATGGTAGAATAGACCAGGCCAAAGGGCCTACCTGGTGTAGGCCCACCCTCATTCTTTCAAAGTACACACGCTAAATTACAGTTTTATAGCATTCTGAAAGTTATTGTTGACATGACTGTCATCATACCTGAACACAGAAACTGAAAGATTCAAAGAAAGTTTTTCATTTAAGTTTTTTATGATTATATCCTTTTTACACGGATTTTAAAATTAATGTCGTGTCACACAAAATAAAGTGGTGAATGTAGGACTATGCCAGAATCACATCGTCAGATGTGCTTTCTTACATCGCTGCTTCCTAATTGTGTAATGTATATAGTAAAAAAGGACCACCATGGGCTTTGTGCCCCAAATTGCTATAATGGTACTCTGTAGGTATTATGAGACAGAAATACAGAAATAGATGGGACAATTTTGGGGACCATATAAAGTTTTTGAAGGGAACAAAGTGAATGTATGATATTAAAGTATCAAAAGAAATTTCTGAAGAAGTGAAAAATTCTAATATTGTTGCCCGTTTCTGTGGCCTATGAACATTCGGTTGCTGAAATGACCTAAATGGCAATAAACTGTCTATCATTGGTTATCATTATTTTATCATTATCATTTAAAATAAATTTCCATATATATTTGTTAATTCTTTCATTTTATTCATTTAGCTAGTACACCACTATGGAAAAGTAAATTTTGTACGATAGATTATTGCACCAAATAAATGTAGGACTATAGAAACAGAGCCAGTGCTAGAATTCAAGACACAAGCTCCATCCACGAATGTTAACCCCTATATAGCTACGAACTAGAAGATTATATAAAATTTTCTGAAGAAAATGAGTCACCAATCAAATGCAATGAGCAATATATTTTCCTAATGAGTAATAGTTTGACACGATAGTTCTTTAAACGCACTGGCTTACATTGTACTTGTACCCGTTCTCATCATTGATCGTGTCTGGGGAGACAATAATTGTTGACCGCGACGCGGGGGCGCGTCTAATCAAAGCACTGGCGATATGATCACTGGGCGCCGCCATTACACTAATACGTGCACCGGTAAATTAAAGACAAGATGTCATTATCTCCATCATATATTGACTTTCTCTGTGACAGCAAAGGAGAGGCCCATTTCAATCAGTGACAATGGCGAGGTGACTTTGAAGGTTCAGGATGGTAGTAGGATGGTGTAGTGTGTGTTCTATGATATTGCATGACATTCGAATGACATGGCCAAACTTGATTGATATGCATAGGCATTGCATAAAACAGTCGCAACATTTTTTGTACTTTTTGGGAAAGTGCAGTATTAGTTCCATTTGTATACATGAGTATTTATGACATGGTGAAATAAATAACTAAGCTACACTGAAAGATTTTGGGGTGTTTTTCTTGGTAAAATCCTCCACTATTGCAGTAAATCTGGAGAATTGTAGTTTAAAACAATAAAACCACTTAACGAAAAAACATAAGATATCATTGATTTAATGTTAAGATGTGTCAGAGTTATGCTGAGTGATAGAAACAATTGAAAAGATTTTAGCAATGTGAAATATCTATAGTAGCTGTTGAACTTCTCAAGCTATCATTGTTGCCTTAAAACATACTGAATCCTAAATGCACGCCCCAAACATGAATAGAGTAACACTACCTTAGATGTAACATATAGCAGACTCTGATTGCCATGTGCTTCTTTATAATGCAACCACGATAATGATATACTAGTCATGGGGTATCATTTAAAAAATCTTAAAAAGATGTGTTTGACCTCAATCACTAAATCGTTTGAGCCTCGAGGACTCATTGGATTTGTCAATCTTCCAATCAACTAAAACAAAATCTTAGTATATACAATTATTATTGGACACAGTAGTATTTTATATTAGGTATGTGCATTATTCCACATGTATTTACACCCCTCTCTCACATCTCTAGCAAGTGTATTTCTACCACTATAAAAGTAGCTGAAGTTGTGATTCAACAATAAAACCCCCATGCTTGCATTCTCCAGTTATGTCTAAAAATGTTGAAGAAAACATTCTTGTTTGCATTTTTCATTCAAAATTTTAATAAAACCATACCATAATAAATACCACCATCCTAAGCAGCGGGCTGCTTGGGATGATGGCATCATTCTGGCCTCACAACCTTGGGGTCATGAGTTCGAGTCCCATCTGGGCCACTTGATATAGTCAAATGGAAGATGTGTCTTCAGCTATGTCAATATAGTGGGTAGGAGCTTGCTTGCCATAGAAGAGAGAGAGAGAGAGAGAGAGAGAGAGAGAGAGAGAGAGAGAGAGAATATAATCATTATAATTATATAATTTGGCAATTGTTTGGGGGCATATTATGTAGAAATAAATAGATTAAAAAGGAAAAATATTATTGATGGCAGTAAGTACTGACAGACGCAATTATGACATTCTTATGGAGATCTTCCAGATGAAAGTAAACAATATTTGGCTGAATTTTAAAATTGCGCCCCATTTCTTAAAAATGCATATGGACTGACTCGCAAAAACCTTCTGGCGCCTGTATAAATATAATATTAAATGTTCCTACCATATGGTGACGAAATAGACAAAACTGCATGCTTACCTGGAAAATAAAAGACAAATGGTTACCAATGATAAGTATCATGATTGACATGCTAAAGTCTTCAAAATGGATTATAGTAATTTTCGGATCAAGTAACTTCGACCTAGAACGGTAATTTCGGCCCATAATTTCGGCCCAGGTTGAGAAGCAATCTTGGTCCACGCAGTTCAGTTGTCAAATGGACATACAGTACTGTCTACGCATAAGGACCACAGTAATTACAGAAACCTCGCTGGAAATCAGCCGGTTTTTTTTTACCACTTACGGGTAATTTCAAGAAAAGAAATAAACATATTTCGATTAACAAGTATTAGAAGGAATTTCTGAAAATCCTGTAATACCTATATTGACTGGGGTTTACATTTTAGCCGTTAAATAAGTAGTAAAATTCAGAAATTTAGGAAAATACTGTAATTATAGTGGATTTGAAACCGCCCATATTTACGGTAAGTACGACTTTACGAGTGGTGAAAACCGTTCGAAGCCATCTAATCTCATACGCATGAATTGTGAAGTCGGAGCTCCTGGGAGCACTACGAGAAGCAGGTGCGTATGTGCACAGACTGACAAAATCGCCGCACATCTTCTAATATCGTAGACTGTTTCATAGAATATATTCATATAAATCGGCTACCAAGAATATTGATAGATATATATTATATTTTTCTTTTATGTACACGGCATGTCCTTTTTTACGAGATGTATTTCCCACTTGTCATGTGGTATCGAATAGCTACGACTTGTCAATTCGAAAGTATGAATTCACAAGAGGTTTCAAATGCACCATCAGTCACCAAATCTTACTTTGATTTTGCAAATTTCTTTACATATTTTTCTGCAATATCATTGGAAACTTAATTGGAAATCCGAAATAACAGGCGTGCAGCAAATAATTACAATATAATACGTGTAATTTGAGTTATTTCAATAGCAGAAAATACAGTAATAAATAAATGGAAATAACTGCGGTTCTTATGCGCCGACAGTACTGTACAGTGATAAAAATTCCCACTAAACTAGTATTTCTAACAGAAACTTTCAGACATTTGATGCCATGATAGTATGTGTTAGACTTTGCATATATCCTAAAGTTGGTTGGCGCCAGTAGAAGCACAGATGTCATGCCATAACTAGACGAAGGCATACATTTGCATATGTTTGATTCGTTGTAAAATAATCAGTGCCATAAAAAGGTGCTTATGCAATCTTGCTTATGCAATAATGGAAATACCATTAGGTTGACCCAATAGAATAGGTTAGTAACCTTTAATGAATCCCCATGCAATGAAGTTTTTATATTTGTTTAATGTCTCCACATTGATAGAGTATGCTTTGCAATGTATGCATAAGACAAATGATAGAAATCTTTCTGTGTTGCATCCGTTAAAATAATTGAGTTGATAGATTTAGATACATGATTGTTTCAAATTTAATTTTAAATCTTTTAATGTTTGAATTTACTAATTCTACAATATTTCGCCTTGTACAGGCTCCTTCAAGTCATTTTTTGTAAAATTAGTAAATTCAAAAATCAAAAGATTTAAAGTCAAATTTGAAACAAGCATGTATCTAAATCTATCTACTCAATTATGCATAAGACAATTTAGCTTGATCAATTGCTCAGATTTTTCAAAATTATTGTTAAATAAATGAAATACAAGGACAAGTTTTCATAGCTAGTTTATTTTGTTATAATTATTATATATAATAATACATATGACGGTAAACCAATCAATTAATGATAACTCTGAAGTTCCAGTGTAGCTGTTTTACCCTCTGTGCCTCTGATGCAGCAGGAGTATAGGCATTACACGTCTGTGACTTCTCTTTGTCTTGTTGTGTTACTCTATCTTAGGTTATGCTCATGCACCGTTGATCAGATCACAAGGCCCAAAAGTGGCTCCCTCCCTCCTGACCCAGGGGTCAGTATAGGTTGTGAAAGTCCTCCCCGAGGAGGCAAGCACTGTCTGTGAATGGTTCTAGTAACGAGGTCATGGTCAGTGTAGGACTATCCTATAGGCCATACAGGGCCGACACACACCAGGAACCTGTAAATGACGTCACTGTCGCCTGATCAACCAGTGGGGGTGGGTGTAGCCGAGGCCATGCCTGCGTGAACAAAATTCTAGTATGTTCTACCCTGCACACGGATATCCTGTGACATCTATGGGCCACTCTGTAGGGATATCCTGGTCAGAGAGGTGTAACCAGAAGGTAGATAAATAAGGGACCTCTCCCAGAGGAGAAGGTTGTCCACCCTAAACTGCTCAGCACGGTGAGTAGACTCGAAATGCCACTAGTTGGCAAGAAGGTCATGATACTGTATTGTACCATGCCTGACTACTATACGAGCCTAGGGAGCAACACCAAACTTACTCTAGTGCATTAGAAGGGAAATCCCTAATCCTAACTGGTGCAATGCTATTAGTACAAAGATACCTATTCTAGTGAGCTCTTTAAGAGAGCCAGTGCCTAAATTATATGGGATTTTTATCACATTAGTCCCCCGACTTATGTAACTTCCGTGTGAAGTCCGTGTTAATATGTGGCACCATACATTTTCTGAATATTATTGACCTATTGATTTAAAAAGATGGTTGCCATTTTTGCCTCTTTGTCAGTTTTCACTTTCCAAGTTTGTCCGCTTGTACGGGACTAGCTTAGTCAATGGAAACTTAACCCACACAATAATGTGTCCTATGAATCCTGTGAATCCTCCATCAGAAGCTGCTCCCTCGAGTGACTCCCATCAGAGGCAGAATCCAAGGCTGGGTTCTATGTCACCATACCTATGCAAGAATGCAAGAATTAAAGACATTTCCACATACATTACACACACGAGCAGATAAAACGGAAGAGACACACCACAATACTGCTCACTAGTCAAAGCCAGTGGTGGATTTGCCAACATCTGGAGCACCCATCTGTCTTCGGACACGTACCACCCGAAGGTGCAGTAGAATGCGCCCATCAAATGATATCAAATGCCAATCCGAGTAGACAAAGAGGCAATCCAACTGTTCATTCCTTCGCAGTAAAGTGCTGAGTCTCTCCAGTATAGATTTCTCAGGTGACAAGGGAGAAAACCAGCGAACCAAATTCGAGCTACGTCCACCAGTCAAAAAACGGAATACTGTACTAGCTGAGATGCTGAAAAGCATTACAATATCCGAACAACACCTCCTCTCAGGTCACACAATGTATTTTTTAAATGTTGTCCACCTTCGAGAGAGTGTCATACCTGAGAGGGGGTGCCAGTGTTTTAATCACACCCCCTCTCAGGAAAAAGAATGGTTTTGGAATAGTTGTTCACTTTAGAATGGGTGTCATGCCTGAGAGAGGGTGCCAGTGTTTTTAACAATCACCTTCTTATGTAAGAGAATAGTTTTGAAACTGTTGTCCACCTTAGTGAGAGTGCCATGCATGAGAGGGGGTGCCAGTGTCGTAAATACTCCCGCCCACCCCTCCTGTAGATAGTTTCAAAAGAAAGTATATAAGAGGCAAGCTCACTAAATTTTGCCCATTTTGATTTTATCCTTTTTGATAGGCTCATGACCATACTTATTATGTACACAAATGAGGAATAACATGTGGGCTAGTTTTAGAATTTTAGTTTTCTTAGAAAATATTTTACACGCGATTTTGTGAGCAGAAAAGCACAAAGTTTAGGTATATATATTAAAAGTTCGTGAAAACATACGTATTTTAAAGAAAATGTATCTTCACCTCATGATAATTAGAGGTTTGTCTAGGTAACACCAGCCTTCAAAGTTCTAAATTTGATATCTTCAAAAACTATAAAGTACTTTTCATCTTGATATGGGTGATAATACGAGATATTGGCAGTGACCTACATTCGCCATTCAAGTTTAATTAAATGACTTTTCGTTGACATCAAAAATGGAAAAAAGGGTGGGGCGACTTAGATAAATGTTAGTAGATGAAGCCTCATTTTATTTTAAATAGGTATGGTGTCTCTAACGTTCTATTTATATACCTAAATATTTTTTCTGAGCATTTTTATCAAATAAATACACTATTTGTTTTTGTAAAAAAAAGATATACATTACTGAGTAGTTTAGAAGTCACCCACTACTAGTGTATGTGGTGTGTATATAAGTATCTTAAACATACCTTGAGTAAATGGGAATGGTCAAAATGAAGTGAGCTATCCGCTTAATATGATATTATCCAAGGGAATGTATTACTACTGTATTGTTATGCATATTGTTTCCACTATTTGATACAGGCTTTGTTTGAATTTTGATAGTATGAAAGTGTAGGAGTCCATGTCTACACCACGGTAACATAATGCTAATACCTTTAGGAATACCAAAAGATGCTTGAAAATATTATGATATGCTACAGGTGCTGTTTGCAAAACATTATCATTAAACGTGTTCCCTATTTGACTGCTATAAATACTACTAGTAAAAGTCTTAAAAAGACATATATCTTAACATCATCAGAACATTTGTGATCCTTATCCAGGATATCTCAGAAATGGGGTCCATGTATAATATTGTACACTCAAAAGTGAGCCCCCTGAGACACAGTGGATCCAGGAACTATGAAAGTTCTGACCGGAAGAACTGTATGTCAAATCTCATTATGTACATAAGTAATGAGTTAACCCCTACTTATCCAATTAGATACATTGTTCTGTGTCTTATATGCGCTATGTTGGTACTAGGAATATTACAAATGCTAATTTGAATGATGAGCTCTAAGCTTAGATACTATACTTTATGTTCCACATTGAGTGGATGAATCACATATTAAAATGTCATTAGATATCAGTGTCTGAGTGTTTGTGAGTCACCACTTCTAACAAAATCATCAACATCATAGTCCCAAGATCTACAGACAGCTTCCCCTGTATGCTCCCGATGGAGTTGTGAAAGTATATGAGTGTGCCATAATAGATCTGGTGTTAATGCTGCTCAATTGGTTCAAGCAGCCTAGAGACTGAAATATTTGCAAAAACTAACACATTAAATTGATACATAGATATTATTGAACTTGGGTGCACCGGCTGCCGGCCGAACCTATGTAAGCCCTATCGACTTTGAGAATGAATCCTCTTAAGTCAGTGATATATATTAGAGAAATAATATGGTCTAAAAGCAATAATTAACATTGAAATCAGTACTATTTGTAGCCAAGTTAGAGTATGAATGCGGGCCCAATTTACGGGCCTATGTTACTTTCACAGGGACGAATTTATGGGAGGAAATTACTGTTTTGGCCGATATTAACTTGGTCCGAAAATACAGTGGGCCGAAATTACCTTCAAAATATCCTTTCATGTTATTCTGGTGTAGTAAAATTATTATTAAGCAAGACTTCAATACTGATTTAGGTCATTATTTGTTTATGAAATGTATTTTTTTATTTGTCAACTACAATGGAGATATTTTGAACAAAATCTAAAATTAAGAACATGTAAAATAATAATGTAAGTAGTGCCTTCGGAAGATATCACAAAATAGATGTAAGGTAAAAGTAAAGCTACAACATTTAAAAAAGCAAGGCATTAAATTTTGAGACTTATGAAATGGGTTTTTTTTAAAAACCCACCCATTGTCACAACCTCACACATGTATAATGAAAGCCCCCCATCACACACGCTGTAGCCTATTACACAACATCCATTAAAAGAGAAGACCATAAAATGTAATGCAAATTCAATCTGTATAGCATTGGTATAGGGCATGCTTTCTCCAAGTCCACTACACCACATAACCGGGACTTGAACCGTGCATCACTGTTGGGCACTCATTCACCAAGCACTTAAAGCACCATACCATGTAATATTCGCTGCAGACCCGCAGCTATAGTACACGTGAGTATGAGCAACTAGTACAGCTCAATAAGAGTGTCTCAGCCATCTCCTTACACTGTCTGATCGATACAAATCTGCAGCCCGACAGCATTGGACTGCGATAATGCTGATTGTACCATGATACGAACAGCGATGGATTAATGATGCGGCCGCAGGGATTATGTGGGGGTGTTGATGGTTCTATTAACAAGCATCGAGGGCATGTTGCAATCACTGTTACACAGCACGCCCCAAATAGTACTTACATCAGCTGCTGGGCTATGTATGAGGTGATTTTTGTATTGCATTCTTTGAACCACTGTCTTCTTATGGTCAGTGAGATTCAAGATGATGATCAGTTTTGAGTGAATTTGCTGATTTTTGGTTTGTGATCCTTGAAAATAGTGCACACTTGCTCATTGTATGGGCAACGTTTAAGAAACTATAGTAGTGTTGTTACTTTTAAAATCCCAACATTTTAAGGCATAGGCCTACTTGTATTTAACTTAACGTGTATTTGGGAATTTAGGGGTATGAGATTTGAACACCTGACCTTCGACTTGACCCTTAAGTGACCGTTGATATACACACGATAGGACAAGATAATTAATTCACCGTGTCTCCAATGAAGACAATTCTATGAAATATTCAAAGCTGCTATAAGTATTAACACACCATTTTATAAAGTATCTCGATATCCGAAAACTAGTACAATTGCAGTATTCTACACGAAACCATTCCTTCTACTCGCATTTATTGCTAGCCTCGAGGTAACAAGTTGGACAACCACATTTCCCTGTGTAAGCCCCTGGGACTGCGGCTGTCAGAAGAAGCTTTGCAGATAACAAAACAAGAAGCATTTGTAATGACAGGACCAGAGGCAAGTGTATGCAATAAGTTGCCTCCATGTACTACTACATGGATAGTTTTTGTTTGCTTTTAAGTGTTCTTTCTTGGTTGGGAAACGATTGCCTATCACGTTTGATGATTGATGATAATGGTCGCTTATAGACGGCCATGTTGACTGCATTGGTGGCAAGTTTATATCAGTGTGATTAAAAAAACACCTCTGCTCTCTACCAGGCATTGTATTGCCAGTAAGTTTCTGTGTCAAAAGCAACAACAGATTTTTTTTTCAATAATAGATACCCATGTGTAGGGCGGTTTATTACGTAGATTATGATGTCCGTTGAGCATTGTATTTCTGTATCTATTAACTAATGTCTACCACTTATATTTCCATTTTTAAACTACCCACAAGGCAATGAGTCATGATGTTGTCACCGGATGCGTGTACGACGTCGGTTTTTCTTACACCCGGAAGCAACCGACTACCAAAGCCTATATCGTCCTATTTCTTTTAAAGTCTCCCACCTACAATATTACATATGGCTATTATTCAGCCTAGTACATGAACCCCATGTCCCATGGCACTGCACCTCTGTTCCCTTCCACTCCCAGGACACAAACAAGGAGATTGGCAAGTGTAAGTGTCCAATTGACAGCTTGTATGGCGAGCTAACTGCATTTTAGACGTCTGCTTACTGTTGAGTCGAGAGTCGTTCATCTCTCACATAGCACCGAAAATCATTTACAGGCATGGGACATAACAATATGAGTTCATATATAGTCTAATATAGTGCTGTAATCTATAATAGTCGTCCAATGGCTTTATTATATGTAATGTATGGGCTATGGTAAGAAGAACACTTATAAATCATCAAACATATTGCAATGAATACTTGTATGCATGTACTATAGAAATGTCAAATCATCAAACATTATTGCACGGGGCACGGAATATTCTCCTCCAGTACAGAAATGTCACATGTTCAGACGTGTTTACCAGTTTTATAACAGCGTAAATGGACAATCCCCTCGATGGCATAACTCATGCAGCAAGACTTCATTTGTTGCAACAAAATAGCAGTTTTCACAGACACTTTGGGAGAAATCAAGCAAGGTCAATGAGGCTCCCAACGTAAGTACAAAGCCACTATTCACTCACTTTGAGCTAGCGTTGAAGCCGAGGGCCATTTCATTTGTGTTGATCATTTCATTTTGCCAGTGTACCGGTTGGTGGTCTTTGCGATAGAACAGGTAACGTCGGTAGCCCCTTAATCGGCGGTAATGCTTAGCACTTAAACCACTCATTCAATGAATGTACTGTACTAGCAGTCACAACATACCCGTATTTTAGCCCAATAGATTGACGGAACATTGATTTTATTCAGAATTGCATATGAAGCTGTGAAATGGTTACTGGTTGGTGCCATGTTGTAATTTATATGTACTTCAATTTCATTTTTCTTTCCACTGTCCTTGAATACGATATGATAAGCTGAGAATCACCACAAATTAATAATCTTTCATGTTTTCAAAATATACTATATATACCATATAGAAACACGTATAGTACAACAAAAAACGCAGCAGCAGCGGCAACAACAACAATAAAACCAACGGTTAAAAAAACAACGGCAAAAACAATGGCTATAAAACTAAACAAATAAACAAAAAAAGACTACAACATTCCTCCTTATTCGTTAAACGCTCTGCACGTACAACTACTGCAAGGTTTAACAACATGTCTTTTGTAACTTTTCTGGGATGTCAACTTACAACAAATTGAAATCTAAGAAGAAAAAATGTCATGATTTCCAGAGAGAAAGTGGTGGCCGCGTGTAGATTGGTGCCAGTGTAACAGGTCTCATCTGGCGGGCTAAATTGTTAGTTATGTGTTCCTCGCCCAAAACACTCTCCATATTTATGGCCTAATCAAATCTCGCAGTGGTGTCACTTTTCACGAATTACACGTGATTCTGCGTTGGAGCGGGTAGCGATCTCAGGTCTCAGAGCCCCAACACCAAATCAATATATAACGTGAACGCAAACGCCCTTTTTTGCAATGCTTTTTTTTTTAAATGTTTGTTGTGCACGTTTTTTCTTTGGTAATGGTTGTATTTTAGGAAGACTTACAAACATTAATGCAACATTAGATGAATTGCTGAAGAATTGTTGAAATTACAGCTTTTTGGTTTTTATATGTGGGCCAATCAGCCACATATGAAATGAGGGTGTTTTGAAAGAATTTTGGACAACCCGATGAAGAAAGTGCTTTAAGTAGAGGTTCAAAATAATCAAAATATAAACCAATGTTAATGTGTTAACTAAAATAAACAAAAACAAACCCACATTCACACATTTACAAAACAAAACGCCACCCAATCTACCAACAATTCCCACATACATGTATGCGACCAATACTCACTCAGATGGTTTTGAAAATATAAGAAAACAAAAGCCTTTCTAGGAAATACACGAGCATCTTGGATCCAGATGAAATCTAACATTTTGGAAAAATGACAATATGAAATATTAAAGAAAGGACACATTTGTAATGTATGTTGGTGGGGGAGAATTCGCCATCAGTCACGAAGAAATACTCAAAGAATATAGCTCTGTCTGTCCCAGAGGGAGCAACTAACATTTGTTCTCATTGAGTAATTCTTAGTAAAACAACATGGACCTCAATACATGCAAACAGCATACATCCACAGCAGTTATAAGGCACATCCGAAAGCAATGAATGGTTGCACCCCCCCCCCCACACTTTTTTTTTAACCAAAACATGGATCTGTTAGTTGTAATTCAGAATAAAGTTGCTTTCCATAGTTATTACTTATATCTAATCTCACACTGAAGCCTATAGAATTTCTTATAATTCTACTTCTAAAGTATCATTAATTGTAGGATGATATTAATGACATCTCTAGACATGGTTATATTGTATTTATGATATACATTTTGAACAGTCCTTATAGGAACTACAATAACACAAAATACATCACACACAACAGAAAACTAGAGGAATCGGGTTGAACAATCAAAACATGACACACTATAAATCATGGTGTTCTGTATATGGTGTTCTATAAAAGCCATATCCCAAGCACTAAAAACAGTAAAAAAAATGATGGAGCTGTTGTCTTTGTGTCTTGTTGACACAAACCAACCAATGCCATCCTTTTGTCCGCCAATGACAGAAGCTGTTACAGCACCAATCATCCACAATATGGCGACGCACTGTGATTTATTGGATTAGAGTCAGAAATTTGCGCATGCGCACCAAATCAAATAACACACCACCACGAAATTGTGACATCTTCTAACCTTGCACCCCGTGGCTTTGGCACATTTCTAGACCGTTCTTTCTATTTCGGCAATACGAGCTGTGGTATTTGAATGAGAGTCTTGGTAACATGAATGCCAATAATAACTTTGAAAGCGCCCCAAATTACCTCCTTAGATATAAAAGTGGCCATCTCCATCCCTACTACACTGGCAGCATACTTGCTTTCATTTTTAGCAGGCTATTTAGTTTATGACGCTCGATTTAAAGTATTATACTGCACATGTTGTTACTGATATCGCTATAGTGACATATCCTATTGATTCAGACCTATAACTTATTTTGAATTGCAGATAAATGTTACATATGCTATACGACCAAGGGCATCATTTCTGAAACTTTTCCCAGTGCACACGTGACGTCAATTTGCTGTATTCGGTCACGGACCTCTTTAATACGCCTTTGCGTAAAGGCCACGTGATACGAAGAAGTACCCACTTCTTTGGTCTGGATGTATTGTATAATGAGTGCCATTGGGAGCTCTCAAATCCTTCAAATAAATGCGATTTGCGATGTTTTAAGTATGCTTGTGCTTGTTTCTAATGCGCCCACATTGCTGTAAGTCCATCCCACACACCCAGGTGCTCTGTTAACGGTGCATTTAGTATTTTTGTTTGTTTCCTTCATATTTGGCTGTGATTATTAATGGTGTTGAATTTAGAATAAAACATTAGTTTGAATCCCACAAAGCTTTTTGTTACAACACAACAAGGAATGAAACAAATGACTATCACTTTTAAATATGTAGTGCAAATAAATACATACATCGTTGTGAACTTATTTTAAGAAACATTAGACATACACTTGAAAGCTTTCATTTGTTATATCACCTTTGAAGTTGAATATCGCAATCCGTTTTAAACATTTCCACAATATCTATGTCCTACATTAGAAAAAAACATTATCGTGAAACAAAATACGAATTCTGCCATGTATTTAATCAAAACATTGTTTTATAGCAAGACAATAGAATTGGAATGTAAAGAACCTCCGAAGCCTCGAAACGTCTTCAATAATGAGTAGGCTTACATGCATTTAACATAAGAGTATACGCTATAATTTCCCCAAATTGAAATAACAGATAAAAGCCTGTTCAAAATATATTCTATTCTCAGTGCTGTGTAACACCATGTAAACATTTCATTCCACGCGCAACAGCATTTTTTGGAATTTTAACAGTAAAGCATAATTATCTTGGTGAAAATAAAACACTTAGCAAGAGTGCATTACATACATCACTTGATATTGTGCATAGAAAAGATGTAATCCAAGAGACAAATTCAATTTAGCCGTGGGTTATAAGAAAGCCGTGTAACGACACATTATTTCCTTGCCATATCTATAAGCAATGGGCAGATCCATCACAGAACTGTAGCGTTCGGATCACATTATTAATTACTGTGTCAACTCTAGCACTACTTTTTTTTTTCAATCTGCTCATTTTTTTCACTTAACAAGATACTTTCTCTCCGCTATTGGGACATTGTGTCGGCCTGTAAGTGGAGCTTATCTGTCATGTTGGCACTGTAATTAGTATTTTGTGATCCAGATATCAAATGTGTCAACCAAGGTTTGGTGGAATCCTTTGCAACACCAGATGCTCTGTGCATTTTGCATTTTAAACTTACATTTTATACATGTAAGTAAAATGATAGAAATGACGTTTTTGAATCAGGTACCCAACTTTCCAATGAGTATGCTGTACATAGTACTACAATTACTATACTGGCATATACATGTACATACAAAAATGTGACCAAAATGAAAAAAAAACTCTTCTCAACTCAAGCAATACCTTTCAGCACTCTCAGCAGTGTGCAATATGCGTAGCTCTGCACACTAACACTATGCATAAGTACCTGGGAATTATATAATTCCATATGCATTAGCCTTCATTAGTGACCTGGCAGAACAAAGCCATGGGGATATCTGGCCGTACTAAATATTTGATACATGTTTGACAGCATGACCCGCCTTCTTGCTACCTGCCACGTGAAACCCGCTTACGATAGTTGCCATTTCCATAAATTGCAATTTGTAAAAAAGAATTGCATTAGGAGGCACATTGTAATATTTGTGATTGCAGCATCATATGGTCAGATATTAAAGTGGAACATTAACAAGACTAATTAAATCTATCTACACAAAAGCAGCCAGTCAGCCAGCCAACCAGCCAGGCTGTCTCTTGAAGGATGTTTTATTTAGGACAAGAATGGTCTTGTTATAGAGGTGATCTTTATTGGAGGTTCTACTCTATTGTGTTTGATCTTGGTGATGCTACAAGTTGTGCTGTAGTGGGTATTATTTACATGTAATTGTCATTGTTTTGCATGAGCCTTGGTGGTGTGAGGTCCTTAGCGTGCCACTGTGGCATAGTTCAGCAAGTTTAAAACGCAACTAAATGATGATTCAGCAGTCAACATGATACAGGATTAGCTGTTTTCTTTCTATGATGGCGAGAGGTAGAAATAAATATGCAGTTCAGGCGTTTGTGAAGTGATAGAAGAGGTAAAAAAGTGGACATGCTTTAATATTTGTAAATGAACAACGAATATTCGATCATGTAGTAATTTTAGCATATTGCTGACTACGTTTTGGAGAAGTTTTTTTTTATCATCAACATTTCTCCTTCAATAGATTACAAGCAGCCAAGCGAACATTCGGTCGTCACATCACTTTGTCGTGTACTAAAAATGACACCGTGGACAAGCCATTGACACTTTTCGCACAATTCCAATTGATACATCGGCCAATGCAATCTGCTTTCTACAGCCATGCATAAATCACTCCCCTAGATAGCATGACAAAGCATTGTATTTTCCAAATCACCATCATCGCTTTTCATGAGCTTCCTCGCATGCAACATCCAAATTAGGGCAAGTATCTTTAGGCAATTTTTCAAACCTGCTATTATCAAGATCAGCATAGACACGTTTAGCCACATTGCCGCACTACAATCGACAAATTATGGGGCAGAGCAATTCCCAGGCATCATCATCAGAGTTAGTGGACATGACTTTAATACTATACATGTATATATAAAATAAGATAGAAAGTTAAATGTGTTTTTTCATATCTATTCAGACTACTTATTTAGAAGCGTAAAGAATGATACTGGAGCTTTGGTAGAATTGATCTAATATCAAACCCAAGTGTAAGTCAGGCGTCAAGAAGTAGTCTTTAAAATCGTTTTAAATAATTTGCTTCATTGATTGGAGTAAAATGTTGCAAGCAAACAGTAACAGAGTTAGATTAGGGCTCTTGTGAAAAAAGAAAGAAAGCAGCACTAGCTATAAAGTAAAAGAACCAAGGTCCAGAAATGAGCAACGCCATCTTGTGACGTGTCAGCACTAGCCGGTGCTCTAACAGGTGCTCCATCAGCAGACATATCAGATAATACAGCCCCATCAAAGGCTAATCTCGCGTAATATACGTAGATGAAAGCCAATATGGGTTGCTAGTTATAACGGTCAAACAAGCTACGCCTATATGGCTGTAATGTGGAGTATGGAGCACATGTTTTTCTATTCTTCTGTGACACTTTACAATCAACTAGAACAGAGTCTACCATTACATATTTTATTACTGCAAGACACAAACGTACACTGTATGTAACCTGGACAAGATGCATTACTAATTTCCAAGGATAAGATCTCCAGGAATAAAGAATTGTCTATTGGTTACCATTATTACGTATTTTATGAGACGTCAATCATTCCTATTCTGTAACATTATGCCATTCTTGCAATCAGCTTGCAGATCAAATGCTGCTTCGTGGCAACAGCTGTCAGCCAAGTTTTGTCGTCTGAGTCATCTGAGCACTGGAAGGACGCCTTCCCCTTGTATGGCAAAGTTCGTTCAACCTGAGCCCCCCACCGACAGCCACCCCGACTTAATATCTTTGCCACACAACTCCACGCTGACATCTCAAGCAAGCGGGGGCACAACATGTTTTTCTACTTAATCTGGTCTTATTCCAGACAGGAAAAGACACGGCAAATCCAATTTCTCCAGAGAATCGGGCGTTTAGGACATGGAAGTAGTTCTTTTGTGAAGAGGTTTCAAGGGACCGTGTGCAGTGAAAATTGAAGGTTGGGATGTGCATGACCTGGTGGGTGATGTGGTGCAGGACTGTTAGGACTAGTGCTACTGCTGCTGCCGCCGCCGCCGCCGCCGCTGCACTCAACAAAGCCACCCTTATTAAGATATTTACTGATGATTGAGAAATAGTTGATATTGATAAAGTCAAAGTTTTCAGTAAATACACCGTTGTCACACAAAATTCATTGCCACACACGTGTGTGTTGGCTAGAATTCCAACACATATTCTTGAAATGATGCATCCATCTTATTCAGTGCTGGTAGTTAGTAAACTTACAGCCTTCCTGGGCTTTTTTCACACAGTGTTCAACTACCACCGTCTATTTGGGGAGCTGTTAGAAGGGGAATTCAAAGCCTTAGAAGGTTGTCAGCGCTGTCTGGAGGCGGGACACATGTCACGAGCCGGCCGCCAGTCATGTGACCCAGCCACATCTAATTGCTTGGACCGTTTTCAATACTCCGTCACATGGAAGGAATGAGAATGCTGTGTGATGTGATAAAATAGGACAAAAGCTGTGAGTTGACTTACGAATTCGAACCGAGAAGAATCTTTTTTGATTCGCTTATGTCAATATATTATATCTCAGGCCATTGGAGTTGGTATTGGTTTATTTGGCAAAAGTTCATGAATCAATTAGTACATTGTATGTATTTTGTTGAATCAATTGTGAATAAGACAACATCCATTTTTTATGGAACAAGTATTGTATGCTCCTCAGGAAGTTGATAGGAGCAATATACAGCGTGACAAGGATGTCCATGATCTGGTGTAAATGCTAAGTCACTAGAGCCCGACAACAGGGAATTACGACTATAAATAAGCACATTTTCATTTTTATATTGAGGATTTATATTCACGAAAGGGAAAATTCCATTCCAACAGAAATAGGCATTTAAAAAGAAAAAAAGAACTATGCTTACAACTTTTTTTTATCCGTTATGTGGCCATTTTATCTTTCCCTATAAAGCGCCAGGCGGTAAAAGCTGGCTTTATGAGAAAACTATGTCATTCAAATTCGTCACCAAGAGATTTGCCAGCAGTTGTAAAGGAAGTCATTGAATTCTCTTTACACCAAATACAAATGCAATGCTCCTCAAAATAGTTTTCTTATCTTCATAATATATCATTTTCTGATTTTCAGTGAGAATTGTATAAGCTACGATTGTGTCATATATAGTGAACTATATTATTGGGACAGTATGAAGATAAATATCAATCTTGTTGAACACCATAAGCATTTTTCATTGTACAATATAAGCTAGCAGTCTGAAAATTGTAATATTTGTACAAGGACAAATGAGATCTGGTAGAGGAATGTCATCACATTTCATGATGAACCATAATCCGAGCCTATCATTCACCACATCTGCTGCTAATATTCTTTTTAAACAGTGGATCAATAAAAGATGGGAAAATGTAAAAGATGGGAAAATACAAGTACAAGGGAAAATACCAATGGAATGAATACAATTACGTGTACAGGCATATTTAAAACATGTTTTGATGATGAAATGCAATTCGATTTGTAGAACATAATGACATAAAGAACCCACTACACATTCTTTGTTTCATGTACACCTAAGAATCGTCTCCTAAATGAGACATTAAACTGTTCCAAAAGTATTAACTTTACTTTCAATGGTTTAAAGAAAATCAAAACATGTTCCAGCGGCTTGCTACACTTTTTATGGATTTTGCAATAAAAAGTAGATCTGGCTACGATTTGTGTTATCAGGAAGCAGTGTAATTGGTGGATGGCTCGCAGGGATTTCTACACACAGCCGAATCACTCACTCACGGGTATATTTTGATACAGCAATTGGTGGGCTGATAGCAAAGACGACATTGGAGAATCGAGCAATAGGGTTATCTTAAATTGGAGGGTATTGTGTGCAACTCAACTGTGTTTAATGGCAGCAACCACATTCTGATGGTTAAAAAGCTGCCGCTGTTCATAAATACTCGTATCGGAGTTGGCTTTGAATGCGATCTAGTCGTTTGAAAGCTATGTGATGTGTTGTTATAGGACTATTTTAAATGTTAATAATAAATGGCAATACATATATGTATCTTTAATGTGTCACCATCCATATTATGATATAGAGCGCTAAGATGGAGCTTTTTCGTCGTGCTATTTTTACACAAATACTGAACTGGTACATGTTAAAACTAAATATCACTGTGTACATTGCTTGCTATATATATTCAGCAAATGGAAAGCACAAGTTGCAAAAACTGCATCCTCTTCCAATTGTTTGTGCATTAATTATGAACACTAATGACCTTACAAACACCATAGCAACTTGTACTACGATGCTGGTGAGAGAGCTATCATGGACAGAAAGAAGCCTCGCTCGCAGGAAGCTGTGCCCAAATAAGGTAATTGGTGAGAAAAGGCTACAAAATGAGGAGGAACCCGTATCCGCATGAGCAATGAGCAAAACTTCGTCTCTTGTTGAGTGCAAAATTTCAATATCACTGCTTGTCTGATGTCAAAGTGAATGGCATCGCCCACAATCATAACGCACTTGCCACCTGTCAATGTGTCACACTGTTTTAATTTTCACCACTTGCTTGAAACTTTATTATTCTACAGATGGCATTTTTACTTGAAGAGCCTTGACATCATCTTTTATTGGTAATGTGTTTCTTCTGCTATATCCAGCTTGATTTTTTATGGCGTTCTGTTATCAAGAATACATCAGATTGAAATTCCCCCGAAAGGAATACATTATAAATGATACTACCCATGTATGTAGTGTTACTGTATGTGAACTATCTATGTAGATGGCATTATCATATTTGTAATTCTTCCTGCCACTCACTGATAAAAGTCAAAGGAGCGAAAAGAGGAAAAGTCTGTATGTACTCCTTGTCGCGGTGATGGCAGCCATGTTGGCAGCCCTGTTTGGCAGCCATGTCATATTCTGGCATTCGCCTAATGAAAATCTGCACATGAGAACGCTGAGAATCAATCGAAATACATCTACTTGGTTACTGCAGTTCTATCCTCTAAGTCCTTTGCCATAAATGCGCTTCCTCCTCTTATATCAAAGATTCTCTGCATTAGTTTTACTCTCTAAAATCAGATCTTATATGCATTAGTAAAAGTGTTTGCAATTAACTGTTTTAGTGCTATAGCAACTGTGCATTCACACCAGGTCATTGGCATCTTTGTAACATTCTATTGCTTTTTTAACACCACTGGGAGCCTCCAACACAAGTTTGCTACCTTATTCCATGGTGTTAATCAGTCACTTGCTTGCCCTTTGCGTATAACATGAAGGTATCACAGAGAAGCGTGTCTCATGTTAGGGATTAGTGCTCAACACCCACCATCTGACCTGATCAGGAATCAAACTGCCAACATTCTGTTGCCTTGACTCCCTAGTCATTCAGTTACGAAAGCATGTTAGGTGATCTCATGGTTGTGTCTGTCCATGTGAATACTTGTAATTAATCTCTACAAGTATAGTCATTTGCTGTTTCGTAGCCCGTTCCCTTTGTCTACAAAGTGTTACACTGACATATGTAGTGCATGAGAGTATAGCTTATTATAAATTTCAGTGTATACTTATTTAAAAGTAGTACGAGTCGCCTCAATCTATATCATATATGCATTCAATTCAGTACATGTGTTTGGGGAAAAACGTATAATGTGAGTACACCAAAGGCTTAATCTAATTCTCTGGTGATATCTAGTAGTGTTAAGTGTTCTTTGCATTTCAGAAACTATATGCTTTACGCTAAAAAGTGAAAACGTCATTGTGGTAATGCTATTGCCTAATCATTTTATGTGAAGCGATTTGAAGTGATTGTCAACCACCAATACCTACATATTTTGGTCTTGTGCCACAGTGACACTTTTGCAATGAAGGTCTGACATGTGCACATCATGTGAGAGAGGTGGCACCCAATCGATTCCCAACTCAGGTAGCTCATGTAAATGTAAATGCAGGTGCTTTATAGTCCAATTACTCTGTGAACCGAATACACTTAGCAGTGGTAATGTATACCAATTCATCAACCCTCTCCACACATGTTATGTTTGGATGGTGCGGATGTATCACTAACCCAAGTCTATTGTGGGGGCATGCATCAATGCCACGGGCAAAATACATTAAGGTACAGGTGTCTGCAGCCAATCAAATCAAGCTAATTTGCATATTTCTATTTGAAAAAGGGTTTGCATTGAGGATCTGCACAATAGCGAGTTTTACTCTACTAAAACTACCAGACATAATATCCTATAAACGCCTCTTAATATAAACAACCTTTACCACTCATCAAATTAAAAAAAAACAATGCCACATGCCAATTTCACAGTATCATATTCAAAGTTAAAATCCACATACGCAAACATGCAACACAGGCGATGTACCATCACTGACCACGTGGTTGAGGTGTGAGGGACGATCGATAGCGACCTCCCGCGGCGGCGCCACAAACTACCTGACTCGCCATTGATTTTCATTTAGGAGACAAGAGCCACAAACATGTACACAGCGGGTGACGGATGTGGCCCTGGTCTGCTTGAGAGATGACAGGGTCCGGCGGGGACGCCTCATTTGTATATGGTTATGTTCATGGATTGTTGACATATGTTTTGTATGCTTTTGTTACGGTTGGGGGATTACATTTTATTTGCATCATCTATTATCCTCTTTAAGTTGTTGCTGTAGGTGGTGGTGTGGTGGTTGCTTCTGCTGCTTCTGCTTCTGCTGGTGTTGTTGTTGTTGCTGTTGCTGCTGCTGCTGCTGCTGTTGTTCTTGTTGTTGTTGTTGTTGTTGTTGTTGTTGTTGTTGTTGTTGTTGTTGTTGTTGTTCTTGTTGTTGTTGCAGCTTCTAATGTGGTTGTTCTTCATGTTCGTCATTGCTGTTGTTCATCCTATTCATTTTAATTCGCTTTGGTAGGTGCGGGGATGGGTTGTGAGTGTCAAGTTCAAGGGTAGAGAAGAATCCTTGTAAATATCAGATGCATTACATTCGAGACTCGTGTTACGGATCTATCCATCATAAACGCAACTCAAAACCGCTGTGACATTTACATACATACACTGCCCTGCCATTTTCCGCTGAAGCAATGCTCGCTGCACATTTTTGCTGCTATTTCCACGTTGCTAAACAACACCGCCATTTTAGCTTCATCTCCTGCCCACCCTCCCCTAACTCTATTCCTGTGGAGCACACAACAGCACCACAACAATATGAACAAGGACAATGACACCTCCCCTTCAATGACAGCTTCCTCAACTGAACAACTACAGCCTATTTCTGTAGCCAAACGCCTGCTCCTCTGAAGGTCACAGCTTCCCGCCCATGTGACCATCAATATGCTGTTTACTTACGGCCGTAAGTAGTCCATGTCTTCAGAAAAGTCAATAAGTAGCAAGCCTCTGATGTTTTCAAAACACGATCAGGTTCTGGTGCAGTAGAACTTCTTGAGCATGAGCCTATTTCATGCAACTTAAATTTGGAGCTAAGGTACATGGGGGCGCTGGTAAGGAGGGGGGCCTGCAAGTTGTGGGGGAGTCAACATATGCAGATAATTCCGGCAGATGTCACCAATATACACGTGATAGACATACGTAAAAAAAAAACGTCCACAGCAACACTTCACGTGTACCAACCCATATATTGCACAAGGAAAGAATAATTTATTGAAGTATCTATCGTGTACAGTGTGTCATGAGCCATACTATAGTGCAGAAACTTCAATTCGTATCACATCTATAATATGTCTATCGTTGTATAATCCCAAACCTTTTTACAGACACATTCCCCAACCCCCTTGAGACGACCACCTCTCTAATGAGACCACTTGTGGCCAGTTCTTCGGTGGTCTTCATAGTGAGGTTCTACTGTATGTTCTGCAGTGCCCAAGCTACCACCAAATAACCTAGCAACAGACATACCAAGGTGTCCACTGTACTGTCTTGTTGTCTGAATCTGAATGAAATACATTGCAGGTTCCAAAGAGGGGGGAAACGTACATAACGGGTGTTGGGCGGTGGCGGCTAGTGTTGTCCGTTAAAGGTCATTCCTTCCTCCCCCACCTGCGGGCGGCGGCGGCGGCCGCAGGAGGCTGACCTTTACCGCTCACCGCAGCTGCCTGCTAAGTGGGCACGCAAGACTACTGCAGCAGCGGTAAGGTACTGTAGTGGCAAATGGCAGTGACAAAAAGAGGGCTTAGATACTGCTGCAATGGGTATG
>CM032669.1:10049231-10100475 GCA_019095985.1 Streblospio benedicti
AGTTTGTTCTATTTGGGGTTTTTTGGTTCCTACGGGTTTTTGGCCCCAAGGGCTTACCACCAAAAATTTGAAAAATTTTTTTAAGAAAACCCCCCAAGGCCCCAAATAACCAAAGGGGGTGGTCCAAATTTTTTGTTACTGTCGTTGCCTGAACCCTCCCAAAAATTTTTTTTTCCCAATTAAAAATTTTTCCAAGGGAAACGTACAAACGGGTGTGGGCGGTGGGGCTGGGGTTTTTCCGAAAAAGGGCCTTTTTTCCCCCCACCTGGGGGGCTGGCCCCGAGGAGGCACCTTTACCGTCACCCGCTGCCGCTGGGGGCCCCAAAGACTCCGCGGGTGGTCGTATGGCAAATGGCGTGACAAAAAAAGGGGGGTTTAATCTGCTGCAATTTGATGCATTTAATTTGGTGGTTTTTTTTAAAGAACTTGGAAAATTATTTTTAGTTGTGTGTAACTATATAATTATTATTATTATAACGCTTTCCCACAGTCGAAACAAAAAATAACGGTTTATAGGTCATTGACTTGAAAATACGAACAAAATCGTATGCTTCAATAATGGATGAAATAAATGTTGCTAGGTTAAGTACTGTTATAAAAGATATAATAAATATCAAGTCCGTGTTTTTTTTATCATACACGTGTTTGTGTACTAGGGCATAAGCCCTAGATTTAAACAATATGTAAATATACATTGATACAATCGATCAAATGTGTAGTTAGTTAAATTGAGGAAAGAAATGCAATATTTTCAATGCAAACGGCATATTTGTACATGGCCTCCAAAGTATCTGTCACCACAAAAGCAACATTAATACTTTTCTTTAGAACACAATCAACTCTGCATTAATTTAAATTTATTTAGTCAGTTATTAGTCGTCCCATTCTAAGTTTATCGCTTATACACGATTAGATTATAATTTCAACAGACTAATAGCTCAAGAAACAAATACTTAGGCGTGCAAATAATGATAGTGTCTGTTTACTGATTTAATTGGTATACTAATTTCTTCTCAAATGGAACATTATTTGGCGGTTGGTTAGTACATGACCAACCATTAAGAATGAATAGAAACCCATAGATATTGAATAGTACAGTTCTTGACAAACTACAATAGTTTCTCACCCCCGGGGAATATACAGTTCATCACTTTCGTAGAGCAGGCAGACATGCTTATCACTTACATTGTTGTTTATTTGCCTGATCTGCACCTATTTTACATGTAGATGCCATGTTAAGCATACGTTAGATAGAAATACTGTTTGGTTTTACACAGCGTAGAAAGGTGGTGTAAAAATAACTGTAAACATATTATATATACACAGTCAGTGATATATACTTTAGAAAATCATTCTTCTTATCTGCTGTGATATGGTCATCATCACTATCAACATTATTAGTTTCATCTGAACTACATGTTATTATCCGATTCTTGTTTTGTTTATCAGCAGCAGCAGCAGCAGCAGCAGCAGCAGCAGCAGCAGCAGCAGCAGCAGCAGCAGCAGCAGCAGCAGCAGCAGCAGCAGCAGCAGCAGCAGCAACAACAACAACAACAACAACAAAACTAACGTGGACACAATACTCATCCTTGTCTATTTCAGGCCTCTTGTCGAATTCACGATTTCTTGAAAATAAACTCATCGTACTAAAATATACATTTTCGTGAAAGATCATTCACTACTTCAACCAGCACAAATTTGCTTTGGCTGCCAATCAGCACGGGTAAACCGTGTGAACTGGGGCTTGTACCACTTATGCTACGGGTACTAGTTCCTGTAGCTTTAAAGAATTCCACTATTCATACAGACACCCGGTCATAGATTGTGATGTACTTTCAGCATGTTATCTTACCAGGCAGGAAGAGAAAATAATTTGATAAGCAATTGATTGTAAAATGATAGATATATAATTGAGTTTATAGCGCACTGAGTTAAAAACATAAATGGCATCTTAAAATAACGGTTTATAGTTCATTGACTTGAAACTATGAACAAAATCGTATGCTTCAATATTGGATGAAATAAATGTGGCTATGTTAAGTACTATTATAATAGATGAAATGAATATTATGCAAATTTATGGTATTTCTTGATTACAATTGATTGCAATAGAAAGTCCATGGCTTTTTATCATAAACGTGTATGTTTACTAGGGCATCGGCATTAGATTTAAACAAAACATACATTGATATAATCGATCAAATGTGTAGTTAGTTAAATGAAATATTGAGGAAATAAATGGATTATTTTCAATGCAAACGACATATTTGTACATGGACTCCAAAGTATCTGTCACCACAAAAGCAACATTAATATGTGAAATATAATATTTAATTACTTTACACTCAAGAAATTCATGAATTTGAGGAGAAAACATCAGAATGAATCAGCATCAATATATCCAGCAAAAAGATATTTTTGTTGCCATATAATAGTATCGAATAACAGATAATAATCAGTATCAGTTTCAAATCCAATAATCAATTTTGCTGCTTGGGTGGAATATTGATTATTTTTGCTGGCTAAGTGCATTGAATATCATTAAAAATGTCATAAAAGCGCTTCTAGAAAGCAAAATTTAATTGCCAGATCGCCCAAAATCGAATCACTTCAGTGTCGCCTCATATTTCATAGTCGTGTAAAGTTTGAACAAAATCGGTGCAACGGCTAAAGCTCTAGCTTGTCCGCAGACATACATACATAGTTAGTTACATAGTTACATAGTTAGTTAGTTAGTTACTTACAAACGAACGAAACACAATGCTTGCTTCAGCAGCTGAGCTGAAGCGACGCAATAATGTGGAGTACATTGTGCATAGAATCTATTTTCTTTTTCGAATGGGATACTTTTCTTTAGAACACAATCAATTCTGCATCTATTTAACTTTATTTAGTCAGTTATTTGTCGTCTCATTTTAAGTTTATCTCTAATACATGATTAGATTATAATTTCAACAGACTAATAGCTAAAAAAACGACTACTTAGGTGTACAAATAATGATGGTATCTGTTTGCTGATGTGAGTGGCATCACAACTTAATTCAAAATTTATGTAACTTATCATTGTTTGGGGCTTGGTCAGTACATGACCAGGCATTCAGAATAAGTAAATATCCATAGATCTTGAACAACACAGTTCTTGACAAACTATGTCTTTTTATTTCTCAACTCCTTAGGGAGTGTACAGTACATCACTTCCGTAGAGCAGGCATGCTTATCACTCACATTAGTGTTCACTTGCCTGATCTGCACCTATTTCACGTGTAGGTGCCATGTTATGCATATGTTAGATGGAAATACTGTTTAGTTTATACAGACGTAGAAAGGTGATGTAAAAATGAATGTTAAAATATTATATATACACAGTCAGTGATATAGTTTAGAAAATCATTCTTCTTATCTGCTAACACAAAAAATAGCATGGAAGCAAACATTTTGCAGTTACTGGTTTTCATTTTCACGAAAGTGTGGTTGGCACACATACATTTAGCTTAGCAATATTACATAAATTGTCCCGTATGAATAGAAAAATCCTTAAAGCTACGGGAGCCCGTACCTGTGGTCAGTATGTACATCTACATGTAGATTTTGCAATCTTATGATTGGTTGTTTCTTTGCTGGTGATAAATCTGAGTGGCACTGATGCCAATTCTATAAAAATGTGCCTTTTAGAAATTTAGACCTATGTGCATATATTGTAAGACGGGTGTAAAAGAGATTACCGTGAACCAACGATGAACATGATACTGGACATTGCCATGGACAAAATACCCTGGTTTACAGCCAGTTTTATGCGTGGTGTGCGCCACCAAATGATGTGATAAGGCACGACAAGAACCAATAACACATCGCCCTTGATGACGATAAACACCAGGAGGGACTATAACATGATCAGTGCGTGCACTAAAGGGCCGTGGAGTCACACTATGTGCACGTGGGCTGCGCAGTATTCTGTCAATGACCGTATACATGGCACAAGGAACTACCAGATCTAGTGTATTTTAACAGGAGGGGGAAATATATCTATTTTGAGATGTGATAATGGCCCTTGATTTTTTATTAGAAATGAGAATGGGGTCAATTTTCCTTAAGAATTTTGAGAAATTGAAAAATTTATAAATTGTGAAATGAGAATGGTTCGAAAATTAGTGAGAATGGCCCTGGACTTTTGCTGAGACTTGAGAATGGGGTAGGCTATATTCTTCCCTCAAACAGGCTTGAGGTGGATGAGGTTTGGGGTGGGTGGGGTTCATATTTGGGATCCTGTGGGTTATGTACACGCAGTCGATATCGGATATGCCAAACCCCCATGAAAATGGAATGTATTGATTGAAAAGAGGGTAGTGGGTGAGGTGGGGGGGGGGAGGGGATGGGGTGCTCGTCCGTCTGAGACCTGCCTACGACATGCAGGATAAACACAGTACACATTGTGAGCCCTGTGTGTGTTAACTGTGGTGTGGCATGTATTACCATAATCAGAAAAAAAGATGAGGAGTGAAATAAGAAAAGCAGGAAGAGTGGGATTATCAAGGAGTAGTACAGCAAATGAAAGATCTTAAAACATAATGAGCGTCCTGGTTCTAGGACATGACCGCCCTATAGAGAACCTTGTTGTATCGATTTTTGCTTATCTCGAATGTTGCGTTATCTCGAGGTACATACAATCTCCCTTCAACAACATTATACGAAGAAAACAAAAACATATCGCTTTGTGAATTATCTCAAATTTTGATTAACATATATCGAGCACCAGCTTCAAGATAACCAGTTTCTACTGTACAAAGACACAGATCAAGATCTATAAATACAGTAAAAAATGACTACAAGCGCAGGAGCATATATTTAGCAGGTTGGTCCGGAGGCCGCCATAAAGACGACATTGCGCCCAGTGAAATGCCCAATATCTGTTGTCTTGAAGAGAACATCTTGTTTCATTGCCCTATTTATGGCGGGGCTGGCGTAAAAAGTCCATAGCTCGGCCATGTCCTAGTTACCGGCTACTGCCATACTGCTGCCGAGGCACACTAGTCACTTCCTCACCGTGTGGTGATCTTACTCTATTTTTTTGTTTTATTATCTACAGAATACTCGCAAAAACATTTTTTTAGTGGGGGTTGCACACATAGGATCGCGAAGTCTCTTAGAGATGCAAAAAAAACACATGAAAATATTTTTTTTAAATTACTTTGGCTATCAGTTTGTTGATATCATGATAACATTATGTATTGCATTTACAGATACTATATATTTGTATAGAGTACACTGAACATTACTACGGGCTTATATGTATCTACTACAGTGTAGCAGTTCAGCATAAATTCGTGCATCCCGCCCGTCTACATAGCTGGCCCCCTACTGCAGCCGACGCACGCGCTGTGTCACTGACATTTGGGGACTAATAAGCTGTCACGTGCCTTAAATTAATGTCATGCGCTTGAAATTATGGTTAGCATTAGATAGATCATACCGTTGCTCATAGTAATACGTAGCTAGGTGAAAAGCAAATGTAGATGGGGGGTGGGGGTGGGGGGTGGGGATTGCAACTTCACGCTGTGTGGGGAAAAGGTTTTACAGAGGGATGTGGGATTTCAAATATGTGGGATGTGGGACGGGATGTTGAAACATTGTGTGTGTGTGCGTCCGTGCGTGCGTGTGGAAAACACCAATAAGGGGGATGTTGGAAGTAAGGCAAAAAATGAGGCGTACAAGATTGTGTTTACCACTTACATGAGAGCTTTGGCAAGCCAGCCACCCATAACACACCATTCAAGAATCCTATGTTTCCTTCACACCACTCCCCCCTCAAAGAACTTCCTTCCCTAAGAGTAAACGTCTGGATCATTTTCTCTCTGCAGCAGATGATACTAAACACAAAAGCAATTGTATTCCCCTCTCCTCCCCATCTCCTAAAACCCCCCCATCGTAAATCACACTGATAAAACAGATGCAGCATCTACTTTATTAGAAAGCTGTTAATTACTGGGATAATGAGCTCGTCTGGTTAGGCCAGCCAATTAAATCATTGCACTTGTAATTATACAGCGATTGGCGGATTCCACTGCTCCGGCATAATCCAGCTCTGATCTGTTTTACTATCAATTTCAGCCCAACTTTTATAACCCAATTAGCAGTTAAGCTGCGCATATCTGTGCTCGATTGGATTTTTACTATCCAGGCCGAATGGATTTGTCAAATAAGGGAGTGCCGACTTCTATAAAGCCGACTTCCTCCATCTGGGTTAGCTGGTTATTTGGTTGCTACAGTAGCAACTGGCTATCTCGAATTCGTAAGGATAACAGTAAGATGTTCGAGAGAAGCACTATTCAAGACAACCGACTAATATTTTTACACTCATTATGTAGCTGGATAAGAAGGAAACTAAGTTCGACGTAACAGAAAATTCGAGCTAAGCAATGTCGAGACAACCAGTTTATTAATAGTAAGATCTTTTACTTTGTAAGTATTATTATGCTGTTAGATTAATAGATCTACTGAATGAGAGAATATCACTTAGTGTAGTCTGGATTGTAGCATTGGTATTGGTCTGATCGCACACATAAATGTGACTTACAGCTGGTTGCATAATCCACAATAACGTATCAGTGAATTGCTATGCCATATGGAATAGGTACATGTCACAAATGAACATTTCAACTGTAAAGGTTGCACCCATTTGATACTATATACGAAGACCTTCAGTTGTACTACATTATAATACTGAAAGATCATCAACCATCCATATCATTTCAAGATAACTTCAAATAATGTGGAGTCCATTATGTATGGAATCTATTTTTTTCGAATGGGATACTTTTCTTTAGAACATAATCAACTCTGCATTCATTTAACTTAGTCAGTTATTTAGTTTAGTCAGTTATTAGTCGTCCAATTTTAAGTTTATCTCTTATACATGATTAGATTATAATTTCAAGAGACTAATAGCTAAAAAAACCCAACTACTTAGGTGTGCAAATAATGATAGTATCTGTTTGCTGACTAAATGGTATCATAAATGTATCTCAAATGCAACATAATGAAATCATTATTTGGCGGTTGGTCAGTACATGACCAACCATTAAGAATATGTAAATACCAATAGATATTGAATAACAGAATTACTGACAAACTATGTCTTTGTATTTCTCAACTCCTTAGGGCGTGTACAGTTCATCACTTCTGTAGAACAGGCATGCTTATCACTCACATTAGTGTTCACTTGCCTGATCTGCACCTATTTAAATGCTGTCGGGCAATATCTGGTCATAACAAAGCACATAGAGATGGCTCTACTCTTATTCTTGTCTTGCCCATGCAGAGTCAATATTCAAGGTGCAGGGTGTCTCGCTTAGAAGAGATTTTTTATTTTTTGTTAACTGTTCCCTTGAACAATCAAGGCACACGGTGTTGAAGTGCCCTCCAGATGGTCACAGCTGGCAAGTGTCAATAAGGTCGATTTGCCCTCAGTGTTGGTTTACAAGATCACAGTGTTTGATTGCGACACTGTAATGCTGCAGTAGTGGTTAAGCTAGTTCACTGCCATGTCAAAGTTTAAGTGGGTGTTGTGTCACACACACACACACAATTGCATAGGCAGATACAGGGGGAACACCAGTTGAGGGCACACCTATTTTTTTCAGCCAAACAATTTCATTTTCGGTGGCATCACGCATATGGAGCCCATAATATCCTGTGATTTGCACACCCCTGCCTTTTCTGAAAGCCTGGCTCTACCACTGCAATTGTGTGACCATGGTGACAGTTTCATTCATTTAATGCTTTTTATGAGCATCTAGCTCTTGTGTTCGGTGCCATGCTTTGGATCACGTTTAGAATATACAGGGCATTACAATAAGGTGCATACTTTCACCATCAACCTGGTCTGCTGACGAAATACACAACTGAAGTGAATTGCAAATAATAAACAGTGAAAAACCAATGCTTCCACAAACTAAAAATGCAGTCGTCATACATACAAGTACAACTTACTTTGATACCGTGAATTACAACTTACAAACAATGAAAACCAAAAGCTTGCACAAACCAAACAGTCTCCATACACAGTACAAGTCCTCAATTTGACAGCGTGCAGTTATTGATGATTCTGCGAACTTCTCGCAGAATGGGATAATCGAATGATATCGCAATCGGGGCGGCTCCACTGAATCACTCTACTAACACCAGGCCCTGGCCATAAAACAACCAGCAGACAACAAAAATGAGTTTTTGCTTGTAAGAGAAATTGCGAACGACACTTTGCCGGAGTGATAAATTCTCAACACCCTGTAGCTCTACTGGGTACAGAAAGAGAGAGAAAGCACTCTGTGTAAAAACAAGACTTTTTCGGCGAGGGATGCACAAAATCTGATAGTGTGTTATGGATGGCTTTGCTTTGCTGCTTGTGAGCAATGATGATGATGCTGATTAGATTCCAACTGTTGTTGCGTTTCTGTATCGGCACTTCCAATAGGAGACTTTTCTGCCGTCTATTCTAACCATGATGGGTGATTTTTTTTAAAAAAAAACATAACTGTATATTTGACCCTCCCCGTCTTCATCAAATATGACATACTATTGATAATCGCAAAGTATGAGCTTTTACATTTGACAACATCCCATTTTCACAGCAGTACCTTCATTCCTTGCATTATTAACAGTGGCTACCAAAGAACACCCCCACAATTATCACCCAATGGCCATCCCACCCTCGTATATGCCAGAGCCAACTTCTAAAAACAGTGTTAATTGCACAACCAGCACCACCAGTCCACTAGCAGGGCACACAGCCCTACGCTCCCCCCAATCACACAGCCAGCTGTTGTTATCCACTACATCAGTGGCCTCCCGAGGGACTCGTAAAATCTGAGCCTTGCTTCCTGCTAATTTGTCCTTGCACAGTCTCTCATTGGGTGCATTCACAGCCATGCCGCGGCAACAACTGATATATACGCCACTGTCATCGCCAGGGGTGCTCCAATGCCTCCACACTAATTTGTGTCTGTGTCTGGGGCGGGGGGGGGGTGGGTGGGAGCCGCTGGTCTCAATGCATTGTGTCCTTGTGTCCCCTCTTTAGTGATTTATCCATGCTACACTGGTCCATATGCTGATGCCGCTGCCGTTTGACACTGTGGGCGTTGTTTGTGTATGAGCTTGTTTACTTCCATATCTATGTTTGATGACTCAAATGTGACAGAACTGTTCAAGCCAGTTGGTCTAGAGTTTTTGATTTTGACTTTGGGGTATGTGGCTCAAAAGGCTGAATATTTCGGGGTATTGGAAAAAAGACCAACAAGGGATTGTGGGCAATAAGAGTAAAAAAGGGGGGTGTAGGTTTTAACCCCTTACACCCTACCCACACACTCAAACCCCTGTCCAAGCAGCTGCCTCCATATCTGACCACGGCCTTGTCACCCCAGAGGGGTCGTAAAAACCCACCACAAACACTGCCCTGTTATTTCCATGCCAACAAGTCCTCGGGCTCTCTATACCCAGGACAAAATGACAGCCAATTGCTAATTACTAGCTACAAGCAAAGACTCCGTTAAATGGAAAATACACTAGCAGATCCAGGTTTTAATTGACGGGGAGGGGGGCAGGCCACTAGAACCTCATGCATTTTGTGTCTTCAATGGATAGGGGATGTTCCAAAAACCCTAAAAAAATGAAGTATTTTGGAGGATGCAAGAGTGGGGGTGGATGCAGGCTTCTGTGCCCCAGCCCACCTAGGCCTACCTATGAAGTGCGTGCATGATAATGTAACATACCTGTATTTATCACCACGGCTGGGAATTATCCATATAATATTTACATCCTTTCAAATAGGTAAGTGTGGCTTATGGTTGTCACTTTCACTAGTAGATCCAAATTGTCACAAACAGGGGGTCAACCTACAGCCTGCATGGCTGTGGTGGGGGCGAAACCTCATGGAGGCCACAAATCTAATGAAAATAACAATTTATGGTATAAAAGGACCCATTGCGCTTCCTTTTGTATCTGCAATTCCCTTGACTACTATAGAATTCAACATTACGTGTACAGAGTGTCAAAAGTATTTATGGTGTGTACCACCAACCTACATCTCTACAACAACTTTGACAAATTACTGATAGTTAAAGTTTCCGCGGTAGTGTAGAAGACATAGTTTGGTAGATATGAGAACAACAAATTAAATTTCACTTCTACAAAGGCATGATGTTAGGTAATGTACAAATTCCAAGCCAATAGTAATATGCGGGACAATTGTTGATTGTGATGTATGTGTTATTGAGTTTGGGCAAGTGTTCTCACAAAGGGCTGGAACAGACAAATCAATATGTCTATAAGTCACTCTTTCTACTACTCATTGTATGTACACAGAATAACAGAGCTGGCTATATTTCTAAATTAAGACAACATAATTTACCATCATAAGTTGCCATTTACTCGCAAAGTTTTCTCTCTCACACATCTGAAAGATTTATGCCAAACCCACATGCACAACACAACAAAATTTAAGAAATCTTTCAAATGGTTCTTTTAACTCTTTCTGGGCCTCTTCCTCGTCTCAGTTTTACTATCTATCATCCTTGTATAGGTACTGACCTGTAACAAAGCCTGCGTATAAAACCTGTGTACGTGACCGCTAATACAGACTCACCATGTAGGCATGCCAACCTCCCATTAAGCATTACCCGACTCCCACTCTCTCATCCACACCTCATTCCTGCACAAATCAGTTTGTCGCCACCAATATTGTGCGATATTTGTTTGGAGCCTCATAAAAAGCATACATTTGTGAATCTTTTTGGAAATTGTGGTACGTGTGTAGGTATTTGAGGCTATCACATAGGGGGCCACATAGGCAGATCCTGTGGGGGTGGGGTGGGGTGGGGGTGGGGGTGAGGGCTTTCCCCCAAAATACTTCATTTTCATAGGGTTTTTGGCATGTCCGCCATCGATCACGCATACAAAACTCATGAAATCCCTTATGTGCGCCCCACCGCGATTCCAAAAACCTGGATCTGCCAGTGTATCACCCCCCCCACACACACACACACTCTTGATCACTCTTAGGTCAACATCGTCATGCTTTGCTTAATTAAGACAAGTGTGTTTGATCGCAATTGCATTTTATTGCAATTGTAGCAAATGGGCAATCATGTATAATTGTTTTAGATGGAAAGTGCCAGATAAATCAAACTAATGACTGTCTACAGAGTTTCATTGTGTGTGCATTTTGACTTTTTATCTTACATAACCAATCATTCCTGAGGGACGATTACCATATTGTGCCAAGGGTTAAATATTGATATTGTTCAGCAACAGTGAATTTGGGCGAATATAAAGTGAAAATGTAAAATACCCATACACTAGTTGATATCAATCTCATATCGATTACTCCATATCACTTTTCAATAGTCAAGGCTAATTAATAACCCATTGCCAAATGGTCATAGTTTATTTGTTCAGCATAATCCACCTGTTACTCACTTACTTCCCCAGCCATCAGGCATCACAAATCAAAGGCACATAGCCATCAGCATCAATGTTGCATAGCCCGGGCGAGAGATGTCGCCCCAGGGGACCGTATATTAATCTCCTTGCTCTGCAGTGGGCATTATTCAGGCCCGCTCGTATATGGGCTCCTAATACATGAAGGTCTACTCTAACATTACAATGGCTGTTTACAGTTGTTATTTGGTATCTAGAATGGGTGGGCGTTTTCTTTGCGTTGTAATACTTGATATCTGTTTGACATTACTCACATCTCTTTAAAATGTAAGGCAGCAGCGATTAACTTATTAAATGGGTTTCTGATTTAATCATATATTGTCATATTATGAAAGGGTTTTCGCAGTACTACAGAAGCAGAGGTATCTGCTTTCAAATTATATGGATGTCGAAATTCGTTTGGCATTGTCATGTTTTAGCACATTGCGAGGCTACCAAGAAAACTCGGCTGTTGTGATATACGGGACCTTGTTGACACTGCCTCAATGTCACGACGTTTGGAGCCTCAGTGAACACAGCAGGTTAATGGTGCATGAAGCGAAAAATCAATATTGGAAAGACCCCAGATTTGTACCGTTCTAATCACACTGATGTACTCAGGCGAATACTGAAAATGTCTTGGGCGGGGACTTTTGCAATCGGGATTATTAGCAATATTTGAGTAGTTATTTTATCGGTGTCTAGATTCTCGATATTCGGAGGCAACGAGAACTATAGAAAATCCGTCATAGTTTGGGTGGGTCTGTCTAGTTTATTGTTTTTTGTCATTGAGCAAGTGAGCCTATGTACACAACTTATAAGCTGTGATTTCTGAAGGTAGGGCCAGGCAGTCCCACATTCGCATACAATACATGTGATATTTCACATGGTTCAATAGCTGGGACATTGTATCGACGCATGCGGATAGAAAATATTAACAAATGTGACATAATTTGATTGGCTGTCGGAAAATTGGTTACAAATGTGATTATATGTGGACGAAGGTTCTCTTTTTTTATGTGTGTGGACGTTCTCCCTTGAATGAATACAACGCTCACTGGAGCAAATTTGTAGTAATCATCCCGTGTTTGCTCTCGTTTTATGCTCTTCACAAAAAGTTGTCACAAATATTAAAAATCAATTTGTTGGAAGGAAGGTCAATGTTTACCACTTCTGTGATTATTTGGTGTATTGGGCACTGCCGAATAGTCTGCAATAAAATGTTTAACATTTACTGTCTATGATTATCTATATCCTTAGGTGAAGTTTAATTTTCATGATTTATCACTAGAAAACTGGTGTGAGCCCAACTCAAGTTAAGCTATGTTCTATTTAAAGAGGTGGAATGCCAATCACATAAGATATCAATAATAAAGTAAACGCCCACCCATCAATGAAACAACACAACACCTTCAAATATCAATGCTAGGTTAGAACAGAACTATTATGCCTTTTCCGAAAACCCGGATCTCCAAGCTTCGCACACTGGAGGTAACGCATTTATACTTTTCCAGTAGCTCAGTTGAATGTAAATTTTTCAAACACACACACCCATCTGAGCCAAACCTGCTCTCTGGTACTGATATGTGGGTTTGCATTGACTAATTTGGAACAGACTAAAGCTCATCCATTGGTGCTTCCAGGATAACCGAAACAGAAGAAATGTGACTGAGTGTCTAGAATTGTGTCATCAGTTCCTCATGTACACTTGCCTTGGACATTAATTAGTTCATGCATTATCGCAGGCCACACCTTATTGAGTTTGTCCCAACAATCATTTGCACACAGAACCTTCACAGAAAGTAACAATTCAGGGCAGTGCATGATTTAGTATATTCCAATCGTGTACATGGTTTACAACTTGTACATGTAGAGCGAAATAATTGTTTGCCACCATTGCGTCTTTGATGTACAACGCTAGTAAAGACCATTGTACTGTAAGCCTGTGTGCACACAGAGCCCAACATTTATAATTTTACGTTTCTGGCATTCTTAGTTCACCACGTGTTCTTGCGTCAAGTTACGCTTGTGATTATTCCCTGGGATACTTAATACACCACGTGAGATTCACGTATGATTAACTATGGAGGCCATACAATACAAACTGATTTCACTTTAGTGTTTTATATCACTCAGTTGCCCCAGTTATTTGCTATATTTGAATTCCCTATATGGGGTCCAAAAATGAGTGCTCTGTCTATGTTCATTTTTAAGCCATTCCAAAGCGTTACTTTGTCTCTGTAATATAATGTCCGTATATGATATGGCACCTTTCATATTCGCGGAACTTGCTCTCGAACTTCAACCAATCACAAGCCTCACTGTCGAATACATAATTTTCAAATGTCTGTGTGAGTGATCAAGCTGTGAAAACCGACAATGAGGTTTGCACTGCGTGATATCAATATTTTTTTATAGACTTTCTATGTGTCACTGTGAAAGGTAAACGTTGTTCAAATGACGGTCGAGTCACTTTTAACATGTGTGGCCATCAGTAACTGTTCTAACTGAAACTAGTCAACACATTACAGCTTTGGTTGATGGGAATAACGGGAATAACACAACATGGAACAACATCAAAAGAATAGCTAACAGCTGCATTAAGATTCACATCAACTCGTATGCAAAAAACAGGTATTTGACACTGACACATTCCCATGGATCTGTTCATTTCATATATATGTTTGTGACTGGTAGTGTTAACGCAATACACATATACACGTGTAGTAGTAATCATTCAATTAGAAAGAAAGAACCCATCATCTGACTTGTCCAATAAGCTACGTAACACAGATATATAGGTAGCACAATGTTACAATTGGCAGTCTCATAGATTGAACGATGGTTTGGGATTTGGTGAGCTTTGATTCTCCACCCACTCAGCCAATCATGGTCTTTACTCCCATGTTTGCAATCAGTTTGGAGGGCAAATAGATCTCTGATGGTTGCTTTACAAGCTGCACTGAATTTGATATCTAATTTCTCACTCTGTGCGAATCTTTAAGATAGTGAAAAAGATGGACGCATTGAAAGACATCGTTCATTTTTTCTTATAATGGTAACTTGACTTTTTGTTTGAAATTACCGTTAGCTTCAATTCCAACCACGTGTTAAACCCTATACAGTGAAACCCACAATTAAGACCACCTCTTTATTAAGACTGCCTCTAACGTAAGACCATCCCCTCTGTCCCAAAACTTCATAAAGCCACCAAAATGACCCTCATTGATAGAAAAAACATCTCTAAGACCACTCGTGGTCAGTCTCACGGGTGGTCTCTATAGACAGAGGTTTTACCATAAAAATCCTTTTTAGAACCAAGATAATTATACTGTACTAGTACTCATTTAGATGGTGTGCAGTGAAGCGTATCCATGTGTGAGCTGTGGCTGCCTGGTGTGTACTCAATCAACAAGTATTGTCACCATCACACATACTGCAACAAAGCATCTGTCATGTACAGGCTGCCAATGAAAATGATCATGATTGCAGCTGATTTATGTTTTTAAGATAAAGTTTTTTTACGGGATCAAAGGTTCTCTATCAATTCAATTCGGTTTAAAGACTCTTTCTAGAGAGAGGATGAATTAGCAATGAATTGTTATATCGGTACTTGTGTGGGGAAAAAACAAAGACGCTACAAGTAAAATGTCTTTTGACATTTTCCCGCTGGTTAGTCATTGATGACCATAAAACACATAAAAATGACATTTTGGACTGAAAGAGGTCTTACTCCCACAGGATCTGTCTATGAGCAAAGACTATAGTCTAAAACAACCTCAAATTTACCAAGACAGGTGCCCGATTCACCGGAACGAAGTAAGGCAATAGACTAGAAGTAGCAGCACCATTTACTACTATATCCAATACAGGGTTAAAACAAAGCAAGCCAAGGACACCATAATGATATGTCATTAGGCAGCAATGCAATTGCCTGCAATCAGCACGTGTACACTCATCCCATTATAATAGCAGCTCTCGTACGCTGCCTCATTCTATGACTGTGTTACTGTTATGCAATAACACATGGTGACAATACTGCTGCAGCAGTAGCACTGTGTCATTGTGGCTCTATTGATCTGCCTGTTGTAGTGCGAGTGAACTCAGAGTATCATCATGTTCCCATTTTCCGTGCGCATTATCACACTTTCAGTGTATTGGTGTGATAGCTTTGTTTTATCATTGGGCACGGTTCGTGCATTGCACCAAGTCAATAGGTATATTAATACGAGATCTATATGGATATACCAATGCATGTTGGTCCTGCTCTCTGTATTTATCAACCCCATGAGAAATAACACTGCATTTTGAGACATTGCTACAAATGACAGCAATTTCACACTAATATAATTGTGATACCATTGTAATGGCACTGACATGTCATAAAACTACGCCAAAGTGTTGCTGTGACATAATAATGGCACTTTTATAGGTAGCGACCTTGTCTCCAATAATGACTGTCTGCAAGCCCGTGCTCCAAGAATGGGGATCATTATCCCAAACCTTGTCCCCTGAAATACATTAACCAGCCTGTAGATCAGAAATAAATTGGGAGGAAATTGTATCATTTACCAAGTGTCTTCCACTATAATTGAAGCAGCATATCAATGTCACATACAATAAAAACGTGACTTACGGGCCCGGCACAGTTGTGTTTTTCTGTGGCCTGATAAGTTTGGTTTTAATATTTACTGTATGTTGTGTGCATGTTTTATTAATGAATGTGTGGGGGGCGTACCAAGCAAAAGCAGCAGTCAGTTTGCCCAGTGAAAAATTGATGTATGCTGTTGCCAAGTGCGCGCGCGCGCGTGTGTGTTGAAGGGGTTACACTGCCACCTAGTCTATACCACCCACCTCCACACCCCTCTGACTATGGCGCATACCTCTTGAACTGACATGCCATCGCCCCAGCGAGCATTGCTGCCTCCCCCTCCCGTGCCCCCGTCGCCCTCCCCTCCTCCACCCCACCCTGCCAGCAGACATTATGCATACAGCGGCGCGGATGACAATGTTTATGCCCCGTCTCGCCGTCTCAAGGCATTGCACCGTCCGCCTGGCGAGATTTCACACTAGATTTAGCCTTATCGCCAAGGGCCAGCGTTTTACATAAATCCAATTATGTTGCAGCACATAGTGCTGTGGCCTCTGACTCGATGGCTTTTTTCCCCGTGTAATCTTGGGGAGGTTCTGCGCCCGCCGGCGGCGGCGAGGGGGTGGCATTGTCACTTGCTCATGCTCAGAGGAAAATTAGTGCCCGAAGTGGAGGATCGGCGTATTCTGTTTGCATCATGATGTGTGTACTTCTCTTTTATGTGGCTTTGGTGTGGGTGTGCTATGGCAGAGTCGATGGTTTGAACTCTCTAGTTAGATACAGTGGAACCTCCAATTAAGACCACCTCCAGATGGATATCTTTTTTTAAAAGACCAATTCTTATAGTTACATTACTAGGAGACCAATGAGCACCTGCATATATATAGAGATCAATTGTCTGTTAAGACCATTTGAAGCTAGTCAAGAGGTGGTCTTAATGGAGAGGTTCTAATGTATATACGGTCATTGCCCCCTTTGTGTACGATATTCGGTACATACAGCTCATGTTTCATACGCGACATTCGTACACACTCCCTTGGGTGCGTGGGTAGTCTGTAAATTCTGAGAGAAAAAACATACTCGAAGGCCTATACCCAAAGAAACATGCATATATAAATGATGATTTGTGAATAGCTGTGGGCAGTGAATGTTTAGATACTTGCAGAGGAATGCCGTCCACTGGCTTAGAACTTCAATCTTCTCAGATATCGACACTGTGAGTTAGCATTCACTTTGTACAGTAGAACCTCCACACGTGGACACCTCATTAAATTGGACACCGCTAAATTAGGGACACTCTCCTGTTGGTAGTATATATGATTACAAAAAGTCCTTCGCTAATAGGTACACCTTTCTAACGGGGACACAATTATTTATACACCCACTAGAGTCCCCAACAGCGAGGTTGTACCGTATTGGAACAAGCATTGTTCTCATCACGGCAATTTTGACTCAGATATAACTGATGAACAAATTGCATTCGTACTAAAACTAATAAAACCATGTGCTCCTGATGTGAGTAGTTCTTGAGCTGGCCTCTGTTATTGGCAGCACCCGTGTCAACCTCTATTTGCTGAGGCCTTTTGTCTTTTGGTGTTTGTACTAGCCACACACGAGGGCTGCGTAGGCGCTTTGAAGGTTAACGTCATTACTACAGTATGCACAGTCAACTTATTTCCTTATTAATTCTATTGTGTGCTATGCTACTCTAAATCAGGGACCAACCATTATCAAAGTCCTGTAGACAAGGGATGAAACTTTTAAGATACAATTTTCATGCCCCCATAGCACCACCCTATATTCTTTGAGAATTTCAGCTCGGCCCCTAAATTTCATATCAATTTTCTTATTTAAGCAGTGTTAAGTGCGCCCAAGATTTGCAAGCACCCCTAACTCCACCGACACTGGACCATCTCATCCCAGTCTACTGTGCCATTTATCAATGCCACAGCAGAAATAAATATATGTACTAGCGCTTACAACCAACCGAAACAGTTCATTTGCATACTTGTGGCTGAATTTAAACGTTTGTATTCCATCTTCTAAATATATCATAACAGGAATTGGTTGGTTGCACCGGTCATAATTCGTATGCACTCGTTACAGACTTTGAAACTGAGAGGGGTGCATTTCTATCAGGTCTAATACTTGGCATAACAACAGCATGGTTATATCCCTCTGTGTTGGTGGTGGTCTCTTTGAACACCCTTGAAGAAATCTAATGACCGTTGTCCAGCCGGACCTGCTGGCTTGATTACCATATGTGAGTATAGGCAGTGACCCTGTTCACACCATCCCGCCAGAAGGGGAGCTCACTCAACTCATCAAAGGTAACGCGACCACCTCCTAGCTGTGGGCAAACACTAACTCTATTGAATACTTATCACAATTGCTCACTTGAGGGGTCAATTATTTGGGCACGTGTTGTATATACTGTATATATTGTACATATTGATCTCTTCTATGGCATGATTCATATTTCACACGCGATTTATGCAGAAATAAAATGTTCTTAATCTTATTCTTGTTCTTAAACAGTATCACTAACCATTAAGGTAACATCTAAATTGAGACCACCTCTAGAATAAGACTACATTTTTGTATTTCGAGTGGCCCCAGACCTTTAGAAGGAGACCAGCATGACCCTGCATCAAGATACCTCCTCTTAATTGAGACCACTGGAGACCCCAGATGACCTTTATAGAGATGTTCCACTTTATACATGATAGTTCATAGCAACAAAGTGAAAATAAAACACAGTTTCTGAGTCATTAATATTGTTGATGTGTTTTATTGACTTATTATATGGATTTATTTATTTTTTTGTATTCTGATTATGTAGTGATATTTTTGTTTTTATATACGGCCTGGTAATTGTACAAATGAAAATAAAACACTGTTTTTGAATCATTAATAATGTTGATTGATGTGTTTTATGCTGACCTATAGTTTTTATATGGATTTATATGTTGTGTATTCTGATTATGTAGTGATATTTTTGATCTTCTATATGGACTGGTAATTGTACAAAAATAGACAAATGTGTTCATACTGTGGTCCCGTAATTTTCCATTGCTGCCTATTTCAGACATGATGTACAGGCCTCTAAACATAAGCTCATATAAAATACAAACATTGTTGCAATGGAGCTGACCAGTTAGTGTTGACCCTTAATTAACTAGTTATAAAAAATGGATAAAAATAATAAATACTAATACCCGACTTGAATAGAGCCTAAAATAAGCTCAATTTAATCGCAATGGGAGTGTGATGAACACCATTCTATGGCAGATCCAGGTTTTTGGAAAGGGTTTGGGGCACTGAAGGAATCTAATGGAATCTAGTAATATTTTTATGGAAAAATGGACGAGACGCGTCATCTGCGCCGTTTGCATCTGGCTACGAAGGGATCGCGTTTAGTTGGGGCTATACTATACGGCCATTGTTGTAAGTTTGAGCTTAATTTAGGCTTTGAGGCGGCGGTGGCAGCAGCGATAGTACGAAGGCGTGAATGGCGACTAACGAGGCAGGCGTTAATGAGTGTGGCAATGAGGCGGGGGCGGCGGCCGGGTGGTCAGCTGTAATTACAGTGACCAGGGGTATAAGATATACACGCTGCTCCTCCTTCTCCTGCTACTGCTGAGGCGGCGGCTATTTTGAGTAGGACTGTGGTGGCGTGCAGGTTTCTTACTGCTAGGATGCCAGCTACTTGTTTGTTACATCTAAAAGTATGAGATGTGTGGATCATCCACACTACCAGATCTTGATGCAAGGAGTGGGTGGGTGGGGGGGGGGGGGGCCGCAGGATTTTATGGGTTCCTTAGGCACCAACGCACGGCGGACATGCCAGAAGTGCCAGTTTTGTTAATGGTAAAGGCCACTGTTTTGGTTGGCCGTAAATGTTGGCATCACCTGTGGTCTACTGCAATGATGTATCCGATAACTGCAAAAATAGTAGTTTACGAGGCAATTAGAGCATGCCTTTCTTTAATTATCTATACATATAGCATTATTTTATTATAATATAGAATTACTACAGAACCTCTATTCCGACCACCCTTGTGATTGACTCAGGTGGTTTCAATACAGAGGTGGTCTCCTTATGAATCTTCCTGATTGTCGTTTCATGAAGATTAGAGGTCGTGATATGTGGTCGTATTATAGGTGTGGCCTACTAACAGATGTGGTATATATATTGGAGGTTCTATTGTTAATAGCATATTACTGTGTTATAAATAGTAAGTCTTAGTAAAAAAAGTAATGTATTGCCTGTCTCCATTCATCACACCCCAGCCCACTGTGCCATTTATCAATGGCAACGTCAAAATACACAGAGTTACTGGTGCCTTCAGAGCAGCTCATTTGCATATTGGTGGCTGAAGATGAACATTTGTATTCCACCGCTTAAACATATCATAAATGGGGATTCCCCAGACCAATAGCTGATTATGTGAAAAGCTGACTATCACTTTCAACGGTTAGGTTCATACACAACAAAGTAATTTGATGGCCTAACCTTTGGTTGGGTGCATTCATCCCACGCACGCATTAATGTTGCACTTGAGGCGTTATAAAGCCGCGGCCATGATGGTTATCGTGGGCATTCTTTGTGACAATGCGTCAATAACAGATTACTTTTATGGGGGTGGGTGCATTATAACGGGTCAAGAAATCCTACATCCCTCTTTTTGGACATCCCAGAATATTTCATCCATTTGTCCTACATCCAATTCCTCGATATCCTACGTCGCTCTTTTTTCCTTTTCTTCCATATCCCTCTTTTTCCACCTTTTTTTTTTTTGCTTTTTTCCTAAATCCCACTTCCTTATAACTCCCTGTTTTTATTATTGCCTGACTTAGCATCAGTAAAGGTTGCATGAACATTCCTATCAGTGTAACATCGCTGACATGTTTCGTGTTCTGCGGGTCATGTGTGTTTGTGTTTTTTTTTCTGGATCCCACACTCGAAAATATTCAACATACGGGATTATATAATTACAAATATAGGATTGTACTGCTGTCTGTTGCACATATCTGACAGAGCTTAGTTCACCTAAGTTACATAGCAGCATTGAAATTACAACGCACAGGTCATTTGCATATTAATGTCTTACATTTACATATCCACGGATAGTCCCGGGTGGCAGGCGTCATTTGCACATCCGGGCTCAATGTATTGTGAAGTAGTGTGAAAAATGAAAGTAGATCTGTGATCAGCATGTAAATTCCTTGCACCAAGCCAGATTAGCGGCCGAATCTGTAGATTAGCACGGAATGGGATCAATATTGACCACTAGTGACCGGGTCACTCGGAAATGGGACACGTCGATGGCAATTCACAGCTAATCTTTATAATCACCGTGGCTCTTAGGTTTAGATCACCAACAATGGGGGAGGGAGGGGGTATAAAGGGTCGAGAAAGCACACATCTCTCCTGTTTTTAATCTCTCACGTCCCTGAGTTTTTGGTTGCATTATTGTCTCACATCTAAGAATAATTGAGACTTAACATGCATCATGTATTTTGAAAGAAAAAAATAACAACCTCGAGATAACATCAAATTCTAGGTAAGCACAAACAACGAGGTTGTGCCTACCAGTGTTTTACTTGTGCCATTTTCCATAAAGGCACAATCATTTGTAGAACACTACTCGAGATAACAATCAATTCGAGATAAACGACATCGAGATAACGAGTTTCTACTGGACCAAAGTCCGCCCTCGTACATTTTGCACACATGACGCAACCCTCCGAGCCTTGCATCCCTGAGTGATGTTGTTTGGTTAGCACGTGGCGGGTCCGTTTTGCCGACCACGTGCTTTATGATCACATGACACGCACATGTGATGAGAACTTACGAGGAGAGCGCATGCCGTGTTCCTGCGACAGTCAGTGTGAAACATTCGCACCATATCCTGCCCCTGCGGGCGCTAGCATACAGCAGTGAATAAATGCCGGATATCATAGGCAGATACAGGTTTTCAGAAAGGGAGGGGGGCGCACTTAAGGAAAAGAGGGGGCGCACTTATGGGATTTCATGAAAAAACCTATGAAAATCAAGTATTTTGGTGGGAAAAGGGGGCGCGCGACCCCTGCGCCCCTGGATCTGCCTATGGATATGGTAATGATAATAATTGTCATCCAACCGAAGGTTTGGTCTTCACACCACTTTGTTGTTTGTTTATTAAACCTAGCTGTTTCAGGCAAATGGCTGTTTTAACAGTTGGCTATTGATGTGGGGAATACTCAGTTATGATAAATGTAAAGAATTTTCAAATTCAGCTACACGTATGCAAATGAGCAGCTCTGATTGGCTGCAGGCACAAGTAACTTCGTCCATTTTGACTGTGCCATTTATCAATTGATAAATGGCACAATAGCCTGGGGTGATAATTGTGTAGATGCTACATATTTTTTATATGTTGGAATCTGTTCGTGTGGCACAACTCTCTTAGTATGCGGACACTTTCCGTTCTGCTAATACTCAATATGTTAACCAATCAAAGTGGACACGTGGGCCTGTCATGGCCACTTTGATCTTACCCATAAAACTGTTCATGAGTGCAATTACAACAGGTTCCGTCTAGGTACAAATACTGCCCATTCACGACGCATAACGTCTGGTCACAAGGCTAACAACCACTGGTAGCAGAACACTTGACAGCCAGGCTAAGTAAGTGGTCGCCCGGTTGGCTGCAATAATCGTCTACTGCCTCCACTATCACATTATGGCGCAAATATTTACTGTCATTGTCTCCTCCACTCCACAATACAGTAATTGACTGGGGCCGTCTTGGGTGCGCGTGTACTGCATTATTTAGGTAGTGCAGTGGCAGTGAGCGCAGCAAATGTGATTTTAGCGTCTTATGGCAGCACTTGACTGATGCACTTGTTGTGTTAACAGCTTGATGGAGAAGGGTCTTGTGTGCTTCATATGCAGATGTGTTTGGGGAGTGAGGATACAATCCCGCCGAGTGTTTTTATTTATTACCTATGAATGCACTATTTTAGATGTTAGAAATAGATTAGCTACAGCCAAGATAAGGAGTAAGACTTTTTTCACATGATGAATAGCTCTTGTTTTTCTTTCCAGTGTTATGTCTTTTCTTTTTCCTGACAGTGTAAGCCAATATGTCTGATGGCAAACATGCACAGATGTTTTTCAATGCCCTTGAATATATGACATGATTCCTGTGCTTGGCACGTCATATACATGTGGGTATAAGGATCTGTCTATGCTAGATTTGAGATGTGGGATAATACACCCTAGAATGAGTAGACCTTGGGGGAAATGTTGAAATGGAAACCTAACACAGTTGTGGATATCTTCTAAACATGAGGGATTGCGAACAAGCCCTTAGGACATGTTACTAGTGTCGGGCTACATATTTTCTACAAGTGTGATTGGAAAGTGATGCTTTCCACACCTTGTTGAAGTTCAATCAAAATGCAGATTTTATTATATAGACAACTACACGACACAAAAGCTTACAGTCCTGTATTGTATTGCATTACATAAAATCTTTCAATTCAGAACCACAAAAAAGAAGAACCAAATATAGATTGAATCTTATTAGTGTTTTTTGCTGTTGAAGAGAGCAAAGGGAACAGCATTCCCCACCATTCATCATAATAAAAGCTATAAAACAATAAATGAAGTAATGACAGCGGAAAGTAGCTTCATCAGGCTCATCCGTCTTGCCCTATCCTAGACTACTGAGGCCCCCAGACAGCCCAGCTTGCTTATTAAGATAAATACTGTAAGTATGAAAAGCTGATGAAGAAGATCATGCTGTTGTGAAGCAATCTTTGCAGCAGCAGCATAATTCTGTGTCTGAATAGCACTGTGTTTGTCCAGCTTTGCGACGTTGTTGTTAGAGTGTGCTTTCTTGTGCCAGTTGTACTTGTCTATTCCTGACTGATTTGTCATGGAAGTTGGAATTTTGTGTGGCAATTAGACATGGGCTAGATTAAATTAAAGTAGTTTTAGCTGTAAGTGCTTCCGTGTTTCATTGCCGTACAAATGAATCCACGTTGCACATTGCTGATTTTGTAACCAATGTTTCACATTTATAATAAATGTAAGAATGGTATAAATTTATCAGTATGCAGTAGAAAAAATGTCTTCTCTGTAATGCAATGATATCAAGTAACAACATTGGTTTGACAGAAGAAATATAGTATACAAATGTTTTGGACTAAACCAATACATCTTACTAACTTCTATGCATACGAATATTGTAATATCAACTATAGGCATGTAGTTCGTATAGCAGGTTAAGTGAAAATAAGTGTATTAGTACCTATTAATAAAAAATCCCTATCAGAACGTTCGCAACATGGTGCAACTATGCTCACCACTACGTTCTACAGTGCACAGCTTGGACACATTTGCACAATACAGAAACATAGCAGTTGAAGCACGGTATTTCAGTATGCCTGCAAATAGACATGTAGATCTGCTAACGACAATAACATAGCACGAATGAGTGGGTGCAAATCAAGCACACACTACCTCGGATGTGACCCATTCACGATGATCATATCGCATTCCAACTCCCAGAGCTCTGTGTAAGGGGATTAAGCGATAATCTGTCTGAAACTGGAGCGTAGATGTAAACAGAGATAAACCAATCAGAGAGGATCAAGTAGCCTCGGTATGAATTTGTGGTGCCCCAGTACACATAGGTTAGCACCAATGGCCACACATCATAGCTGGCAATAGATTTGCATCAGATATGGCCATTTATGGCAGAGGCAACGACGCTTTTAGTGAACTTTATAGTGCTGTAACTTGCACTCTATTTGTGCATGTTCATTGCCAAAAAACCTGTCACCCATGGCATCCATCCATAATACAGCTTTAGAAGTACACCCGTTCACTTCAGGGTTACTTGCAATCTAGGATTTATATCACAAGGTAGTGCAATGTTTAAAGATGGATTCAAAACTTCTAATATAAAATCTATGTTATTATATTTACAACAATAAGTTGTTTTACAGCATTTGGGTTAATATAGATGTGTCAGTAATGGAAGATGCAGCTTTTAATAACAGTACAACCATTTGCAGTGTGAAGGCACTATGGGTGTGAAGAATAGCACAGGCTAAGGGCTAATTCCCATGTCATCTGATCATAATTTCTTTATGTAAATGACGTGCATTGCTGAATAGGCAGCATTGAAAATGATCACATTACATAGACATAGGGATACTGTAGATATAGACCCTGATGTCCTAAATGTGCAGCATGGATACTTAATAATCTTTGACCTGATATAGCACATTGGCGTCAGTTTTAACAATCCGTGGCATATTATTCGTTAAAGCATCCTGTCAGAATGATTGTTCATTTTTGTATTAGTATGATTTACGAAAAATGCTACTTATTAACAATGGTAGCAATTTCAATAACATTAATTTATACAAATTTACATATTTAAAAGAAAATTAGTTAACAGGGAGTTAGTCAACTTACTGATGTTTTTTGTGTTATGGGATATTTTCCTTGTCAAACGATCTATGAAAACAGGCAATATTGTAAAGATAAACATTCAGATTTTAGACACACTAATTTCTGGATAAAGTGATGTAAAGGAATTATTCTTTACAATAATGTTTGTCATATACATTCATGTAAAATATGTGCAGTGTTTGTGATTTTCTCAACAGATGAGTTTCCCCCCTTTTAGTATTTTTTTTATCTGGACTTAATTAAATACATGAACAATCAATGTTTAACACATCTCTTATCCATTAGTAACCAAAATATCCATGAAAGCTCCTTCAAAACAAAATATGTTTTGTAAATCAATTAGCCAAGTGAGATTTAGTTAGTTAAGGTGCTATCTAACAAAAATTGGTTTCTGATTACTTATGGACTCGACCCTCCTGTTGGTAATGCAAACGGGTGTTCTGTGCAGTGTATTTAATTGGTACCGATCACGCAATAAGGGATAACGCGAAGACACCTAGTTACAGCTGAGCGATATTGTGTCACATATCTAATTTCATTATCAAAAAACAACAACATGAAAATAACAAAAGCAATCCTTTTGGGTCGAGCACCCAACTAGCTTTTTGTTATAGCTCGAAAACAGAAAACAAATACTTGTTTTATTAAGTATTTCGCCGTTAGTTCCTACTGCGCAGACGACACGCATGTCACGTGGGCGGAAGTTACGTGAATAATTGAGGAGCCATGATACGTTATTAGCATTTGATTGTGAATAGAGCAACGCTGATGTGTGCATCTGTTAGCATAAAGTGAAAATCCATACTCATAAACAGCCACTGCTTCTTAATTAAAGGCCCACAGATACGTGTACACGCTATAATCATGGAAGAACAAATGCCATTAAGATGACATTCTCTCAGGTTTGCTGAGTGTTCTCAATTTTGATTGGCTGAAAAAATGAATCCCCATACGACAAAGTTAAAAGCTTAAAAATGATAAATAAACATGAAAGAAAAGGGCTAATCCTACAAGTGAGATGAGAGATTTTCTCATCTCTAACCTCATGTGCAGTTTAACAGAGCTCATTCCGTCAGGCTTACCACTCGTACAATAACCTGTTAATGATCAATGTGCAACGGGTAAATTTAGCATATGTATGGTTGTTGATGTAGGCTATAATAACGCTAGGTCAAATTGTACCATCGACATAGCCATTTCTATTGTTTAGGCTAGCTGGCATCCTCTCTTTGCCCACAATGCTTCTATAGTGAACACCGAGACCAAAATTATCATCGCCTTATATTAGTCATTCTGTTTGTAAGTATACTTCTATTTTCAATAACAGCAAGCTAGCAGTAGCCTATACCCGGCAATGTTAAAAGGATACTAGTGCTCCCCCACTTTTTCCTGCAGCCAGCAGTAGCAGCATGCGCTAAATTATTGCACCCCTTGGACCGCTGCAAGCATGTATGTATGTATGTCGTACGTCTTCATAGGGGCAGTTCCGGTGGGGGTGGGGGAGGGACTGTGTATCCCCCTTTTCCCACCAAAATATTTTATCATTTCGTGACTTTGTTGGCATATACACTATAGGAAGTGTGTTGTCTCGACCTTTTATCTCGGTGTTAGTTTCACTTCCTTCATCTACATTATGAATACAAACAAGTTGGTTATTTCGAATATTTCCTATCTCATAGATTTTTACTGTCCTCCCTAATATGGAATCAATATAACATAGTTTCCAATGTATATGGGTGGGTGTCAATAATCATAGCAATTATGCAACATATGGTTGTGGTTTAAGGTTGTGTATAAGTATTGGGATTCTCATTTTTGTTTAATGTGAATGTGTGTTTTTTTTGTGTTCTTTTTTGTGCTTTTTTGTGTGTTTTTTTTGTTATTGTTGTTGTAATGGTTTGTGTCAGTTGAAAAAATGCAGTTGACATGAGAAGAATAAAACTGAAATTTAGAAGAAACTTGATCGATCAATTATATAATGATGGTGAGCAATTAAGAATTAGAATAAGAATACAACAAAGAAAACCTATCAAGTTTCATTACAATAGTGGGCAAGGCAGTATCAAAGCATCATCAGCAGTGGATGCACGCCAGCCACAGGTTCACGGGATAATAAACTCCCCTGCCACGTTACAGAGGGGCTGTCTGCATAACAGATACGTCTTCATTAACGTCATTTTTAATACAAAGGCCCATGTTTCTTCCTTGTGCCCAAGAAGCCATATAGACCTTATAGTGGGCCATACGTGGAGGAGGGTACATGTAAAAGTACGAGTTGTGTAGTATGTTGTGCATACGCCCAGTGGATTTTACATGGTTGTTGACACCGCATCATCGGCACATTTGTAGGCCCTCTGTAGTGGTTCTTATCAACCCCCTGGAGAGCATTCAGCGTTCACTCGCCTGACCTGTAACTGTTTAGCGTATGGGTGGCTGGGAGCAGTGTGCAAGCAGATAAAGAGTTTGCTCCACAGCAATGTAAAAAGAAGTGTGTGATACCCCAGAGTATAATTTTGACAGTTAATACTTATACCTGCACCCGAGATTTTTTTGTAATGTTGAGTGATCAAGTAACATATAATTTAATAATTCTATTGCCGACAGCCAATACTGATACTTGCACCCGAGATGTTTTTTTGTAATGTTGGGTGATTATGTAACATATAATCTTATTATATTGCCGTTCCAATTGCACCAAATTACATTGCAACGAAAAATCGTTTCACGCGTTTTTCCGTGCATTCGGTTTTATGCTTATAGATCTAACGCTAGCGGTTTGCACTACAAAAAGGCCGTTATGACTATATTTGTTTAAAGATTTAATCATTCTTACTTCAAAATGTATTGTCCATATAAGCTATATATAAAATCAAGTATTAATGCTTTATAATATACCGGGAAACAGGGGAAGTTAAATTTTATATGTGACGCTTATCACGATAGAATAACGCATTCAAACTGAAGATTTCATTATTCAACTTACCAATAAATATTTTCGAAATTCTCAACGGGTTAGAAATAAGATTTTGCGTGGCAAAAAAATATTATTTGAACGCCTGATCTCTGGATCAGGCTACACCCTTTAAGATTTATATTTATGTGCACCTTCTATGTACAATGGTAATTGTAAGCCTGTATATTCTGTAATACAGGCAGATCGCCATCAATGAAATCCATGAAGTCCTGTGGATGCCCCATGCTTCCTCCGAAAACTTGGATCTCCCAGGTGACTGGCGCTTAAATTATTAAATAGCCCCCTTCAGAATGTGAATTTCCGTAATCCGCTGGCCCTGGCTTAAATTCAACCGGCAGAGGGCGGGCTATTTGGTACACCTTGCTTTGATATCTATAAGTCAGTCACTCGAATGGAGAAGTTTGAAATCCAACTCTATCAATGTCAGCTTCACTTTTCGTATACATTTTCAGAGCTGAATAGATCACGCATGCATTTCTACCTTATCCAGCCAAAAGGCAGTTGCCCTTCGCTCTAAACACAACCATTTCCCTACTTTACATTAAAATCTGTCCCTTTTCAAACACATAAAATAACTCACATGAGCCACAGTTGCCAATAAAGCAGCGAGGGGCCCTGTTTCAGCGAAAATCCATCTGCCAGGTTACAGCTTGCCGGGCTAGAGCGGGTATAAATTAAGAGAGGGTGCGGTGGCAACGGCAGACTGCTTCTCTCAGTTTGTGAAGTGCCGGTTTTGGGACTAGAAATGGTATATTTTGTAATTTAATGTGTGTGTTTCCCAAGCGTGCTTGTGTATTCGATTCTATGCATTTGTGTGGGTGTGTGCGCGTGTTCTCTACAGAAAGCACGCTCGAACCTCACAATTGACTGAGTTGGTGAAGTCAGATTTTTCAACTCCAATCTTCCATTTTACTCTATCAATGCTGGGGATGGTGGCATCCTGTTGGTTTCACAACCATGGTATTGTGGGTTAACATCCCGACATGATGTAGTAGTCGAACTGACGCTTTGGGTTGTAAAACCTGTCTTCTGCTATACCAAAATAGTGCTTTACTATGGGGAAGGAAAAGAATTGTATAGTTTGTGGTTGCTATGTTTTGTGGTAACTGCATCTGCTGCACTTAATGAAGATAGTTTGAGAAATGATTGTCTTAGCTTAACTTTGTAGTATTTACATACGTACCTATTTACAATAAGTCTGACTTAAATGTTACTACATGTGTTCCCAAATGTACAGTCAACTGAGACCTGTAGTCAACATATCGCCTTTTAATGTGCCTAACTGAGCAACTAGAGGCTAACAATTATATTCAGTGACTATACAAGGGTATATTTGCAGTATTGCTACCATAGTATGAATATAGTTCTATATTCAGATCTATGTTCTATTCTGGTGGTAATCTTGTAAAAACAGATAAGGAAATCCACTTCTAACTGATGAACATCTTTTTTTTCAAATGTTCTTATTAAGTGAACTTTGATCACAATGACACCGTTAACGTCCCTGTGCCATATAAATATAGCTCAATTTCTATTGGGAATATACGTCATGAAAATGTTGTGTGTGCCTAATAAGCAAATATATGTGTGATTAACATCTATCATAGCACCAATCTACGTAGCTTGTGTTTTAAACCATCCCCACTTATCGGCTATTCACAGAGCTTGTGTACTCCACCAAAAGTAGCATACTGCTTGTAACTGTAGGACTCTACATGGGTAAAAAGTGACACGGCCGTTTTTGGAACCTGTCAACGTGACACATTTGAAAATCGTTATCTACATGTATGGACACAAAACACACGAGGAAAGACCTAATTTATTTTTAGCGTGACACGAGAACGTTTGAGTAACTCTGAATATAAGAGATCCAGTGACAGGACACTTATTGTTGGACCTCGCGTAAGGGCCTTACTATACCATATGTAATATATTCATAGTTGAGTGTTGCATAAATTGCCGTCTGCCTCGCTCCACCCGTCCACAGTACTCCGTGTATTTTAAGCCTCACTTCAGTAAACTCATTATATAAACATCCACGCTGCTCCAACATAGATAACATGAACATATATTCGAATTGTTATCTAATGGTGCTGGTTAGTTTTCACATCGATTTCACATATTAACGCATAGGCAGATCCGGTGGGGGATGAGGTTGGGGTCGGGGATAGCGTCCAACGCATTTTCCCACAAAAATATTTCATTTCCATCACCTTCATGGCATGTCCGCTATCGAGCGCTATTGAAACCCATGGTGTAAGTCACACCCCCCCTTCCCCATCCCTTCCTATCCTTATCTACCCCTAAAAAAGCTGGATCTGCTAGTGATAGCAAGCTGCCTCCAACCCTACGCAGCCATGTATTTTAAGCCTGCGGTCTGCCACAGTACAAAACTGCGGGCCGAGCTTGCCCGTCCACACCACTACACCAAGGTAGCCACCGGCATTAATATGTGATTGTATGTTGCTCTTGCTGCAGCATGGTCAAAATGAAGTGGCCACTCATTATCATTTTGAGCCGCCGCCGCCGCAGCCAGCAGCCGCCGCCGCCGACAACAAGCCCCATATAGCTTCATGTATGTTCCTTAAGAAAACAGCATCCACACTGTTTTAGTGGGTAGCAGCAGTCTGGGGCTGAGGGAGCCTGAAGAAGATGGCTGCTGCTGCTGTAGCGCTGGGCTAACTACTAGTTAGTATTGTACTGTCAGTTTGTGCAGGACTGTGTGCTTGCTATTCGGTGTTTTGGCTGTGGTGGGTGGGTGTATGGCAGCACCCGCAGGGAGCGGGTGCGTCCATAAATAGGTGATCAGCAAAAACAACAACACGGCTCACCTTTTGCAGGCGCCTTCTACTCTGTATGCAAATGAGATAGGTGGTGGCGGGAGATCTTCTGCTTTATTGGCATGTATAAGCTAAATGGCATAGAATAGCAGATGTGTGCTGACTTGTGTAGTGGCATTTTACAAGGTCATAGAGAGAGAATTTAAACACTGGCAGAATGGCATTTCTTTCCTCTATTTGGAGGGGCGGCTTACCTTTGGACATTTGAAGCAATTTTGCTGTTTGTATTTGGTGTGATGTAATACTAAGAAATACAATGTTTTTGTTCTTTTGTTGTTGTTTTTTCTTTCTCAGGGGGGTGGGATGTAAAAAGGCAGAATGAAATTCTCTTAAAATATGTGAGGAACAAGGTAGAACTTTTTATTTTTTTAGGTGTGGGGGTGGGGGTGGGGTGGGGGCTCATACCCACTGCACCCATGGACACGCTATAGTACATAAATGTATAGTATGACACGTGTTTTTTTTGTTCTTTTTGTTTTGTACTCATACAAATTATGGAGTCTGTTGATCAATACAAAATAAGCACATGTGTACGTGATATCTATATCGATATTCAAATGCATGTAATAGTTCTTCTATTCCTTCACCAGCTTACATATTATGATGCAATGGGACATAATATAACTACGAGCACTATGAAAATAATAAACAAACCACAAAGCAGACGATCAGACAACACTGTTCGCCACCTTCGGATGCATCTCTATTAGGTATCATGAATAGGCAAGGTTCACACATGGCTGGGACTGGAGGCTGAAGAAGTATGCAATTTACACATTGAGGCTCCATAGAAAAGACCACTGATACAATAAGACCACTTGTAAAGATCTAAATCCTTTATAAAGAAGTCAGCATGAACCTTCACACTGTTGACGTCAGCGTGGCTCTGATAGGTAAGGTTCTGTCTACTACACATGCTGTTTGGGGAATTTAATGGGGTGGGGTGCAAAATCTCATTTCTGTCATGTATTTATAATCCCTAGACAGTGGTGAATAACATTTAGTGGGACCTCCAGCTGTAATTTGTAGTGGGGCCCTTTGTCGTGAGTGGCAACATATGTGACTAGTCGCAACTTCATTAAAAAGTATATATATGTAAATAAGATGCTTTGGGGGGCCCGTAAAAGAGTATGCTGTACAGCATAATCTGGACACTCTAAATATTCACTCGGGACCCCTTTTTATTTGGTGCTGTTTCGCAATTATCTATAAAACAATTGCACGTGTACAAATATTGGTAAAACAATCGTCACTGTTCACGCAGTACTGTAACAAGTACTGTAATTGTACTGTAAATTGAAGGGAATCAAAATTGGTAAGTGCCAGAAGGGTGCTTTACTGCCGTGCCCAATGTTGCCGGGCGCACCAGGCGTATGACACGGGAGCCGGGTGATTTGTTGTTTGGGGAGCTGCTGTCGTCTGCGCGAATCCCGCGCAGCAGACGAGACTGCTCATCACCGCGGCAGTGTCATATTCGCCAAGGTCACCCTCATCCACCATAAAATAAGACGCCGCTCCTCTTTTGTATACGTCAGCGGCTTTGTAGAGTATACCAAGAACGGTATAGGCCTACTACTCTTATAAGTCATTGGTTATTTTATTTGATTTATTAAGTCACGTGTTAAGAGTGTTTTTGTTGTTGCGTCATAGTGTACAGCTTTTGTACGTGGGAATAAGGGAGCGTGTATGTTTTAGGGGATAGAAGAAATAACATGGATCCTAGTAATGTGGACACAAATGGGTATTCGAATAGGGCTTCAATGTTTAAAAATGGGGCTTTTATTAGGGAGCCTTGAAATACACATAATCCGAGAATAAGAGATGTCCATTTGGCCATTTCATTGTTCCTTTACAGCCAATAAATACAAGCCTCGCTTCACAAGGAGAGCTTAATGTTTGAAACAGAATTTCATCAGTTTCTCATATGCATACTTCAGTCCCAGGACACCAGTGCGTCTATATGTGACATAATAGTATTGTAATGGCAAGCCCCAGACCGTAATGACTGGATGGCGTGATGCAATCACTGCTTAATATGGGACAAACCAATTGCAATGTGCTGCACCCATTACGTAGATCAAACATGAGCTGTCGGGAGTGCCAAGAGGTCACCTTGCTCGCATTATGAACACATTACATTTTAGTACTTACAACCTTTATATCTATACTAGTAGTGTATGGACATATTTTTGGTTTGGTTTATAAGCAGTTTTCCAGACGATCCAGTGGAAACTCGTTAGCTTGAAACTATGGGGAGAAGAGTATGATGGTCTAGATAACTTTTATTATGGTGATAATGTAGTTGAAGGAAAATGATCCTAACCTTAAGATAACAGGAAGTTCGAAATAAGCATTGTCATGGTTCTATTGCATATCATCTTTGTTTTAAGAACATCCGTATGTATGGCATAGTAAGACTTGCATCCAAATTTAAAAACCCATATATGCAAATCCTATGCGAGACATTTTAAGCTGCTATACTGAAATAAACACATATCAATGGGTATATAGAACGTTTAATTATTACGATGCCATACAGACCACCTTTCTCTAAAATGTGATGTATAAATTGCTGAACGTAGTTGAAAATGTAATATCTAGTCAACCTATTAGGATAAAGCTTCTTATTTCTTCCACTTAAAGTCATGGTAGGGCCAAAATGAATCCGAATTCTTAATTATATTCCACAGCAGAAGGAAACTACGTTTATAAAACTGTCCTAAAACCAATTAGCAAGTGAGCGAAGAATTTCGCTTTTATTGACCATAATAGACATTATAAGGCCGGACGCTAGCAAAGGCTACACATCAAACAATAACCTAATCATATATGCAATTGAATCAAGTTCAACACTTAGAAAATTACTCCCCAATAACAGCATGTACGCACTTTGTGTAGGGTGAATTCAAGTACAAATCGGTGAATACGTGTATTGTGTGTTTTTCGTGCTCTCCAATTGGGAGGAGGGGGAGGGGGTGTTATCCTGTCGAGCCTCCAATCGAGATCACCTTTATGGAGAGACCACATATTTAAGAAATAAGACCATGTTCTGTAGGGTCAAGTCTTCATAAAAATACCAATATGAACCTCAACAGAGAGACCTCTCTATTGAGACCATCTGAGGCCATTCCCCCGCTGGTTGTCCTAAAATGGAGTGCGCACTGTAAGTGCAGTGTCATTCTGTACTGGATTTTAACAAACGCATTTTACAATGAATGCAAAAGAGAACCAGTCTGAAAGTGGCCATCCCTGGTGGGACAAATTTGTTTTACGTTTGTATAACTCATGTTCAAATGAGTGGGTGTAATGTATACAAAATGTGCATCCCATTACAGGTCATTTAATACTGCGCATGGCACATTTCTGTCAGTGCAATGAACCATTTAGAGTAATGTGTTTAGCCAGTTAAATTCATTGAAAACTCCAATTGGTTTGCTTTCCGTTCGCCTTACAAACTTGCTTACACATCCGATTTAACTCCTAAATGAAAGTTCCACCACTGTTCATATTTGGTTCATACCATTGGCGTGCTCTAAAGTTTCATGAAATACATGTAATAATATGTAATTCTTCAATGTTGTACTAGTTTTATGCATTGCTGCAGTACCAGGAATATGTCCAACTTGATTCTCAAATAATATTGTGAGTTTTTACTATATGCTATATATTTATCCAAGACATGTTGAGACTTGCGTGGTTTGATATGCGTTTATGGTTTTGATGGTCAGTCTGAAGTCATTTGGTTTACAAAATAATATAGGAAGACTTACCTCGATGAGGAAAACCGCTTTCAATGCGTTTTGTTGACCAACGAAAATAGCCAGAATGGTGACATCAGCATGTTACTTTACAGAACATGTTTGTATTGAACATAGAAATACAATAACATGTAATCAACTAATTGATACATGTTTTTTTCGGGGAACACATTCATTGCATTAGTTGTTACTGTAGAACTTTTATTAAAGAAAAAAATGTGAACAAGCCTGAATGGTATTCTAGATTTAAGAAATGCATCTACTTGAAAAAAAGGAAAGTCGAATAAATGTATGTTTTGTTGGTTAGATGTAAAATATACTTCTAAGCCACTACTTTTATGGGCCATACAAACGGAAATATGCGGTTGGAACATGCATGCACCTAAATGTTATACAGTAGTAAGAAGAAAGCCTATATTCAAAATATGACAAGAAAAGGTCAATGTCAACTCCTCATAAGGTGGGTTTTAGTCCAAGAAAAGCTTCTTATCAAGGGGACACCCGCTTGCATGTTTAGAGCACACATCGAATTCTGAGGAATTCATTATTTCCTAATATTCTATCATGTACAGAATAATTGTTCCGATTGTATCAGATAAGAAGGCGTTATTGAAAAGTAAGCTTAGTAATAGAACAGTATCATTAACACGCATTGTCTCTAAGGCTTTGTAAATTAGCATACTAATTTTGATTGAAGATGATGTACATTCTAATTCAGATGACTTTAGCTTTTAAAGGAAACTCGAGGCAGCTATTTGTATCTTTAATCTTCAACAAATGATGGGATTTTATAAGTCTCAGAACACTCATGTGTACCGATATATATGTTTGGATGCTTCTGAAGCATTCGACAAGGTCAACCATTGGACATTTAAAAGAGAAAAGTTCCCATTTTAATGGTAGTTCTAATTGTTTCTTTGGTATACTAATCAGCAATGTTGTATTCCATGACCCTCATCTTTATCTGATCCTTTTAATGTAACAACTAGTGTCCACAAAGCGGAACTATGTCCCCAATCTTGTTTAACTTATACATGAATGACATGTCTGTTCTGTCAAATGACTCAAAGATTGGTTGTACAATTGATGGTTTAATGTGCAATAACTTTATATATGCTGATGACGCTTGTTTTGTTGCTCTCTACCCAAGTGCACTGACAAAAATACTGAATATCTGTTGTATGTTTGCTAAAGAAGGATCTTTCAAGTTTAATGGGAATGACTCTATGTACAAGCATTTTAAGATAAAAAGTTGTAGAACTATGTATGTTCCCAATATGTTACTTGGATGTGCGAATGCACCTATTGTAGAGAAAGTTAAATATCATGGGGTAATGATTACTTCAAAACTAGATAATAATGATATACAACGCCACACAAAATGTATTTATATACAAGATAATATTTCATTTAATAAATCTGAATATTTTCTGAAGAAGTTAAAACATGAATTTTTATTACTTTTATTATTGTTATGTATGGTTGTCAAATTTAGACCGTATCTAATGATAGAGTTTTCATAAAAGCTCCTGTAGCATATAATAAGGTTATAGGCATCTCCTTCCTATTCATAACAGCTGATTCCTAAGGATGTTAGCATGTCCCAGTATTTTATATTTAATAAAGTAGACCATTTTTAAGTATTGCATAGAAAAGGCCATTGGGAATTTTAGATGTAAGATACTTAGTTGTGAACATTTTATTACACGTGATTCAGCTCAAGTTGTATTTTTTAGTTCTATTCTAGTCACTCTGCAAACTGGCAAAGACATCCTTTTTAAATTGTCTTTTTAACTATTTGCTCTTTCACATTTAATTTGCCTTTTTGTGCAAAATAAACTTATACAATACAATGCATTATGAAATTTAGAAGACTGGTTGTTAGCTGGAGAAATATTTCCTTGAATCGTTTTGCTCCTGTCATCTTCGTGAATCATATGGACTTTCATCGTGCATTACATGTGTCCTGGATATGCCAAAATGTGTTTCTTATTGTGAGTGATAATTACAAATGAATTGTGTTGTTATGAATTGGTTAGCTTGCAGTGTACGATTGTTTTGTGTCGCCTACCATAGGTTTCCCAGTAGGTAGTGTTCAGGTGTGACAAAAAACGACACACGCCCGGTGACAATATTACAAATTATTACAAAATGAACAATTTAAAAGCTCCAACACAAGACGTTAGTTCACAGAAGAAAAAAAAATCTAAAATCTTGGCCAGAATTTACTTTGCAAACCGTCAAACATCAAGCCTATCATTATAAAAATAAAGCAATTTGTGAAATGTAATGCTCATAATCTTGTCACCGGAAGCAATAACATTCTTGTCTAGTGTTGCTGTTTACTACACCCATTAGCAGCTGTCTGCCAAAGCCTATTACCAGGGCAAGTACAAGAAATGCGCTTACCTTCATGTAGAGAGACTGGTGTCTGTCCGCCTCCTTCATTCTTGACGATCAACCCTAGTGTAACAGAAACAACAGGCTAATGGCAACAATTTGTAAGACACACTATTGCATCATATGCAGTATCGTGGGTGTATTCTATACGGGATTTTACAAACGAATATTACACTGAATGAAAGGAGAAAACAGTCTCAAAGTGGCCATCCCTGGTGGGGCAAATTTGTTTTTCGTTTTTTTACTCATGTTCTAATGAGTGGGTGTAGTGTATACAAAAAGTGCGTCCATTTACATGTCATTTGATAAGTTGTGTATGGCACATTTCTGTCAGTGCAATGTTGAGGAGAATATATTGAAAATTTTGAAGTCTCTGAACATCGCACAATCACAATGCTCTTCCGATACTCTAAAATCTTTTACATTAAAGATTTATAACTTTTTACTTCAATTTGCCAACTTTTTTTATTATTAACATTAATGCATGTAGCTAGAATATTATGCTGGCCTTGCACCTACTGCGTTTTTAGCTGTCATAAGACATTTTGCTGTTATTTCAGGACTTTTTAAATAACATCTGGTTTTCTCACTGGTCTGCTGTTATATCTAGATCTATAGGTAAGACGACCTTTCAACCAGATATTGGGCTTCAAAAAAAGATACCTAGCTTTGCTTTACGTCATACATACATCTCCATCTATAATCTTAGTATTGGGACTAAGTAACACTGCCTTATTTCAAAATAAGTGACAACATCTTTTTAATGCAACTGACAATCAAATAAATCAAATTATTTCAAGGAAATTGGTTCCCCAACCACCTAAGCTAATACTAATCTCAAAACGCAGCAGTTCAACATTGTTTTATGGAATTATGATGACACAAGAGTTGTCAAGACAGAATTCCAGGGGATTTATTCCAGCTCTTCAAACTGGATGGTGATAAAGATACAGAATACAGTGAGGAGTACTAACCTGGCATGCGACATTTCCTCCACAAGCCAAAATACATCCGATCGTATTTGCTTGTGCCGTTCGTATTTTCTGTGCGCTCCATCATATAGAGCCAATAGTCCGTGGCCACTGCAATGCAGAGGAAGGCGAACGAGGCACATGCGCAGATACTGGTGGTGATCATCAGCAGCTTCTTTTTACCGCACATCGTACTTCTCCCATATACATTGGTGCCGCCGATGCCTGCCGCTCCTCGCTCTGCTGGCCCCGTGTGGTTCGCAATGGGCCTGTGGTCCTCCTCTTCTTCCTCCTCCACTGTAGGCGCCGGCCAGTACTGGTCTCGCGGCACCGCGGCGCCGCTGGCAGTGCCTCCGCCGCCGCTGGTGGCCGAGCCTCCCACGTGGTTTAGCAGACAAGCTGTGGACGCCGACCCGCCGGGCCCGTCTCCGCCGCCCCGGTGCCGCTGGGAGGATGCCGCCGCCGCTGAGGAAGCAGTGGAGGAGGAAGTGTTGGGGTGCGAAGCGCCCACGGCCCCTCGCCCTGATGACGCTGCCCCCGCCGACACCAAGTTTGGCACGGCGTGGCCTCCTCCTGCCGGGCGCTCGCCTTGCAGCACGTACTCCCGGTAGCAGTGCTTCAGCACTTGGAACCACGGCTCAGGCCACGCCAGCCCATACATATACTAGATACACGCCGCGCCCTGGCGTCGGCACAGCAACCGTGACGACGAGAGCTGATTGACGATAACAAGGGGGCGGTGCCCAAAATTCTGCTTCGCAGGTGTCGCATGTACTACTACTACTCCTAGAGGAAGGGTTATTGGTTGTGTGTAGTAGTGCTTGCAGTACTGAAGTTGATGTCAATTTGGTAATGTCGAGTGTATGCATATATGCTGCTAGTCCTACTAAATTGGTAACAATGGCCAATAAAAGATCTCATCCGCTTCTGTACACACTTCGCTCGCTGTCTATAAGGTCACATCAGACCCAGATGCTATTAAAATATTGCTACTAAAACACAGACGAACATGCAGGACCACCAATGCACATAATTGCTTGTATACAAGTAAATTAAATAGAAGAAATACACTGATCACTAACAGATGTCAAACCTTTGTACATATCCAATAGCACCTTTCTTCCTTTAATCATTTTTTTTTCACTGCAACAAATCCAAAGCGTTAACCATCCTGCTGCATGCCAGCAACTCCACTAGTCACCAGCGGGTGCTGCTACTTTAAGACAAACCGCTAATCTCAAGTGAGTACCATACCCTAGACCTAGATTTATATATCCCTCACCAAGTTACAGTACCACAAACATGTCCACCACCGTCTACTTGTGGTGTGCGGCTGTCGGTGTCATTGTCGGTGTGCCTGTCGGTGTATCCTTGCGCAGCAGCAGCAGCCTCTTTGCCTCTCAGTATCCGTGTGCCGCCGCCACCGCCGCCACCAGTGTGTCCCCGTCTTCTCCTCTTCGCCCGCTGCTACTGCTGCTGTGGCCCTCACAGCTGCTGCTGCCAGCAGCTGCTGCTGTTGCTGATGGGGAGCAGAGAGATGCAGGGAGCCGCCGCTGCTGTGTGTTGGAGTGAGCAGGCTGCCGCCGCCGCCGCCGCTGTGCACCCCGCTACCCAATATTGATCCTCACCCAACCAGCAGCAGCGGCAGTAATCACAGCATCTCCGCATCTTGTCACACTCATCCCCTCCTTAACATAGACAAAAAGCGCACAAAACTCGCGCCTCTCGCGTCTCCCGTTCCGTTGTGGCTGGTAGGCGCACGTCTGCCAATGTTTGAGGATCCTGTGCGTTGACCAAAAGGGGTGCTGCGTTTATCCCGTGCACAAAATGCGCTCAAAACAGCCCCAGTGTCAGTATGTTAAAGCTCGTTCCATCTTTCTCACCGCCACAGACGACATTTATCGTCGACGAAAGGGGTGACTGCGCATGCGTCCTGGCTGCTCAGGTTGAGTCTACCCGGTGGCAAGGTGGGCATACCTTGCCTCCACACTGCCGGCATTTTAAGGAGCGTTTTCATATCTCAGCCGGTAGCAGGAAGATCGATAGGCTTAAATTTTAATACCTTCCACATGTTGGGGGCTTTGCGCAGCATATTAGCATTTAGTGTTCTACAGGCGTAATAAATTGGTTTGTATCTTGTGCAACGTGTGCTTCTCTGCAATTGAGGCACTGCTTTATTTTGTAAGATTGTGATGATAAATTAACACTACTATTCTTGACACGTGCAACATTAAGTGGTTGCAGAATGCAGCTGGGAGCTGTGCATGTATGATGGGGAAAGTTTTTTTTAACATTAGTTCCACGCTTTTTCTGGGTTTCTCATCATTTAAAGTGCATGATTATTTACACTGTAAATGATTCATACTATGAAACCATGCCCCACAAATATGTGCACACACCCAGGGAGTTTTTAAAACACTGGTCAAAACCTGGTAACATGCAGATTGAATAATACCTAGCGGTATATATGTAATATGTTCACATGATATTTAAAAGCAGGCAGCATTGAAAGTTGAAACTGGCTTTCTCGAATCTGTAGATAAAATGCTTGTGATAGTCAATATCCAAGATATCAAACTTGTATAATTTGTTCATAGTGTGATTGGGGAGGAACTTGATAAGTAATCCACTTCTCCCCCCCCCCCCCCAGCCATTTATATTACTCCTTATATGTTGTTTTAAACGTTTTTGTGTTTTATGATTATAGGGTGATATTAACGCCAACGATCTTTAATAGCAATGACCTCAAGTCGATTAAATGTATGGACAACATACTACAAACCTCGTGCAATATACATTTACACCTAGCCTATCACAAGGCCTTTAAATAATCTGACATGAAGGACCTTATATCTATTAGAGCTAGAGGCTGTCACAATTGCACGTGCTCTTCTTCTTTGCACTTGATATATGGTTTACATCAGCGTTTTTGTAATAATAGAAGCAAAAATTATCAGACATAAGGTCTCTTGAAAGACTAATTCACACCATGAAAAGTTTCAACTTGCAAATCTCCACTTCACGTAGTCCACGCTTCTCAGAAGTGTATCATTGACTGCGCTAGTGTAAGAAATCACTTTATCGGTGACCGCGTCCCCCGGGCCCGGGGGTCCGGCGTATTGACGTCCCTGTCGCCAAGGGGCCGTCACGTGACCCGCAGGTTACGCCCACTAATGAAGACTCAGCTGCCGCCTCAAACTGCTTTTGACGTTTCAAATCAGGTTCTAATGATCGGGGCTCCTGTGCCCTTTGAGGTGACTGACGTGGCTGCGCATGCGCTCGGGGCCTTTCTCTCCCCTTCTGCAGATTTCAGTCGTTCTCTTTGTGCTCTTGATCTGCGAAAACTATTGAGTTAGATGATGCCACCGTGATTTATGCTGAAATCAAGCACTCGCTTTCAACAACTCCATGTTCTACTGTTGTCAACGCTGTGGGGTTTATAAGGGGTACAGAAGTCCCACATCACTGATTGTTTTGTTTGTTTTATTTGCCACATGCCTTGTTTGTCGGCTTTTTGTTTGCAACACCCCACAAAGTTTCAATATTTTCCCCACATCCTACTTCTTTGAAATTCCACATAGTATACTTTCATTTTGCTTGCTTGCATTCATTAGTCACGTCCCTATTTCACACCCCCCCAGCCCCCAGCATATCCCCCCAACCCCCAGTACTGCCCCCCCCCCCCCACCCTAAATAATGTAGATTTCCTTATGCACTGATACAGTGTGGTTACTTCAAACTGTAGTGTTGATCATATATTCTTGATGTTGTAGCGTGCCGTGGTACATATCTTTCTTCACACACAATTATTGAGACCCTACTTTGGCTGATTTCCAACGTACATTGAAGTTTGATACGTGTTGAACTTGCTGTTCATTTGCATAGCTGTGTGTGAAACCTAGAAGGCACCACCTTTCATTGAATTCGGCTGAGCGCAATCTTATAGTCGACGGTCTATTGGGCTTTAGGTGACTGCAGCAGCGGATCCAGCTTTGCAGAATGACAGGGAGGAAGGGGGGGGCACAACCAATGGATTGTCTTGCAGCTTTGCAACCTAAGTTGTTGTTTTCTGTGGGCGTGGGTTAAAAATCAAGGGTGCAGTTATACGGGCGGCATTGGTGGTGGTGATGGGGGTTGGGGGGGGGGGGCACATTTAGGCAGGAGCCTGAAGATCACACCATACTGTGTTTGGTTATACTTCCAGGCCATAATGAAAAGTAGAATCTTGGGGGGGGGGGTGGGGGCAACCCCTCCCTGGATCTACTTATATCACTACACACTTGGGAATCACATGACCGCTCGGATAATTTGGCATTCGGCACATCCATATATAGTACATGTAAGGCTGGTTCATAGCTGTCATCCAATTGCTGTAATGTACTCATTTTAGCCAAGGAGACACGTGGTAAATATAATACTGTAGATTATACAGTATTCTACTTACATTGTATTGTCGTTGGGCAAAGTTTGCCTTTGCGGTTGAAGCTGGCTGTGTGAAGTTGAATGGCTTTTGGTAGTGTCTCGCTTCTAAAACCTACTCCTCGGATCACCTCCATGGGAACGTCTAAACAATGATTCCACAAAAAGGCAATCTGCTACTACTAAGTAACTGTGTCCTGTGCACTATGACACGCAAGTGCAGAACGTCCCTCGAAACGCCCCATAGACCATAATGAGTATCTGAGTATTCTCACTATACATAATGAATAGTGTGCGAGTAAAAAGTAAAAATAAAGTGTGACTATGTCCACGCATCATCTATTGTGGAAAAACTACAATACAGCACGTTCACACCGCAGATGCATCACAACGCGGGTCCATAATTCATAATGCAAACGGCTCGTGCTCTGCGATGTAATATGGATGTGCGCATTGTACGGTGTATTTGGCATGTTGGCGAGTCTACGCTCATGCAAACCCCATGAAATCACAACCTTTCAAAGAAAACCTACATCTTCTGCCCGTGTACGTGTAGTCAAACCAATGGCAGTAAATTCCCGAAGTCGACGAACACACAAGCAAAATGACGAAATAATGAACAGAGACTATTGCCTTAATGAGCCCTGGGGTGTTAATGGGTGAACTTGTAATGCTGAATAATTGAAATGTGGGTCTAGTTCCGAGAACTCTGCCATCGAGAGATGTCCTTTTGAATAGCATTAATGCACATATCAGCTCGACTCAGGTCGTGTGTACTATCTGAGTATTATGATAATGTGGTTTTAGATATTATTTCAAATGTGTTCTTGACAAAAGCATGTACCACTGGCGAGGGAATGTATATATGAATGTTGTGGTTTTTAGTCGTAATTCAACGCTTGTTCTCACGAAATTGCATTTTACACCATGAAATTGGACCAATTGTGGATCAATTGATCATTTATCACATACTTGCCTCTGCATTGAACAAATATTATAATTATTTGAGAGACTTGTCATCACGAACAAGTTATATTTATGTACACGTTCTACCCGATCTGTTAATAAAAATTGATAATGCTGGTAAATACCTGAGCAATTTATCAATTTGCAAAAAAGGCATATTTTCGGCAATCTTAACATTGAAAATGATAAATGATTATTTTGATGTCAGTCAACAAACAGGAAATGGCAATAAAGATAGAAATCACAAAAATATGTATAGCAAAACATGTTCAAAACATAAAACCAGGGTCACTATCACTGTAAAAATAGATTTTTTTGTGCATACAAGTTAAATAGCAAGAAATATTAATAGCCTATGATAAGTAGGTCAATTGATGTCTGAGGTCACCTGCCTGAAATTCATTTATCATTTCACTCTATGTTTGTAGATTATGTTTAAAATTACTTACAATGTGAAATAATCTGTTAACTCATTCATAATCATTTATGTTTGTGATTTTTTTTATATAAATATGTGATATGACAAAAGGATGATAGCAAATCGTTATGAACATGGTAAAACATTGTTGGTCACTTTTGGTCAAACTTTTTGTATTGGTAAATGATTTGTGAATAAAAGAAATATTCACTTAAACCATCACAGTCAAATTCTTTGAAACGCTACTTGCAAACACAAAATATCCCATATAAGGGGGGGGTAGCGTAACGGCAACACGTGTGCTTGTATATTTATGACTGCTCTGATGTAATCAGCAGATTGTGAGTTTGATTCCACGACTTTCCAAATAGCTTTACAAGCCTATCTCCTGCTTTTCCTTACAATAGTAGTCATGTGTATGGTATAGTGTTTGTAAATCATAGTATACATACCACACACCCCTCACATGATGCTGGGGCCCCATGACGTGAAGTGATACTAGAACATATATCCAGCCTGAAACAGGCACCCTTTATTTTCTTTAAATATATACAACATGAAATATTTTAAAAGAACATAGTTAGAAATCTACACACAGGAATGGGAAACCAGAAAATCACTGGTCTGTTATCGCATATTTTGAGAGAATCGTGCAAAATGACGTACAAGCGCCAAATTTGGCATGCATGTACCTAATTAGGGCATATAAAAAAGATTTGGATATGGAACCACCCTCAGCGACCCCTATTATCACTCGGTTCCACATGCGTTGTGTTTTGACCGAAAAAATCATACACAACTGACATTTAACTGATAACTTAATGGATTTTACATTCAAAATCATCACATCAAGAATTATGGTAGACTATATGATGATTTTGATAGTTAGCCAAGTAAATATTTAGACTTTTTGAATTCCCCATATTATCACTCAATATCATTTTCTATACAATAATTCTCGATATCAAGTTTTCTTTATGTCCTTCAAGTCTTTTAACCAACATGCAACATAATATATCACTATAACCTCATTTTTGCTTAAATATAGCAGCTATATTATAGCTTTATAAAATCTATATAAACAAATCTTATTCATACTGTATAAAGATAAATGATGTTTAATGTTGCGTAACTTAACTTATTAAACATCAACCATATATGTAAATGTACAAAAGAAGTCAATATGAACAAACATATCAAATGCCATTGAAATTTGTTCTATTAAATACCACAAGATTGTTAAATATGCAACACATTATAATGATCTAATATCCCCCAGCATTTTGAGAAATCCAAGATGACCGCCGGCTGATGGGTTTGAAATCTAATATTGGCTCTATCTTTCTTGATATTTGTGATAGAGTTATGATTTTGGTGTCTAGTGGTAGGCTTTCGTGGTCAAATCTCCCTGTCCTGCAATAGTGTGGCTATTTTGATAGCACTAGTAGCTCCTGCATCCAAATATGCCCATGTGAACAAGATTGACCATCTCCATATATGCAAAATACAAGATGGACGCCACATTTGTGTTCAAAATCTATGATTGTCCATAGAATAGTTACTAATAATGATAAGATCATGATTTTGGTTTACAGGTGTAAGTTTATGAAGTCATAGAATCCACATATATTCGTAAAAACAAGATTCAACATTTGGATGTGAGTGAAATCCAAGATGGTCACGACAGGAGTTCTCAAAATATGAGATTGTTTATAACATTTCAACTATTATGTGATAGAATCATGAGTTTGGTGTCTTGATATAGATTTATACGCTAAAATAATCTAACTATACTCAAAGAAAAAAGATTCCTCATTTGGATATTAGGCAAATTCAAGTTGGCCGCCACTACAATGGTTGAATGATTGTAATTAGCATGCGCACTGTTATGAGTGATAGAATCATGATTTGGTTGTTTAGTTGTTATGTAATTTGGTTTGCACTATATAAACTAACATAAAACATCTGATCGACCTTTCGATATTCACTTATGAGTAAAATCCAAGGTGACCAGAATGCAAAGTGATTGTCTATAATAATGCATCATTGTAATTAGTACAGTCATCAAATTCATCAGAGACACCTGCTATACTGATCTTTCCCTAGAGAGAATGTGTTTTGCATACTAGCCCAGGTCAAAGATATGTTATATCTCGAGCCAGTATTGATATTCATATATACTTAACTGGCCATATGATTAAGCAAAGTTTCAGATTACCTATATACAGTGCTGTATTGTAGTTAGGCTAGAAACCTCAAATACAGAACATGGCGTCTTCAAATCTCCCTGTCCTGCAATAGTGTGGCTATTTTGATAGCACTAGTAGCTCCTGCATCACGTTTCAGGAAACCCAGAATGTTCCACCAGGTTTCTCACTTCTCCAGAGGCCTCCAACGTCTCCAATTTCCATGTATTGTTTCCAAACCCATACCTTTCCAGAAGGTCAACCAAAGTATGGGAGTAGCAGTATCCTTCTAACTTGAGTATTCCATTAGCAATCTCATCAGTGACTGTTGGGAATTCACCACAGAGTTGCTCATTTGTAGTATGAGAGCTACAGCTAATGTTCAGGATCGTTTGCATCATACGTATAGATATATGTCTGTAGCATTGCAAGAGCTTTCCACTATTTTTGTTTGGGGGTAAATTTCTCAGTAATAAAGTAGGGCTGTATGCACTGTAGCAACGAGAAGTTGCTTCTTGAAGCCAGAGCTTAAGTTGCATTTCCAGACTTTGTTAATGCTGTTTTCTAAGTGTTTTCTAAGCAAGTATCTTTTTGACACAGATGTACATTTGAGATTCATCCATTCATGTGCCAAAGTGTTTGAAGTCATCCTTGTGCTCCAGTACAGTACCATTACTGGTCTGAAGTCCTTTGTTGTCATTTGTTTTATATAATAGCTACTTTTTCATGACCTTGTTACAATCAGTCTCAACTTTAAGGAGGAGCTGCAGGGCCTTCTCTACTCAATTGGAAAATTGTATTTATGTGGTTTATAGTGCAGTGTTTGGATGAGATAATTTTCTTTGAGATAGTGCACCATTACATTTGAATTGTAATATTTATCTTGAATTACTTAAGTTGTGGGTCAGTATCCCATAATGGTGACGATTATGTTTTGTAATCAATGAGGTTTATAGCATTATCATCATATCTTAAAGGGTAGGAATGATAAGAGCTATGATGCCTAATGAGCTCAATGTCTGTTTATGAAAGCTTTAAATATACTGGACCTGATATCCAATACAATACAGAATTGATTTGTATAGCAGATGTACCATAAAGTATGCTTGTGTGCTAGTACCCTTTCTAAAACAAATGATGCTTCAGTTTAGATTTTAACGTGGATAAAGTAGACTGTATTGTGGAAAAAGTATATAGATGGATGAAATTGATTTAGCTAGTATCAGAATCAGATATACACCTGAATTTATAAGAGTAATGCTTAGAATATCTTGAGCCTGAATTTTATATCTCAATAAACCTGCACATTTGATACCAAAATCATTGCTCTCTCAAATAGTTAAAAGTTACTGAAACTCGATCATCCTACCCTGGTAGTGGCGGCCATCTTGAATTAGCTTACATCAAACTAGTGAGTTATATTTTCACGAGTAATTTTGATTGTGACTCAACAAACCTACATCTAGATACCAAATCATGATTTTATCATTAATGGTTAACGTATTGAAGATAATCTCAAATTTTTACAAGACCTGCGGCAGTCATCTAGAACTTTGTCTATGTCTAGTTGGTCAATTTTGTTTCCATCAGGATATTTGGATTCTATGACCACACAAACCTACATCTACATACAAAAATCATGTTTCTATCATTGATAGTTAAAAAGTTATAGAGAATCTCAGATCTCGAACACTCCTGTGGTGGCCATCTTGGATTGTGCATATATGGAGATGATCAATCTTAGTCCAATTAATATATTTGGATTTACTTGACCTCTACAACCTGTTCCTAGACACCAATATCATGACTCTATCTCAAATATCAAGAAAGATATAGCCAATATGAGATTTTGACACCCCCACCCAAATCTATAAAGTGTTAATGTGGGGTGATTATTGTCAATGTGTCACTAGGTAACTCACACTTGTTGACCTATACCTTTGATTTTGAGGACGGACATGATTCCTGACAAAACATAATATCATATATCAAAATAAGAATGGCTGGTTAAGGACTCAGAAGATGGCCAATGTTTTTTTCAGATGTGGCAAAGAGTGTCCACTTCTAACCGGAGGAAAGTCTAGAATGCAAAGCCTAATTTCTCCCATCTTTGCAAGAAATGACATTCATCATATAAAACTAAACATGTGACCTAGAGAATGATCCGACATATACATGTACATGTACATCAGATTCTTGAACACACCGGAACCTCAAAGGCACAGTTATGTCTACACCTGAAGCTCCACAACCAAAACTACAATCAAATTATCCTGGCAATTAAATCCCATGAATGTCAGGGACGGGGTCATGGCTGCAAAACTCAAGAGTAGGCCACATGTTGAATAGCAACACAATACTTCCAGCAAAAGATTTGATCGTGAAAAGGGATACGGACAAATCTAAACTGATTCAGTCAATGTGTGACCATAGTGGATCTAGTCCTGATCTGCAATTGATGGGAGCTGAATGTGAGTACCATCATGAAGAGGCTGATGTGAAAATCGTCAGCTATCTTAACATGATGCCAAAAAAGCAACACATTCAAGTTTGTAATGCTAATACAGACAATTTATTGTTACTTGTTTACTTTGTTTGGCTGTGCAAGTCAGTTACAAGTCAGTTACTAAAGTCTTAATGAAGAAATATGATGGACAGGTGATAAGACATTAAAGTAACAGCTTCCACACTGTCTTGATCTGAAGGTTGTGTATGCCCTATTATAGGTTGTTATATCTATATGTTAAAGCAAAAGTTTCAGCCATCAATTTGTTGCTTAAAATGATTCTTGTTTTAAAGCTGTTTACTGAGCCTGATTCTGACGAGGACTGACGTTTTGATTTGATTTGATTTATTTCGTTTATCACAGGCATATTAATACGACAGAGTAAATAAAAGATTACAGATAGGTAAAAAATGTAAATATAAGTAAAAGTGAATAGAGATATACAAATATAATAAAAAATGAACCACGTGACAAACAAGGAGCACTAAAAAGATATCCATTTAAAATGGAGAGTCTTATTTCCATAGTTGACCTTGGTGAAACAGGGAAAAACAACGGACTAGAAATGATAATGCCATAGTACATAATAATTACATTACTAATGATTAACCTGACTGAGAACAGGTATTGTAGGAATTGACCACGAGATTGGAGTGTCAATCGTGAAATTGAGCATGCTGACGTCTGATTTACCCGAACAAAGTGAGCTCTGGACAGGGCAAAAACAAAAACGCTTTTGCAAAGCACATTATTGAAAAACATGGGGATGGGGAAGAGGTCAAATTCGGATTCAAAATAGTTAAACATTTTGCAAAACCATTAGAGAGACAAGTCCGGGAGGGTGTTGAGATACTTGGAATGAAAGCAGATGTAGTAATGAACTCTAAATTAGATCACTATAAACCATCACTATAAACATTTTAGAGGAATTAGAATTAAATTTAAATTTGAATTAGATTTATAATGGGAGTAAGGGAAATTAGTGTTCTAATATGAATAATGGGTGCAGTATGGCACAGTATAGTAATATGTAATCTATTAGTGTTGTTTTATAGTATATAATATATTAATGCATAATTGATAATCCTTTATGAAGAGAATTGTAGAAGTTTTAGTATTGTTGTATTTTAATCAAAAGTGATACTTTTAATGTTGTCATATTTCTGAATAGCTCTTAATATTTTGTATATGGTGGTCTATTTAGTACTATCATGGTAACGTAAGCATTAACAAATTTGAAAAGGAGTCTGTTGACTTGAAAACATGTTAATAAAGATATGTAAATGAAAAGTAGTTGTTTTTTTGGAATAAGTGAACAGCAAAAGAAAGAAAAGACAAGGTAACATGAATCCATATGCTGTATACCAAGTAACTAGAATAATATATATGTATACTAGTTGTCTAGCCCCTGCTAGAAAATTATGAAGCTACAAAATAAGATGAAAAAAATTGGACATTGTGCAGAAAAGTGGGAGCAATACCGTGACGGCTCTCATATATGCATATGATTGAAGGGAAATGAAACTAACCTTGAGATAACAGAAATTAGAGATATAAAGCAATATCGAGATAATAAGGTGCTACCATTGTAGGAATTGACCACGAGATTGGAGTGTCAATCGCAAAAATCAATCGCATGTACACTGTGTGTACATGTGACAGACCATACGCCAATGAGAAATTTATTTCAGTTCATATTAAGATGCCAGGGAGAGAGGACATCATAACATTTTATCTGATGCACTGCATATACTTCCATCACATCGACAACAGTCACTGCGTTACCTGGTATACATTATAGAAATGCGGATGTGAAATGAGGACAGGTTTAAACACATATACTGTCCCACTTCCAATAATTGGTTGAAGAATCGTACAACCAGTTTAAGCAGCAAATAATGTTTGAGCCACATTCAGTAGTTTAGATGGATAAATTATTTCAGTTGTGTTGATAACAGACGTTAAACACAATTGGAATGAACGTTACTACCCAACAGTCACCATTTAGATAAGTTTTAATTTAAAAAGAGCGCCAAACAAAGATATGGTGAGCGATAAACAAGCAAAAGTAAAAAATCACATCAACAAAATATAGTCTTTTATTCTTTCATCTATTTCTGCTGCTCTAGTATTGCGGTCTAAATTAAACCTATGTTAGAGTGTCCAGCTCAAAATATGGAATTAATGTGATGGGAAATGATAGCAGAAACAATTTAAAAAAAAAAGATTTTTAAAATCTGATGGATAATAAGAGAGATATGGCCAATTTAGCAT
>CM032669.1:10100575-10113132 GCA_019095985.1 Streblospio benedicti
TCATCACATTTGATACACTGAAATACAGGCAATTCAAAATTCACGCTCAAAATTTAGAGCAAATTCACAATCACAGCCTTTGTAATGAGCAGATCATCAGTCACCAATAATAGGTTCCATCACATTTCACGCACTTAGATACAACCAATTCACAATTCATTCTCAAGATGTAGGGCAAAACCAATTATATTTTTGCTGACCCTCTCAGTTAATACCCAGGTTATGGGCTAACATTTGCGGGGACAAGTAACGTTTTTTAAGGATTTTACTAAATTTTGATTTTTCTCTCTTATTTGTACTTCAATTTATACAAATTACACCTTGTTGTACAGGTAAAACATCTCATCCAATGATATAACATGGTTTGAAACATACAGATCAAAGATATTGTTATGAAGCAATTAGTGAAAATTTTACAACTTTGCCGGCATCCCAATTTAGAAATTTGGTACGCAATATTCATTAACTACACAAATTTAGTTTGGAGATATTGGCCTTTAAACCTTTAAAGTCACTGTATAATTACTTCTCGTTAATTGGTGTCCATAACATGTATCACAGTAGAAAAACGTGATAAAAGGTCCATTTCAAACGCATGTTGTTGTTCATTGCTTATAGTTTAATAAAAATAAACATGTGAAAATTGGTTATTCATCCATATTACCTCATAGTGCAGCAAAGATTGAGTTATCATTCAATTATACGGAATGGTGTCCACAAAATGTCATAATAGGAAAGCTGTTGCTGATGAAAGCTTCATTTGTCAAGATGTTGTTCATCATTATTTACAGTATGATAAACATTAAAAAGCTGAAAATAGATTAATTTCCCCATAAAGTTACTCGTCCTTGTAATATAAATGAGAATGCTTGTAATAGTTTCAAGAAAGCGGCAACTGTAAGTAATATGATTGTAATCACCATGGTTTTAGATATAACATTTGGATAACTGCATGTGATGATAAACATGTATGTTAATCGGGTATGCATTGTCTTATGGGCATGCGTCATTCATCGATGTTGAGTGTCAGCCATTAATATTCATTACTTATTTAGCCTGATAAGGAATTTCGATATATAATGACGTCACCTATAACATACATATCTCAAATAACCACCCAGTGAAGATAAACCTTGTTGAACCTAAAACACAAAACACAAACACAACACACACACACACACACACACACACACACACACACACACACACACACACACACACACACACACACACACACACACACACACACACACACACACACACACACACACACACACACACACACACACACACACACACACACACACACACACACACACACACACACACACACACGCACACACACGCACAGACCACCCTGTTATCCGAATCCCATTGTGCCATATAGGAAGTGACCACAAAGTGACAAGTAGTTTGTTTTATCATCCATCAACTGACCCGTCAACCAACAAGAGTCACCAACTGACCGCGAATCTGCTGTCACCCACCAACTGACCACCAAGTGACCACTGGGAGCGTGTTTGGTCAGCATGCAGGAGGCGCCATGCAGGGGTCGTCGTCTGCTGCTCTAGCCGCCCCCATCCTCCTGCCCGTGCTCAATGAAGAGGTTGGTGCTCATTCAGTTTTGCCTGCTTTTGCACAATGACTCTGGCCCTATTGCCACATATGATTGTCTATTGTCCAAAAAAAAAAAAAAAAAACATTTTTGATTTATTTTGCATAGCATATAATAAAACCACGTGTATGAGCAACTCATGAACACTGATGAAGGAGTAAATACTGTTGTGCTTCCGTGGCCGAGTGCATAGGGAGTTGGACTTGTGACCAGAAGGTCGTGGGTGCGATTCCCCGTCGGGTCTGATGGTGGGTGTTGAGCAAACCTACCTCTAACAGGTTGCAGTCCGCTCCGTGGTACCTACACGTTAAATAGGTACAGGTCAGGCGAGTGAACGCAAATGTGCGTGATTAGCACGTCTGCGCTACGGTAGCGATGTGCTGTATGCTCCCCGGGGAGTTGAGAAAGATATAGTGTGACAAGGATGCATATGACCTGGTGTGAATATGTTAAGTCGCTACAGCACGATAAAAGTGGATTGCGACGATAAATAGCCACGTTTACATTTACATACTACATTAGATTCATATTATTAGACCCCAAAATATGATGAAGCTCTGAACTAGTAACCAAAAATAAAGTGTCATACGCGACTTATATATTTTTTATAGTGCTTAGTTTTAATGTTACTAAAGGATGATGTGATTTAAAGCAAAGAAATTTTATTGCCTAATAATATAATAATTTGTCAATATTTGCATGAAAATAAAAAATATCTGATCCAAAACATAATGCTTTATATTGACTGTCTAATAAAAACAGAGTCTAACATTTTTTCATTACTCAGGCAGATCCAGGTTTTCAGAAAAATGGAGTGGGTGCACTTATAGTGGGAACTCATGGGTTTTGTACGCACGATCACTAGCTAACATGCCAAAACACCTATGATTCAAGTATGAAAATAAGGTATTTTGGTGGGTAAAAAAAGGAGGGGCGCCCCCTAGATCTGCCTATGCATTATACATTGTTAAATTCTCTTCTCTGTTATCTCAAGATATTATAACATGCAGCTCTAGTGCCTTCCTTCATTATTGATGTTTACTTGAAAATCTGTGTACATTGCGGGTATGATTAATGGTATAAGTATATCACTTAATATACCCTAGTATTTATAGGAAAACATACATGTAAGTCTAATATCGTATACTTGTGAGGTAATTCCATTTGTTTTATTTTGTGTTTGTCTTAGTGTTAGGATGGTAATATATATTGTAATAGAATATAAATAATGTAAATGCAGGGCTTAACGCTAACTTTTAAAAGTGGGTGCCCATTCGGGCATGTGGGTGTCCGAATGAAATATCTAGGTGCCCGAATAAAATAACATGTGTTAGATGATAAATAAGTGACGCACCACGCCGTAACCCGGGTTACCGTGATACCCCGGCCCGTGAAAATAATAAAAAAATCATTTTTGAGGTAATTATTTTTTTTTACAAAAGCAATACCCCTGTATGCCGTGATGACTGGTAGGCTGCTGTGATATCAAATTTGGTTAATATTCATAAGCAAAATGTTCAAGTTTTGTCTCAAAGGAAACATTTATTTATTCTTGATTTATTAAAACTCGATTTCCAACTTAACACATTGTGACAAAACGAAAATGCGCACGATCGTCATTACTTTTGGCGGCCTGATTTTTAGCAACGACCGATATTCAGAAATATCACGGGAGAAACGGGGCATTACGACATGCCGGGGTTTGCATTTCACGGCACCCTGGGGCATCATACGGACCCCGGGTTACGACGTGATGCATCAAGTTTTATATATTTATAAAGCTATTAGGCGCCTTGCTATAATTATACACTGCTTATAATAACTCTGTAACTAAGAATGAACACTTCTCTCGTCTTGGGTTTCTTCATTCATCATATATACAAGAATTTTAAGATACCAACAGAAACCACTGGGACTCACATTTTGGCGAGACTTTCGCTCTTATCGCAAGAGCTTCTTCAGGCCGAACCCCCCCACATATGTGGTTCCGATACGTAGTTGACACCTTTGTGCTCATCCATGAGTACTTCATAGAAGGTTTCACCAACCACATCAACAGCATTGATCCCAACATTAAATTCACCAATGAACCCGAGGTGAATTTCAAGATTCCTTTTCTGGACACATGTGTTAAGATTAATGATGATGCCACCACTTCAGTTGAAATCTATCGAAAATCGACGCACACTGATCAATACCTGAATTTCCAATCAAACCACCATTTGGAACATAAAAGATCAGTGGTCCGGATTCTCTTAAATTGCGCCCACAATTTGGTCACCACGCCTGAAGATCAGGCCAGGGAGTGTAAGCACGTCAAAGCAGTGTCAAAGCAGTGTCAAAGCAGTGTCAAAGCAGTTGAAAGACAATGGATATAAACCATGGGTGTTTAAATTACCAAGGCCAAAAGTCAAAGAGTCGTCCAATGACGCAAACAGTGGTGTGAGTACAAAAACCCCAGTCTGCATCCCCTATGTGAGAGGGCTGTCAGAAAAACTGACCAGTGTGTTCCGTGAACAGGGTGTAAGCACCTACCACAAACATTTCAACACCATGTTGCCCACTCCGAAGGACAAGTCTCCGGATGACTCGAAATGTGGGAGTATATATGAAGTACAGTGTCCACAGTGCCGGTACACCTATGTCGGTGAGACCGGAAGAACGTTAAGTACTCGTATCAAAGAGCACCTGAACCCCAAGAGAGTGCCCACTTCTGTAGGTGACCATATTAGAGACACGGCCATACCATCAGACCCAGAAACTTCAAAATTGTGGCGCGTGAGGACTTAGAAATCCGTAGAAAGATCAGGGAAGCCGTGGAAATCCGTGTACGGCGCCCTGAGATGAACCGAGACACCGGCTACGACCTGCCCCCCGTTTTCCTGCCACTGCTGTCATGTGACTGCCGCCGCCATGGCGGTCACATGACCAACTAAGGACTGTTCATTCGACCTGAAGAAGCTCTTGCGATAAGAGCGAAAGTTTCGCCAAAATGTGAGTCCCAATGGTTTCTGTTGGTATCTTAAAATTCTTGTAAACTCTGTAACTCATGTAACTGTTGGACATCAAATGCTTTTGTTTTACAAGATCTGATCAGCAATGTTTTCAGTTTTTAGTTTTAATGTTATCTGCAGGTGAAATATCAGACTTGAATAAAGATTTGTACAAGACAGACAAATAATAGGGCAAATTGTCTTTACAAACAAAAGCATTTGATGGCTTTGGTTGTTCGGAGGCCAAAATCGAAGACTTCTGTTTAGAAATGATTACGCAACAAGGTTCCTCATAAAATACTACTGGTAACAAATTTCGAAACAAAAACTAAATTAGTCATGACTTAAGAATGACGATTCAAATATAAAACCCCGTTAAATTATTCATGCAAATATCATTGAAAAGCACAATTTCACAAGCTACTGTAAATACACCATTTTCACTGTCTCAATCACGAAGGCTTGAAGATAACTTAACGCCGCCCATCATCCTCAAAAGGAAGTATTCAACAAACCATATAGAAAATAATAGAATCGTAGTGTGCTCTTGTCTCATCGGATTTCCACTATTATAAAGTTATCCTTTGTGTAATAATTTCTTTAATTAGGGATTGCAAATAGTAGGATGTAAATATTATTTTATCTAAATTTTGGACTTAAACTTAAAGACAGTCATCGACCTATCATATGAACGATGAAATATTGCCAGCAATTTCTGGATGCCCAGTCGGGCATGTGACCATGGCTGACTACATGCCCGGCTGAGCCTCCTGGATGCCCCGGGCATGCGGGCACCCACTAACGTCAAGCCCTCATTAATGTAAAATAATATAAATCGAAGAACAGTGATTGATAAGCAGATCGCAAAGGAGGCTGTCGCCACCGTGAAACTGGTTTCAAATACAGAATAAAACATTTTAAAATCTTTAGGATATTCATATATTGCATGGTAAGAAGAAAGACTGTACATATTTATCTCGAGACCACATGCAATGTATCGTATAAACTCGATATTAAATAGCAAGATACATTTGTTTTCCAACTTTCAATTCATTTCCAACATTCAAACACAAGTTAGACTCTTTTTAGTGGACAGTCAAGATAAACCCATGGAAATAAGTTAATGAATATATTTATATTCAAACATTAATTGTGCTGTCAACCAATTTATAATTACACATGTATTTGTACTAGTCAATTTGTTTGTTTAGTTTCTAAGTATATTTCCTATTCTGTTTGTGGGTGTAAAGTGTAATTATAAATAAATCATATCATATCATATCAAAACAACATATTGACAGTACACATTCTCCTTCCGTCCTCCTCGCCCCCTGCAGGTTGGTGACTCCGGGGGTTCCGACTCGGACAATGACGGCGACGACGACGGCGGAGGCGGCGCCCTCGACCCCGTGCTCGAGGACCCGCTCAGCGACTCGGACAGTGGCCACGACGACGCCTTCTGGAACCTGCCGCCCGTGCTCAACGAGGACGTGGGCGGGGACGGCATCACCCAGCACCAGCGCTACTTCCTCACGCACGGCCACCACGGCACCGGCCTCCTCGGAGACCCTGACCACCTGCCGTACGGCGGGCTGAGGGTCGGGGGAGGAGGTGATGAAGAAAGGCATGGGAGGGCGAGGTATGGGGACAGGCGCTGTAACGGATATGGATACGGAAATGGGATAAATGGTGACTCTTATGCCTTCGAGGATATCGATGGATCCAGGATACCGAATGGGAATCACAGAACAGGTAGGGGACTTTTTGTTGGTTGGCGGTTATCGTTTGCATGTGGTTAGCTGTGGTCAGTATGATTGTATCGCTGGTGGACAATGGTCAGCTGTTCGAGTGTGTACTTATGTCTTGTTTTGTTATTTCCCAGACAGGTTACAAGTGAATCCGCCTATATGATTTGTATTTGTCTAGTGGTGTCTGTCTTATTCGGTCAGAAGGAAACGCATTGGCATTTCGTGTTCAATTATCCAAACGATGTTGTTGTTTAAAACAACATATCATTTCCTATCTTGTGGTAATTTCAAATAAGAACTCGTCAGTCTTGAGTTGCAAAAGTTCCCGTCACTTTACATTTTGACTCGGTTTTTCGGTAGTCAGAACAGCGGCATCTCACGAGCTGACATCATGGCCTCAAGTGTCTCTGGATCCGACTTAAACACGCATGATGGAACACAACTGGATATGAATCCACTGCTAATACAAAGAACATAAAATCTCTTCTCAACTTTCAGACATATTTAGCACTTGGCCAATGACACCCTTTGAATCCGTCAATGCCATCTCATTGGCCGTTAATACCACACATATCGGTGGTGCCTGTTGTCGTGAGTGTTGGCCATGAGAGCGATGGCCATGACACCGACATGCGCTAAACAGACAGTGTGTCCGAAGGTGTCCGCTAATTGTGTTTGAAATAATGAGGAGATGCCACAATGTGTTTACAGGGAGGGCAAGGTCGTTCAGCTCAGGTGATTTAGGCGGAGCGTATGATCTTGTTAGCTTTTGAAATATGGTATGCAGCTGCATCCTTTTTGACCATTTCTAAACATATCTTTTGAATAGAAGGGCGTGAAAAGATATTAGATTGATGAATGAGAAGCTTTCTCTATATTAAACTTTTGATAGTTGCGTCGCTTCAGCAGCTGAAGCGAAAGCCTTGTGTTTCGTTCGTTTGTAACTAAGTATGTATCTATGTATGTTTGTCTCCGGACAAGCTAGAGCTTTTACGCTTGGCCCGATTTTAACTTTACACAACTATTTGGTATGACGCAACATCGAAGAGATTTGATTTTGGGCACTTTGCCAATTAAAGTGTGCTTTCCATAGTGCTATTTTGGGTCAATTTTCAACATTTTCTGCAATAGTTTTGTTGATGCTTGTGAGAAAGCATTCAACTTTGTACAATGCTTACATGCCTACTGAATATTACCTGTATTCAATTCTGGCAATTTGCCAATTAGAGTTTACCTTTCAGAGGGCCATTTTAATTATTTTCTTTCCATTTTTCCACTATAGTTTCAATACTCTGCGAAACATGACTATCGAATTGGCATAGTGGTTATATTGGTTAATTTGTTTACAATTAATTCATGTACATGGTATGTCACAAATGCATAAAATTTCCAGTACGGCCATCGGCCCTTTCGGAAATAAAGATTGGAATAAAAGTGCACAGAGAGCAAAGCGTTACCATATTAATGTCGACTCTTGGGCAATAGATATTTACTTTAGCCATATCAACAAGTATCACTAATTTTGTGCTAAATCCATAAACTTACTATAATTGTCTTAATATTTTCGGACATTTTCAATGTCCATCGTCTGAGACTTTTCTGTCACCAGGTGGCAGCACGTGACAGAAGTGGAAGTCAGTCAGTGTTTGTTGTTGGGGGGTGGTCGAGGGCGCGCGTGGTGGTTTGGGGCTGCCCTAGGTCTCAGAAGGTTGTCGTAGGCGTGAGATAACTGGTATGCTCTTTCATCTTCATCTTCATCCTGGTGACAGAAAAGTCTCAGATGATGGACATTGAAAATGTTCGAAAATATTAAGACAATTATAGTAAGTTTATGGATTTAGCACAAAATTAGTGTTACTTGTTGATATGAAAAAGAAATCCAATGAATCTCTTTTACAAATCTACTTTAGCCATGTTTAGGAAGCGCCTGCAATCCAATGCCAACAACATACCGGTAGATGTACGATGAGTCACGCATCAAGTAAGACTTTTTTCTGGTTTGATTGCAAAGCAAACATCTTTATTGTCCATGGGTCAATGTTGCTCTAGCGACGCTGTGATCTCTGTGCACTTTTGATCTAGTTTGTGTTAGTGATTGACACTGTCGGCTGAATGTGCTTCATGATGCAAGTATATGAGAAATTCATGATCAATTTGTCCAGTTGATTTTTGTGATGTGATATAAAACAGTGGGTCTCATGATTCAATCATCTAGATGTTTTTTTAAAATATTTTTTTATCAATTTCGAACTCTACAGTTCCCAAAAATTATATTTGAATATTAGAGTTATATTTGAAAGAAAAGCAGGTAAATACATTAAAATATTTGAGTCGTGAGAACAAGACTTGAATCACATTTACATTCACAATTGAAAAAGAAAAGACAATGCCATGTAAATGAATTTATCTAGTGCAAATGTAGTCTACTGTAGTGTGTTTGTATGGTCAAATGATATAACTATATCTAGACAACACAAAAAATAGCACCATAGGCAGCTTTTTACGCCAACCATTTGAGAGGAAAGTAACTAATGTTAAAGGGACATGAACAGCAACCACCTCCTCTGACAATTTCACTTAATAATTTTAACAAACAAACAAACAAAAAACAAAAAAAAAAAAAAACAAAAAAAACAAACACCGCACACACACACACAAAAAACAAAAAAAAAAAAAACAAACAAAAAAAAAAAACTTCCACACACGACATCACAGAGCATAAACTGTTATGTGTTAATTAATTACACGTATAGACATTGTTTCAACAGCAGTTTTTGCTCGAATCGTGCCATTTATCGCTCTCTATATGTCGTCGCGAGTGTAAATATTGCACCAGAGAAACCCTACTGTGAGCTGTCTACACACCAGGTGGTTTGAGTCAAGGTGGTCATTAATTGGTTCACTGCAATGCTTTTTTTTTCTGATCAATGTCAAAAAAATGTTGGTGACTGGATTTTAGACCAACAATTTTGCCTCCACAATATGTGGACTTACTTAACCTAACACGGAATATTCCATTGGGACATAGAAAGCTTACTTAAGTGTACATAAATATAAGGGATGATGTACATTTTGTCACGTTCAGCAAAAGTAGAACAGTGTTCTCTTTTTTTGACCCCCCCCACACCCCCCAAAAAGTGGAAACATCAGATGTGTGACATATTCGAAGAATATCTACACAATGTTTCGCGATATCTATTCAAATATTACTCATATATGCCATAAAATGATATTCATTATATATCAGTAATGTAAATCATAATATTAATCTATGTGTGAAATCTGCCGTGTCTGTGTATCTTTTTTTAGTGCCACATTTAAATAATAAATAGGGGCATTCTGATATGAATTTTTTTAGCGCGAGAGATAAAATATCCAAAAACATCCAAAAACTGATCGACCCCCCCCTTGACCCCCCCCCCTTCCCCTAAGGTGGAACACTGTTCCACTTTTGCGGAGCGTGACAAAATGTACATCATCCCTAACTCTTTATGGTGTAGACCTGTTCCCAATGAGAAGAGGCCGCTCAAAAACTAAATTATTTTGCAAAGATTAATGCTTGACCTTTCGAGAATTTTGAAAATATTTATTGAAATGTTTAATAGCGAAAACTTGTAGTTTTAATGTGTTATTTTATCGTGAAAAGTGTCATATATATTTCAACTTCCACTGTTTCCCGGTATATTATAAAGCATTAATACTTAATTTTCTATACCATAGCTTATATCGACAATGTAGTTTGAACAAAGACTGATTAAACTTTTAAAACAAATATAGTCATAACGTGGTACATGTAGGCCGTATCAATGGTTAAACGAATATTATCCAATGAATGAATGTACCTCATGTCTATGATGGGTAATCCACAAACTGTACATGAATCCGCTGTTATAAGTCGTATGGTTGACAGATATCAAATGAGGTTGGTCTATACTATAGTATTCAGACCCGAGTTATGCGTCTACCTTATATCAGATACAATCTATTGTCTTCAAAAAAAAGTCCAACTGCATTTACGGTAAGGCTTTATAAACATCTTCATGTATTGATGACGAACGATTTTTAAAAAATAATTGGTGATTTTTAAATATGCTAAATATGTGTGAAATGGACGAGAGGAGTTTATCTCTGACAGCCATTACCGATCGACATTGGTTTAATGGGGCTAACACGGATATAATCTGAGAGATTAACGTTAATCGTCTGCATTAAAGGATGACTCAGTCTCAGGCAGTGATGGATAAATGGTTTTATGCTAAATGTAGAACCAAGATTGAAAGGTCTACACTAAAAGTATGTTTTGCCATTTTTGCCTCCACCGTAAATTCTCGAACTTTTTAACGCATTTTCTTTTCGCCATTTAATCGGCCTCTTGACGCATGTGCACATTATGTAAAATATGGAGCTGGATCATCACATTTGAAAAGAAATGATGAAGACATATCTGCTGCGAAAAACATAGATGGTATATACAGGGATCTAATCGTAAATATGCTGTGCATAATCACAATAAACAGTGTTGTTCCATGACACGTGGCTTGGAGATACAGCAATAAACTAACTCACAAAACACAGTCAGATCTTTGGGCGCATAGCCACCTGTGAGAAACCACGCTAGTCTGTGCACAAGCCGCTAGCAAAACGCTGCTGTTTTTTAAAGTTCATTTTGTAAACGATTTTGATAGTTGTGTGAGCAGTCTCTCAAACGTTCATTTGGACCCATTTTACACATTGTTTTTCTTTTGAACTTCTTATGACACCTATGGTAAACCCTACCAGGAATCGATTGTACCCTCTAACCCAAATGCTTGTTCGTGATGATATCTCACTCATGCACAGTAAGACACGCGCCATGTAACTTTCGATTCCTTACAGGACCCTTCAGTTTACAAGTCGGGTTTATAACTAAAAAAATCAGAACGATGTTTTTTAGAATAGTTGTGACTCGTTGCACGCTATTGAGAAAAAAATATATCGCACAATTTTACATATAGTGTATTTTCATCATATGACAGTCTCATTGGTTTATAACCTCACCCACCATTCCATCCTATTGATAAAATCATAAGCAAGTCTAAAAGAAGAATGTTTGCGATTTGATATGTTCACCATGTCCACTCTGTGAAACAGCACGGACAAAGGCCCAAGATATATTCACGTCTTCGTGTACTCCTAGCCAATCAAAACAAACCGTACTGGAAGATTGCATAAGCCATGTTTATTATGATAATACTAAGTTGTAATTTGCTCAAGCAATTCCACAGACACATGCGCTAAGGACTCAGGGGTTGATCGTTCAATCATATGTGTTTATAAACAAATCATGTGTACCCTCAAAATAATATGTTGGTTTAATAAATCACTTTCTGCATGTGGTTTGCTCGTGACTGATTGATGCAAAGTGTTGGGCGTTGTTTGGTGATATGCTCCTGCCTCCACGATGACTTTGCTATGACATTGCATTACTTTGTTGACTGTGCCTAGTTCTCCATATCACCAAGCCACAGTTGTCTCTTATGTTTGCCATATGTTCAACCTTGTTAGAAGGAACAGTACAGGTATTAACATTCATTCATTGCCATCTGATGCTTTATGCTGCTGTAAAATGGCTTTAATAGGAAGGGGAGGCTTACTAAATTACAGAAATAAAAAGCAGACAAATGCAAGATGGGATTATTGCATTCATGATCAGGGCAAGTCTGAAATTAAACATGATAAATAATGATAATTTAATTTATTTTTTTCAAAGTATATATACAGGCATGGTCAGATGGGTTGCACCATATGGCGCATACTACTGTGAAAATAGAATATACATAAAACAAATTACTGACTTTTTTGTTTGGTGAGTAGCACCAACATATCCCACTATTGATTAGTCTTAAAATAAAGATAATTAAAAATTTACACGGCTATATATCGCATTTCAATTTGAAGTAAACATTTAGTCATTATGCATCATGTGGTATATTGTCGCCACTTCCGTTGGGGTGATGGTCAGATAGCAGCATTGGTGCGACCTCTTCTACGTATCGCCACGCGGCTTCCCGGTTCACCTCCAGTCGCTCAACCGGACCTAGTCGCTTAACCGGACCCACAACCACCCTGTTTTCTTCCATCAACTGAAAACAGCAGTAATTGTTTAGGTCAAAAAGTAAAAACTGGAGCTACAGTAGTATGATTAGTCTGAACGGTTATGCT
>CM032669.1:10113232-10128667 GCA_019095985.1 Streblospio benedicti
GCCGTTCGTGACTTACGTCTTTGCAGAATAATTTTCTCATCCTGGCAGTTTTAGTGCGTGGCTTCAACCAGGGGGTGACAGCCGCAATATCCTCTACAGGTACAGAGGTCAGAGGATGTCATACAACTATATGTGAGATCAACAGGAACATATTTTTCTCATTTAGACTCAGAGATAGCTACAAAAGTTGTAGTAACATATAGGTGGTGACGCGACAAGTTTGGGGCTAACTCTGGGTCAGACTAATGAACGATTGGAACAGTCATTTGGAGGTGGCTAAAGGCTATTCATCTAAAGAGGAAACGTTCAGGACTACAAAAACAAACGTTTGATTATTGTAAAATCGGATGAATCTGGTATGCAGCATATGCATAAGGTCTTATTATTCCAATATTCTTTATTTTTCCGCTGCCGAATAAAATTATCAAAACATTTTTTTTACATTTTCCAAACAGTTTTCAAGAGCTAAAGTCTCCTTTTCAATAAACATAAATAAATAAGATTACAATCCAATTGCATGGTAATCTTAATATTATTATTATTGGTGTATGGCGCACAAGACCTAGCGCTGAGATGTATACAAATAGATTTTTGTAATCTGTGTGGTCACAATGTTGCTATAAGATTTAGATCTCCTTTCTGTTGTGTTTTAACATCGTAATTGCTGGTAAAATGATGGTCGAAAGGATCATTTGAATTTGAATTTCTAAAATTCATCAGCTTAGTACTTTTGAATAAACAAATTCCTCATCAGAGCTGAAATATCCAAAAATATCTATAATAAACAAACATTTTCTAATCATATGAAACAAATTGTCTGTCATGAATACAACTTAAACATGTATCTTATTGGTAAGTTGGTATAAATTAGGCAATGTAAGAATGATAATTATCAGCCACGTTCTTTCGAATAAACAAATTCCTCGTCAGAGCTGAAATATTCAAAAATATCTAAAAATAAACAAACATTTTCTAATTATATGTAGCAAATTGTCTGTCATGAATACAAGTTAAAAATACATCTTATTGGTAAGTTAGTATAAAAGTAGGCAATGTAAGAATGATCAAATATTGATATGCTATTTTTGTTTATCAGTTATTACAAAAGATAAATATAAGAATATTCACAATAATTATGCAAAACAGCACCGCCTACCTTCCGATTCCTTGCGATCCCCCAAGTGACTGAAATTTTGCGCCATTGTGAATTTCATCAACCAATGACTATATATTCATAATAGCTACTTTTTGAGGAATATTCTATTATTGAGACCAAACTGTTGATACTCATCTGCGTTTATACAACTCAGCGCTAGACGTACGTCGTTCGCGCGACACGAAAAAATAGAATTTGACGTGTTTCCCCACGGACGTAAAACTTTTAGAAAGAAAACCTCGACGCCAATTCTCTAATCCCACACCCACCGCTAATATTTTCAATATCACATTCAATGAGTGAATGAATTGTTGTGTAATTTGCTTTCATAGCTTTGCTATTGGCTCCAGGTCAAGGCATGTGACCGGGGTGGAGCAGCACATGATACCCAGCAGTGGCACAATTACACTAGTATACATCTAATCAGCGACATGTCTCCATCTACCCGACTCATTAATCACGTGGGCCATTCCTCTCCCATGCACTAGCAGATCCAGGTTTTGCAAGGGGGGGGGGCACAGGATTTCATGTAAAGGAAATGCCTAAATCTTCATCAAAATTACTTCTTAAGAATTAATATAATTATCAATATTTATCTATTTTTATTTATTATTATTCATTTATTAATTTATTTATTAATTTATTTATGTATTCATCTATTTTTATTTTATATATATTTTTGCATATATATATATATATATATATTATATATATATATTATATATATATATATATATATATATATATATATATATATATATATATATATATATATTATATATATATTTTCATTATTTTTGGGTGGGTGGGTGGGGGTCTATTGGATTCTCAAGACGCAGTTAAATCTGCATAACTTCCCATGTTTATAGGAACACTTTTCCATGTTGTGTGCAGACGTGCATGTGTGGAGCACCTTTCGCCACGTTTTCGTCTTCACCACCTTGCGTTTCACGTACATGTATTTGCCAAACTGTCAATCACAGCGTGACGTGCTGATCCCAGGGATTAGCAATGAGAGACGAGCTGCTCATTACGATAATCCAACTCATGCTTGTTGTGTGCTCAAAACGACGTTCGGTGCTGCTGTTTTTTGTGAGTACTCATCCAGATCCAGGGACATGGTGTTGTCATATTTTTTGTCATGTGGGAGCCAAGCTGCATTTTTTTCTTGCTAATGGCACATTTAAAAACCGGATATATGAATTATAAGTTTCGTATTTGTGCAAACACAATTTGCATGATTTAAATACAAGCATTAGTGAGCCTAGCCATTAGTAACCAGACCATTGTGTTTCATGAAGGAGAAAATCTCATCTAGGCCATAAACAGTTACACACTGGATCGTTTGCCCATAGAACTCTCCTAATCTCTAAACAGCAAAATCTTTAAACATCCATTTCAAAACTAAGCTCAGCAATTGATAATGATCCATTTGGATCGCAGACGAGACCTTAATGAAGAAGGCCGATTGATCCATCATGATCTTCATGTGCCACGCGATACATCTTTTTTTACTCATCACAACAACCTGTTTAAGAGTTTTCAATCATACATCCCCTATTAACGCCCGCTTCTGCTGAGAAGTCTGATGAATAGGCTTCTAAATTTACGGTTATCAGCCTCGCGTTATCCTATATACACACGTATCTGTGGGATCGATCATAAAAGTTGGCTTCAAAGTGCTCCACAGAGTCCAGGTGTCGGCTGGTGCTGCGATGCTCTTTGCCAGTTGATGCATTGTACCTTAATGAGCTGTATTTTTTAGTGTTTTGTTTATTTGTCGCTTTATACTTTTTACAAATTTGGCATACACAATACAGCCTCAAATTGCCCATCAACATATTTTCTTCGCCCTCCATTGAGTCCCCCCTATTCTCATCATGCTGTTGTTTTTCTCGTTGCCATGGACGTCTTGACCACGAACATGTATTTTGGGGGTTGATGGCATGATTCACCATGGGAGCATTTGCATGGATCAGGTTTTAACCACCTGCATCCCCTGCCGTGAATGAACACATGACGTCTGCCAGTGAGTGAACAACCTACCGCTGGGTGCTGTGATCAAAGGTGAATTAAGTGACCAATTAGCATTTCTGGTTTCTTCCATTGAGTAGAACCTTTAAGGTAGCTGGATCATTGAAATTTTTCAGAGACAGAGTTGACAACGCCTCACGCCGGTAAAACTCGTGAATTTCCGTAAAATTAATGAACAATATGATCTCCTCAGACAAGTTTGGGACCTTGAGAAATTGTCTTCGTATTAAGGTGGTCTCAATGGACAAGTAGCTTGATAGGAGGTTTTACAGTACAAGAAAAATAGTCGGAATTGAAATGATTGACAAAGTAAAGTGTCTGCTGTCTTGGTACCTTGTATATTTTCATGGCCTTAGCACTTGATCAGACGTTTTTACGCGTACATCTGACAAGCGATGAAATATAACCAATTCCTTGGATTACTGTAATATGTTTTCCCAATGGCTTGGTATATACATAACACTTGGAGAAAGAGAAGAATACAATTAACTGGATTATGCTATCTGGCATATGACTGGTTTAGTGAACCGTATTTATCCACCAATCATAGCGATCATCGAATAAGTGACAGCAATTGACAGCTTCATCACAGTATTTCTCGAAAAGTGTCTTATGAAAAGTCTGCTGATATGGGAATGATAGCGTACATTATTAATGATTATAAGTAAAATTGACCCTTGTTTTGCGAGTAGTGCATTTGTGTTTTTCGTTTGTTTGTTTGTTTGTGTTTGCTTGTTGTTTGTTTATGCGTTTGGTTGTTGAAAACAGCGCTACCAAAGACTGGTCTATGCATTTTGTATATGTAAAACACGTGTCAAACATTACCTAACTTTTTTTTGGAGTCTCGCTGTACCATGGATCATGGAGAACGGATCACTGTAAAAGCCACTCCATCATTTTGACACATGAAAAGATTAGTAATAGAGATTAATACCCAGTGACTGAGCAACATGAGAAGTTTGAGGCACGGCAAAAACATATCGTCTGTACCACAGGGCTCATGTTCGTGGCAATTATAATTCATTCACAAAAACTCCTACCTGTTCAGTAGGTTTGCGCCAGTAACCTTTTTGGACCGGCATGAACTTTAATATCAATTAATTTAAACATAATAGATTTTTTTGTGCATGAAGTGATAAATCAAGGATTTTTGGGAACAGGTGTATGTGGGACAGAACGCTCTCAATCCAAAAATTCATGCGGCTTTTAACATGAATTTAGAATTAAACCCAGAATTATAAGTGTGCTCAACATAATGAACAGAAATATGGTACTTTGTCAATATTTTATTCAGCTCATGTTTCTTAATTGGTATTACCTATGTTCTTCTGTGGCCGAATGGATAGGGCGTTGGACTCATAACCAGAAGGTCGTGGTTTGATTCCCTGTTGGGTCTGTTGGCGGGTGTTGAGCAAAACGACCTCTAACAGGTTGCACGCTGCTCCTTGGTACCTACTAGTGAAATAAGTACAGGTTAGCAAAGCAAACCTTATAATGTGAGTGATAAGCACGTCAGTGCTGCGGTGGCGATGTGCTGTATGCTCCCTGGGGAGTTGAGAAAGATACAGTGTGTCAATGAATGTAAAGCCGCAAGAGCACGGCAAAACTGTGCATTGCGACTGTAAAAAAAGTACATTTACACACCTGAAACTTGTAAGTTGTGAGCCGCGTTTGGACAACTCACGTGTTTAGAGATTTGTTATAACATGGCACCTACACGTTAAATAGGTGCAGATCAGGCAAGTGAACACTAATGTGAGTGATAAGCATGTCTGCTCTACGAAAGTGATGTACCGTATACTCCCCAGGGTGTTGAGAAAGATAAAGACACAGTTTGACAAGAATTATATCAAGCATATTTTATTGGTTTAAACATATTTTATAAACTTGGTCGTGTAATGACCAAGCCCTCAAATACTGATTAATCAAAAGAATGAGTTGAGTGAATATGACCGCATATCTGATCAACAGATGGTATCATTGATTTCACACCAATCTATCCTTCTTTTTTTTAGCTATTCAAACTGTTGAAATTATGATATAATCATGCATATGAGATCAAGTTAAATGGCACTAAAACTGACTAAATGAACTTCAATAAATGCAGATGTGATTATGTTGTAAACGAAAAATATCCCACTCGAAAAAATAAAAATAAACTTCATACACAACGGACTCCACATTATTTTAAGTTGTTACTTCGAAAGTGTCTTAAACATTATTAAAACTCTATAGGTATGCAGTATATGGATTCATTTCAAGTGTATTTCTTTTCTGCTACTTTATCATAAATCTAAATGTTTCCTAAAAATTAAATATCTTAGAGAACATTTTCGAAGTCACAGCTTCCTTATCATTTTTTATGAATATCAATAAACTTGTTCATTTCATAGGACCAAGTGTCTCAATTGTTGCTTAATACCTACAATAATCATTGTATGAAACCCGTCGAAGGTTACTCACAGTAGTCTTCGTCATAAGAGTAACCTTCGTCATCTCGATTCATAATTATATCACGGATTATTTCTGCCATGGTGAGTTCCACCTTGAAACACGGGTATAGTCCGCGGGCTCCGTGTACCCCTACTCCCCCCCGTAGGAGTTTTCACAAACATGTTTTTTTACCTTAGATACTACTCTTAAGGAAAAATGACGTTTGCCCAAAATATTTGATGGTGAAATATATTTTTCGGGGTCAAACAGGGGTCATCTGGACAAAATTTCATAAAATTGCATTTATCTCGATTAATAACAAATTTGGAGTAAAAACTTGTATTGACTTTAGATAGGAACATGTGTATGTGGAATCCAAATAAAACATCAGATTTGACCTTCGACCTCTCCTTCAAGGTCAAACAGGGGTCATTGTGGTCAAAATTTCATAAAATTGCATTTATCTCGATTAATAACAAATTTGGAGTAAAAACTTGTATTGACTTTAGATAGGAACATGTGTATGTGGAATCCAAATAAAACATCAGATTTGACCTTCGACCTCTCCTTCAAGGTCAAACAGGGGTCATTGTGGTCAATATTTCATAAAATTGCATTTATCTCGATTAATAACAAATTTAGAGTAACAACTTGTATTGACCTTAGATAGGAACATGTGTACGTGGAATTCAAATTAAACATCACATTTGACCTTTGACCTCTCCATCAAGGTTACACTAGTAGGTCAATTGCAGGAATTTTGTTCATTTTTGCGTTTACGAAAGAAATGAGCAGCTTTGAATATTTCATTTGTTAATAATCCACGATAAATTAGTTTAATTGATATAAGCATTTGTATTCTAGATTGGGATTACTTTTATGTTTTATTTTGATCAATACTTTATTAACTAATTATGCAAAAATATACGGACGGAATTAACATGATGGTAAATGCCATGGTTATCCCAGAGGTTGAACTAAGAAAATGATGATAAACCATTTTGGACCAAAGTTAATTTATTAGACACCCAATCATAGGAGTTAGCTTGTTTACTCTGATCATATTCATAAAGAGAAGCCATTGAAACTGCCTTTGAATATGTTTCATCAGTTCCTGAGCAGCCTGTGTACTTGTCCTGTAATTACAAGTACTTAGATATTAGCAAAAGGATTTTTATATCATTCATGAAGTTAGTAACAGAGGATTTTTATATCATTCATGAAGTTAGTAAATCACTTACATTAATTATGTTAATGTAGAGAGAAACTAAGAGCTGAACAACGTTGATCATTCGTAAAAAGATCACTTGAGTAATAGTGATGGACATTTCTATTTTGCCTTGAACATATTTTTTCTATGACTGGCAACTGGAATAGAATATGTAGATATATTGGAATTAATTGGCTAGATGTAAGTATTGACATCAGAGGATTATTTCTCCAAGTTTATAGGACTATATCACATAGCTTCTACAAGGACTTAAACTCTCGGCCCTTACCACTGTGGCACCTATTCACAAAGCACTTAAGGCAGACCACCCGGGTCGGTCAGAATGTCCGAGTGGTCTAAATGCGGCAGTTATACCTGTCTTAAGTGGTTGGTGAATAGGAGCCTCAGTACAGTGGTAGTGTGTACTCAGGTGAACGTGTATAGCGATTATTATGACAGTGACAAGCTTGCCATCACCAACAGAAATCACAAGTGAATGTTATTGATAAATTTGATTTTTTTTTTTCTTTATTGATAGTTCAACCTCTGGATCTTGATCTGATTTTCATTTTATTGCTTTTAGATATTTGAGATTTGTGAATTTGCTGTAGCATTCTTTGTGATAACCATAGCATTTACTGCCATATTTAGTCGGTACACTTTTGCAAATTTCATCGTAATGCTGTTTTAGATCCTTTACACTTTGTCTCACTTCAATTGTTTCTTAATTTTCTCCAACTTGAATCTGATAAATTATCTATTTTGAAAGACTGCGTACTTCTAAAAGTTATGATGCATGATTTTATATTGCCCTTTTTTCTTGTTTTGCATTGCATCTTAGATTTCATTTTCACTGAATTTTCCATGATTTAGCAATGACCATTGTATTATGAAGATGTATTAAATTTGTTGCTCTTTTTGTAAGTTACGCATTTTTTAATCCAATGTCCAATCAAATAATACTAAAACATAACAAAATTTGAGAAAATGCACTTTATGAAGATATCAATGATACTGATGCGGCCTCAAATTCTACCAATAAAAGTGAAACCCATTGATATATTAAACTATTTAGTAAAATATTGATTAAAATAAAACATAATGTAATTCCAATCTAGAATACAAATGCTTATATCAATAAAACTAATTTATCGTGGATTATTAACAAATGAAATATTCAAAGCTGCTCATTTCTTTTTCGTAAAATGCAAAAAATGAACAAAATTCCTGAAATTGACCTACTAGTGTAACCTTGATGGAGAGGTCAAAGGTCAAATGTGATGTTTAATTTGAATTCCACATACACATGTTCCTATCTAAGGTCAATACAAGTTGTTACTCTAAATTTGTTATTAATCGAGATAAATGCAATTTTATGAAATTTTGACCACAATGACCCCTGTTTGACCTTGAAGGCGAGGTCGAAGGTCAAATCTGATGTTTTATTTGGATTCCACATACACATGTTCCTATCTAAAGTCAATACAAGTTTTTACTCCAAATTTGTTATTGATTGAGATAAATGCAATTTTATGAAATTTTGACCCGATGACCCCTGTTTGACCCCGAAAAATATATTTCGCCATCAAATATTTTGGGCAAGCATCATTTTTCCTTAAGAGTAGTATCTAAGGTACAAAAAAAATGTTTGCGAAAACTCCTACCAGGGGTTTTCCATACAGAGCCCGCGGACTAGTAGTAAGCCAAGTATGCACACAGTTTTTAGCCGGACAACATGTTTATTTAGATCAAAGATTATGGTATTTGTAGTAATGTTAGGCCTGAATAAAAAAAATACGTTTGTGACTTTGGAATGCTCAGATAATATAATAATTTGAAGTTGAAAGGTTAGTGGCTTTAGAAAGTTAATAAACACCCTGAAAGATATTAGATACAAAATGTACTAGTATTTAGAACATTAGTCATTAATTAAAAGTAACCTTCGTCACCAATAAAAGTAAACTTCGTCATTACATGAAACTTTAACAGCCGTGCATGCAATAATGTAGGATTTTCTACGCTTAATAATAGACCATACATGTGCTCTGTATGTACTAATATAAATATTGACTTACCTTTTGGAATTGGCCTCACAATATCCATTGTAATGTCCGAATGGAGAAAAGTGACCTATTTATAATGACGAAGACTACTGTGAGTAAAATTCGACGGGTTTCATACAGTGATAATAACTCAGATTAAACAGTGTCAAACAGAACATATCATTTACACACCAAAGTACCTTAATTTCTGTTTGGCTAATACCCTTTTATAAATGTAACATAATAATATTTGTGAGATGGACTTAGAATAGCAGGTTTTGGGTTACGTACCTGAATTTTGTTTTGTTTTGTTTTTGTTTTTTGTTGTTGTTTTTCAAATGAAGGAGGGGAGTTAAAAGGGGTCAAAAATCCCATTTCCCTAATATTTTGGTTTTATTTCCCACATACCTATTTTGCTTGCCTTTTTCCCCACGTCCCACAAATTTTAAGGCGTTTTCTCACATCCCACTTCATTGAAATCCCACATCCCTTTTTTTCTGTTTTTCCCCCACATCCCGCTTCGTATAAATCCTTCCCAACGAACACTTACATGCCACAACAATGCCATACTTCTACTATCGATCAACCCCGCAATGTTTAAACACTGGCAAGTTTTGCTAGAATAATCTACACATCGGTTATCCAAGAGAATGAGAACTCCCTCTGGAGTATCCAGTTGTCATGTTAGATTTCCATGGCCCCTGCTTCCCGCTCATTTATTCCTACCGACGATTAACGAGCACAGTTACTATGAAGTGAGTCTAATAATGCGATAGATATCATAGTTTGTAGTTCAGAGTTTTTACAGGAACCACCTCAACCACTAGTTTGCATATATTGGGGAATGTCCATTGCATTAGATTATTATCTCCATGCATACTAACACCGTGTACAGTCAGTGTATTAGAAGCTCATAAGTTATTATTCGAATGGGGTGCAGAAAAACACTCAATGATTGTGGAGTTTAACAGAACAACTATCTCTCACCCCCACAAGTATATTGCCCTTTCCCCCCATGTTTATATTTCATTTTTGGTACTGCATAATGTAAGTCATTAGAAAGTCAATTTTCGAATTTCCCTCTGATTCTCAGCCAATGAGAATCGAGCATTTACAGCAAAGTGCGCGGGAAAATAATGCATCAGGTATTTGTGTGTGGAGCTAAATCACACACACAGCAGACGAATTACTCACTGCCATTGCTTTTATTCGATTTTGATTAGGTGAAACAGAAGATGTTATCTCAAATTGGGCAATTAAAGTGTTAGAAAGACGCACGTCTGCAAGTATGTGGCATTGAAACTGCCAGAATGTAGGGTTAATCTGTAGCGATGCCAGGTGTTAACATGTCATCACTCCATGGTGGCTGCGATGGTGGAATGGGTGCTTTGAGTGTGTTAAATCAAGAAGGTGGAGTGAAAAAACATGCATGTTGCAATGTTTTGACTTTGGAAGAAGCTGAGATTAATTTTGCAAAAAAGCATCATTATAGAGATGTGAGGCTGACATTTAGTACTGATTAGGCTGCATCACCTATTTTCTCAAGCTTGGATAATATTTTCTTTCGTGGAGATGTACATTCTGTTGAAAAGAAAAAAAAGAAAAGTGATCGCCATTAAATTACCAGTTGTTGTGTTCATAAAGCTTGACTTTTTTCTAGTTGATTTGCTTTATTTTGTTACATAAGCGGGACTCGAACCCACACACCAGTGGTTGCGAGACCAGCAAGATACCATCATCCCAAGCAGCAAACCACTCAATGTAGTTAAATGGAAACTTAGGGTTGTAAAACTTGTGCTCGTTAGAAAGATGAGAGAGAAGGTAACTGAAGCTGTATATATTTTTATAGGAAACTCTTGGGTTGTTATTTTGTTCTGTACTGTACCCATTCATACCTTCTACCACGTTTCCGTTATTACTATATTTGTCCGGTTGTTTCTATCGGTTAGCAGTGCAAAAAGGACGTTATGACTATATTTTTTAAAAATTTAATCATCCTTACTTGAATCTGTATTGTCGATATAAGCTATATATAAAATCAAGTATCAATGTTTTATAATATGCCGGGAAAAAATGGGAAGTTGAAATATATGTGACACTTATCGCGATAAAATAACAGATTGAAAACTACAAGATTCCACTATTAAACAATATCTTTATTCAAAATTATCAATCGATGTGCATGTTGTATAGAGATAATATTTTCTTCCAATATTATCATTATTTGACGGACTTGTCATCAGGAACAAGTCTTATAAACGCATCAATATAGTTATAGATCGTTATAAATCAACACACTTTCCATGTCCCGATGAAATACGCAGTGATAGAGAGAGAGAAAAAAATGTACATTGTTCGAATGGACCCGTTTAACTCGAACATGAATTGAATGCATATAAAATTCCACTTATACGAACTTTCGAGTTATCAGATTGATTGATGGTGTAAAGGAAGATGAAGGGGAACTGGCTATTTGATCCAGTCATCCGTAAATTCTAGTTAGCATGGACCACATCCATATAATTCATACCTTACGTTTGCCTACAGTCTGTTTCCTGTACACATCAACGCAGACCCGAACAATAGCAGCGTGCCTTATGTTCAAACACATTGAGAAAAAACTACATACATTATAAATACCGTGTCCATTAAGATTTTCCCCCATGCTCTTTGATGTGCGCATAAAGTCTATTTGCTGGTCAATTATTGGGTCATAAATGTGTCTGGCTGACGCGTATTCTAGCCTCCATATCTCGGTGTATACAAACAATGGCCTGTATCAGCGTATGGCCCGTACAACAGTGTGGTAATAAACTGACAGCAGCTGAGTGATGGCAATATACATGGACAGTAATGCTCCAGCTTCTGCATCTCTTTCAATTTTCTTTTTTTCCCATATAACTGACATTTTTTGACCAATGTATAGGTTTTCGGGAATAGGTGGCGATTTCTTTTTAATTGTTTTTTTATGTTTTTTTTTTTTTTTTTTTTTTTTTTTTTTGGGGGGCGCTTATGGGATGTCAGGGTTTTCGTATAGGGTATTAATAGCGGCTATATAAGAAACCCCCACAAAAATTTAAATGATTTGGTGGGAAATGAGATGGTGCGCCCCTCTAGTCACCTAGATTTGCCGAACAATGTAAATCCAATATCAGATCATTACAATCATAATTAGAGTAAGAATCATATAACTCGCACTTGCAGAAAACACATAAGAATCGAGTTATCCGGCATTGAAAGTCATCAAAAGGACACAAATTCAATGTGAATATTCTTATGAAGGGAGACTGCTATTTTTCGATAAAAACGGGTCACATCACGGTCACCAGTATGTAAAGTTTGACGTTGGCTTTTAAGCTAATTATTTTTTTATATTTCACCTGTAATTATTTATGGATGTTATGACATAAACGTAGTCGCGTATAGCATATGTTGATTCATTTAGTAAATATGTTCCACACCTCATGGGATTATTGCTACAGTTCTACGCACAACACTCCAAACAACCATGATAGCATTATATTCTACAATAATCATCCCCTTGTCCCAAAGTACTTAGACACATGCGTTTTATTGCCTGGAAAAGTGTACATTTTAGAACTTCCTACAGAGCCAGTCTTCATTATCACGCCGAAAGCTTTCAATCATAGAATGGCTATTGTTGTTTGAACATAAAGGGAATTCAATGCCTAACATTAATATCTGGCCACCCACCCCTCTCTCATGGAGATCTAGATTTTTGAAAACCTATTGTTAATGACTAGCAGTTTTTTTTCTTAATTTGTCCTTCTTTAAGGGATACTAGTATGATGGGGCACACTCAGTGCTTTTGTATGAGCGAGTGAGCAACTCCGCGAAACTTCGCACGAGTAAAACCCATGAAATCCTGTTGGTGCGCCCCCCCCCCCCTTCGGTAAACCTGCATCGGCCATTGCCCCTTAAAACCCCTAGATCTGCCTATGCTACTTAAACATGTCTGAAAGCTTGGCCCCAAACATTCACCACGCACGACAAAGACTGGCCAGACCTGGTGAAACGTTATCTGTTTGTTGTCATCACAATAGTGTGGCTTAATCTGAAAAGTTCTTGGGAAGTCCACACCCACTTTTTGAAGTGGATATTAAGGGATTCTGTTCAAATCTTTTGACGAGGGATGAAAGTAACAGTTGGACAAGTTTACTCGTGGTCATGAACAAACCTTCTCAAATTATTGCAGTTAAGTGCATGTATCTGTCAAACGGTAAGAGTACTTTATGTAAACATGCTCAATCCGTATAGACTGCCACAAGTCCACATTCTAATTTGTTTTATCACTGTTCATCCCAGTAAAGCTGTGTAAATCCAATCGATTTTAACTTAAGCATCACTTATACTCGTCTAATATTCTTGTCTATGTTCAATCCTGCCTTTGAGCCACATACGTAAACCTTGTCCACCATTGGTCTACAATATTCCAACTGTCGGTTCAATGTTATGCTCATTTATTCAACGTCTTAAGAGTCTGTTAATGTCTAATTCTGTCGACCAGTGGCAGTTGGGATAATATTTTAAGAGACTGCTAAGATTTTGAGAGTGGAAAGCAAATTACCGTTTCACATTATAAGCTTCAGAGACTGGCTGATCCAAGTTTTACCACATACCAGAGACTAGATGTGCATAGGCAGATCCAGGAGGTGCAGGAGCCCCCTTTTTAAATCAAATTTTTTAATTTCCTGTGTTTTTTGCCCTGTCCTCTATTGTGAGACGAGCTCATTTTAAGGTACACATAGTATGTAAATGAGCTGCTCCTCTGATTGACTACAGGCATCAGTGACTTTGTGAACGTTATTTGTGGCATGGATAAATGTCACACTATACTGGTGTGGCAATTGAATGCGGGTTCGAAACCCATGAATTCCTGGAAATATGCCCCCTTCCAAAAATCTGGATCCGCCAGATGCACTAACGTTTACTTAGGTACATTAACTTGCGGCAATACATACGAACACTGGATTGCCGTATCTCTAAATCATAGTGGACTTCAATTATTATTGCTCTGTTCACTGGTGCGTAACCTCTCAACATCAAGGATACACCAGAGTCACTCAAGCGGAATATGCTAAGTCACTATGAATACTCTCTCACATGTGTACTATGCGCTGATCATGTTGAACACGCCCTTTCATGTTCTCTAGTATGAGGGGGGTTACACAGGATAGTGGAGCATGGAGCACGGGGTCAAAATAATATTGGAACATGGAACATAGCTGTAAAAAAATAGTGGAACATGGACCATAGGAAGTCAAAGTGGAACACGGAACATGGCCTTTCCCTTAATTTTCTCGCAATTTGTTTTGCAATTTGACTGTTTCAACTAATTTTTCTGCTACTTTTGTTCAATAGGAGAGGTTTCAAACGCACTACAGGATCACATTGTATTGCGGTGTCCGTCAATATGATATGCTACACTTCACAATCGTGGCAATCATCCAGCCAATGGTTGGTTTCTACAGCATCTGCCTAATGTGCTTCTTAAGCCGAGTGAATAGGCAGGTAGACTCGTGAACAGAAGGTCGTGGGTTTATTTGCGAGTTGGCTCTGTTGGTGGGTGTTCAGCAAACTCATACCTCAATAGTTACACACAGATCTGTGGCACCTACAAATTAATTAGGTACAGGTCATTGGATTGAAAGAGTATGTGAGTGATTGTGTGAGTAATTAGTTTCAATGTGTAGAATGAGAATAGAGCAAGACTTGGATCATGACTATGAACCACCACATTTGCATTAACTGGTACATCTACCTAACTAAAACCTCTAAAGGTTTGCAACAGTTACCTTTTCCTAAGCAATTTTACAGTGCTCAAACTGCCACGTATACATTCCACTACTGAGTGTGAACGCTCAGTAAGTGCTTGTAGACAGTTACACCCCTACTCCAGAGCTTCAATATGCCAATTTCAGAATATCTGGGCTCAGATGTATACTGGTATTTATAATGGCTTTGCACAAAGGATCTGGACTGGGTGGTAGGATAAGGCTTTGAAAGTTCAAACCTATCCTCAATGTGTTTAGATAGAGAAAACTGTGTATGTTTGAAATTAGACAGTTTTGTATAATAAAAGTTGATGCAGAAAATGACTTAGATACTGATTGCACATGTGAGCACACAAAATTTCAAAATTTCCCGTGGCGGAGTATGCTCCCAGACACCCCCGCCCCTCCCTAGCATAGCGCATTTATCACCATCGTTTGCTCTTCTTCCCTCCTTCCTCCCTCTCACTAACAACCTGGATCAGCCCCATAAATGGACATTGGCAAATTTGTTGACAGATTTTAGTCTACATCCCCATAATATGGAACTGGACAGTGATTTACGTAGATCAATTGTGTCACTTCAAATGAAGCAAAATCCATGTTTTTTTGTTCCATGAGCATGAGCTCTACAGATGACGGTGGTCTCTATGGGTACAAGGTGGTGAACCATTTGGGACCATCTCGGTTCAAAAGTATCCTCTCGGTTCGAAAGAGGATCCTCTCGGTTCGAAAAACAACATTTTAACATGACAGACAATAAAATTG
>CM032669.1:10128767-10140321 GCA_019095985.1 Streblospio benedicti
ATTTCATTAACACACGCCCCTCCGCCCCCAGCTATAGTAAATGGTAGCTCCTTTAGTTAGCACATAATAAAGTAAATTAACCAAAACATGATCATAATCTTCAATGAAACGACAGTTTTTACTGATTTCTTAGGTCCTGGATTAATCATTAGGAGAATGTACAAGCCTCAGATTAACATGCTTTTGTTTGTCATGTCTGGCGACGTTTCAGTGTAATATCTACCGTAACGTCGCTAGAGAGGACAGACAGAAACATATGAATAGGTTTGTGCCTTCTCCTGGCTTGTCTGCAGTCCTCTATTGTACTATTTTAAACAAAGTGAAATAGGGCACACGACCTTCCGTCAGGGATGGTTGCACAAACAAATCACGAAATACGAACAAAAATTTACGATCACGAAACGAGTAACGATACGAAAACGATGGTCGTTACGTGCGTTGCACAAAGCCAAATGTTCGTAGTCGTCAAAGCAGTATCATCGTGTGAATTTACGATCGCAAAATGTAGTACATTACCGCAAATGGAACTGACTTTATAAGCAACTTGTTTCTCTCTTGTTCGACTCTTAAAGGCTTTCATTTCAATTTTAAAAGATCCCGTGTACAGTATAACCTTCCATCAATACCACATGCATATCCAGGGTGGGCGGGTGGATGGGTGGGGAGCGAGGGTTTGTATGCCCCTTTATCACCAAAATACCTTATTTTCATAGAATTTTGGCATGTTTGCTATCAATTCCACGTTCAAAACCCATGCAGATTATGATTCGTGCATGCTAAAAGAGACCAATATGGGGGGGCGGCAGAATATACCCGCAAACTTATTTCAAATAGCTCATATTTCTATCATTGATAGAATACAGTAGAACAAATATTATGACCACCAAGCTATTTTAATTTATAGGTGGTCTCTTTATGGAGTGTGTTGACCGTCGACCTCTTTATGAAGACTTGGGACTGCAAGAAATAGTCTGATTAGAGAGTTGGACTTAATTGGAGGTTCTACTGTACAAACTGTACTAATCTTGTACATCGAATTATATTCATTGTACATAAAAACCACTGTCTTCCAAAGTCGATGTCTGCTAATGAATTAATGCATTTAAAAGAGTAAATAAAAAAAACAATCTGATTGACATACATAGATAAATCAATAATTCTTAATGCACAAATGAAAACTACAATATCAACGCAAATCTTAAAACACCACCTCTCCAAAATGACCACCTCTATAGTAAGACCATCTTTTCTAGCACCATGTATTTAACTGTGGCATTATAAGAACGCTGTACATGAAAATTGTGATTTAGGGAATAAAAAATGTTGGTGAACGGATTTTCATAGAGGCTATATACTCCCCTCAATAGAGGCTTCCATTTTGTGCAAGTTAATGTTCAATCAAACCAATATTATGAATATTTCATTTACAAACGACAAACATAACACAAACGAGAACAAATCCACGCCACTGCTGCTACCTTTTAGCCCCGTCATTTTCTTACGATATTTGTGATTTTTTTTACGAATGAAAACTGCAATTATACGATCTACGATATCGTAGTTTTTTGTAGTGCAACTGAAATTTTACGAAAAAGTACTGACACGACCGTAAAACACATGATCGTGAACGTAAAATGGCTTTGTGCAACCGGCCCCAGCCCTACCGCTTCCGACGAGCGCTAAAGGAGAACTGCCGCTAATCGGCTCAAAACCAGTACCGGAGAGTACTGGCTCCCCTAATCCTACTGTGGCCATAATAAAGGACAGCAACAATACTTAACAAGATGTCTGTAACGGGGAAAGCTATACCTAGTCCAGTGCAACTTCTATAACCAATTTTATACTACACGAGAATGCTACAATTCTCGCGCACTGGAGACTACACGAAACGAGTTTTGTTACACTATCGTACATACACCAAAATGCTATAACTGACCTCGTCGCAGTCCTCGCCATAGTAGCCATCGTCGCACACGAGGCAGTCGCCTGTCTTCTGGTCGCAGCACTTGCAATCGCCCCTTATAGAGCAGCGAAAAACGCACTTGTCGCCGCGGTAGCCCCACTCGCAGCCGTGCTCGCACTCGCCCGAACCGTCCGCGCACGGCCCCAGGCAGTTGTCCGGACACGACCAACACGAACCCAACGTGCTTTCGTAGTAGCCGCTGCTACAGCCACTGCTGCTGCTACTGCTGCTGCTGCTGCTGGAGTACGTACTTCCACCACTGCTACTAGATCGGCTACCACCACCACGCCTCTTAGCTTCACCGCTAGGAATGGTCAGGATGCACATGAGCAATAAGCATGCCAATGCTGCTTGCGGCGTGAACTTCATGTTTTTTGGTGGTTGTCAAATGACAATGTTTACAGTTAAAACTGGTATCCAACACTCGTGTTTTTGAAAGAATGTCTGTAGAGTTAAGTCAATTTGAATCAGCTTTTATAGGTTGTAACTTTTATACTTCCCGGTGGAATTGCCGTTGTGGGTGCGTATGTTTTATGGAGGGTGTTACGTGCATGACGTGCATATGGGGTGAAAATGCCTGCGACTGTCCTTGGAAAGCCACTCCAAGGGGTCCAAACGTAAGTGCCGTGTCACTGTTTCACATATTGAGACTAGTAAAACGTTCTCGCTTAACTGTTATCTTATATCAATGTGATGTTATGTGGAAATAAAACTGGGCTCGTCTCGTGTCCGTAGATGCGAATTTTCAAATGCGTCCATTTTGCAGGTTTTGACAGCTAAAAAACGGCCTGGTTGCCATGTCACTTTTACCCCATGTACAGTCCTCTTGTAAGCACGTGGTTCCGCTCTGTTTCACACCCGCAAAATCTTGGCGAAGGGTGAAGAGTTTTTGCTTGTTAAGTTATGTGACACTGATGGCACGTTATATACTCTGTTGCTTTGAATGGGTGTTGTAGACGACAACAAACCCCTCCTTATAATTTATATGACACTTGCACTACCATCGTGGGAACACACACTGCGCTGATTGCCATATAATTTTCTTTGTTTTTCCTTTCCTATGTTCAAAGCATTTAATTCTGGCAGGGGTGCCAAGTTTTAAAGTAGACCCCTTATATATCTTGACGGCTAGGTCTGATAACGGGGACTATGGACAGTTTCTAAAGATTTTTCCTTGAATCCACGATGTCCAAATTTAAACAGGTCTGGGTCATAGACCCATGATTGTGGTTTCAGCATTAGCAAGGTTTACATGGGTTTACAAGTCAGTAGGATGTGCAGATGGTTTCATAAACTACCAATGTGATAGTATTCGCTGTGTCCTGTATTAACTGCACCGCGATGTCATTTTTGATAAATGTCGTCTGATCTTGCCCATTATTGAACTAAACTTCACCTTAATGTCCAGTTAATTACCCCAAAATTCCACTTGATCATTGACGTTTGACCCCCACCCCTATCGCCGTGAATTTGTCAACAATGCTCATTTTAATTTCTCAATATAGGCTATGTATGAGCCTCGGATGGAAGTTGTTCAAATAACTAATTTCATTCATCAGTATCTTATGATATTTTGACTCAATAAATATTATGCCATGCAAGGGAGTATGGGGGTCTTTATGACAGTTACAGTGTGTAGGTGCCAATGTTCCAAGGGCCAAATGTCGAGGGATCCACTTGATGTTTTGGACGATTTGGATACTTGAGAGGGATTGTGGTTGAATGATGAGAAAGATCAGACAAAAAGTTCTAAAATGGGACATGCGAGTCACCTGTGTCTCCTGAGTGGCTTGTTCTGCTGATAAATGTTAAAATACGATTACAACCAAGCCAAAAACAACCAGACTGGAATGATTTATTGTAAATGTAAATGTGGTCATTTATAGTTGCAATTCACTGTTATCGTGCGCTAGCGACTTAACGTAATTACACCAGGTCATTGGCATCCTTGTCATATTATATCTTTCTCAACTTCCGTAGAAGCATACAGCAGATCGCTACCGTAGCGCAGACGTGCTAATCACTCACATTAGCGTTCACTCGCTTGACCTGTACTTATTTAACGTGTATGTACCACAGTATGCAACCTGTTAGAGGTAGGTTTGCTCAACACCCACCATCAGATCTGCCCGGGAATCGAACCCACGACATTCTTGTCCTGAGTCCAAATCCCTATCCACTCGGCCATGGAAGCAAATGTACAGTGTATATCTGTGGCCGAGTGGATAGGGAGTTGGACTCAGGACCAGAATGTCGTGGGTTCGATTCCCGGGCAGATCGTAACGTCAATTCCCAGTTTGGTCTGTTGATGGGTGTTGAGAAAACTCATCCCTAAATTGTTTCACACTACTCTGTGGTACCTACACGTTAAATAGACACAGGTCAGGCAAGTGATTGCTAATGTTGAATGATAAGCACATCTGCGGCATGGCGGGACTTAGGGAACGATCTTAAATCATGATACCGGGGGTCGTCCAAAAGGTGGGGGCTCGTCCAACTTTTCTGATTCCTTTTTTTTTGGTCGCTGAACATTTCTATAACACTACTTATGTTTTTTTCAAATATTTTCTTTTAGCATTTCAATGACTATATAGATAACTTTTTCTTCAGTGGGTGGGCGGGGGGGGGGGGGTCACTCAACTTTTTAAAATGTGGATGGGGGGGGGGGCGGCTAACTTTTTCTTCGAGCCCCCAAAATGGACGACCTTCCCGGTATCGTTATTTATGATTTTTCCCTTAAGACCATAAGCTAGCTATTTACAATGTACATATGTTGTTTTACCAGTAAGCCCTATCGCAAAGTTTATTAAGATTGTTGAATATTGATTAAATATTGAGTTGATGAAGATTACTTTTTATTAAGCTGATTGTTTCTATTATGAAATTAGAACAATTGTAATCATTGAACTATGAGATATATATACTGAATTATTTTAACACTAGTTACGTGTGTATCTAGATATAAAACCTCCATTCTCTATGAATTTTATTCAACTGCGTTCTGTTTATTAGACCCAACGTCATGTCCAGTAAAGATTGTAGGAATTGACCACGAGATTGGAGTGTCAATCGCAAAATTGAGCATGCTGACGTCTGATTTACCCGAACGAAGTGACGTCTGATTTACCCGAACGAAGTGAGGGTAAATCAGACGTCAGCATGCTCAATTTTGCGATTGACACGACAATCGAGTGGTCAATCACCATTCTATCATGACTAAAATCCATTTTCATGATTTTATTTTAAAATAAATCATATTATAACATTCAACATTCAAGTCAATTTCGTTTGTTTTGAGCGCGCGGAGACGTCAATTCCTACAGTTTTGAGCGCGCGGAGGCGTTAGTCTAAACTGTTGCGCTCCGTACACGCTACGCGCCTTGCTGTCGTCAGCGGCTGTATTGATATTGTGAGGAGATTAGACTAGCGCCGTGGGTTTTTTTTTGGGAGCGTGTTTTCCATCGCAAAATTGAGCACGGAGATTGACCAATCAGCGTGGGTTATTGGCGGTGATTTTTGCACGGAATGATAGAATGTTCAATTTCACCCCTTAGGTTTAAGGGTTTCATAAACTAGTAGTTACTTACATTAGTAACGCATACCGTTTGTGTCGTAGTTACTTGATCTCCAGAAAATTTAAATAAAAATAATTCTTCATAATTGTGAAGTTTCTGGCTTGATACACAACGTTAAAAACTATAGGAAAACTTATAGGAAACATATGCAGTAACATAACTGTGTGTGAAATTATCGTTCCACAAAATTTCAACGTGACCAGGTGGCATTAATTCGTTTCGTATTGAATTGTGTGTCATATTAAGCAATATTAATCCTGATCATAATGTATTCTGATCATAATGGAAACTTGACGTTTTGCGGTTTTCCGATAAACTATGATAACTCTTGAGCAATAATATATACATTTCCATCACTATCTAGGTATTAGAACAATTCTTGATAGAAGTGAACATCCATACCAACGCCATCGCAGTTAGATTAATGTCATCGTCTGGAGATGCCTGAACAAATCGGAAATATTTACTAATAAAATGCATGAAAACATCTAGAGGGGCACATGTGGCCAGCAGAAAAATTGAACCGTGCGACAGGACCTATCAAAGCATGCAATATACCTAAATATGCGGAATCTTGTGAAGTTTTCCGATCCACCTGATGCCCAAGTAGGCAATGACAGGAATTTCTGATATACACTGGTTTCCATGGTAATGTCATGATAAAATGGGTTAAAAACATAAAAAATAAGATGATGCATAACGTGGTGGCGTTTTTAGCTATACATGTGTATGATATATTATAGCTCATATGAAAGGTATTAGAATCTGTTATACGCTGCACACAAAATTTATGCTAATAACCTAATCAGCATACATCTAATTTGCACAAATGTCATGATTTTGAAGTTTTTTGTATAAGAGTGAAGGTTAAAGATTTATTAGAAACGCTAATATTAATCAATTACGTATTCTAATGTTTTTCATCAGGGACAATTCATTTGAGCATGCCAACAAAAATTTAGAAGCAGATTGGATCATTAATTACGAAACGACGCACCATACTGTATACCCACATAACAATCATATTGGGAATAACAAAAACTGAACGTAGAGATGTTTACTCACAGTTGCTTTCATTTTCAGAATACATCCCTGTTTTATATCTTATTGAAAAGCAGGTAGTATAGGGCTCTAGCTCAACATAACTTTAATGCAAATTAGCTCATCTACATATATCTAATTTGCATAAAAATTCTGATTTTGACGTTTCTTATTGAAAAGCGTAGCTGTACGCTTTGTGCCGAGGTTGATATACAACATAAAATAATTTTCCCCATCAAAGCCACAACATTTGCACATGTTCACAAGAATTGAAGCAGATTAGATGAATACTATACAAATGAAACAATATATTGTATCGTTAGATACACATACAGTGTCAAAATCATTGAACGTAAACTTTACCTCGTAGGAACATCCATTTCAGGAATATCAATGTGCTTAAGATCTCATTCGGAAGCTTGTTTCAAGAGCTATTGGATAAATAAAATATTATGCAAATTAGCATATTTGCATATATCCATTAGCATTATTATTGAATTTACATCTTGCGTAAAAATTATGTGGTTAGATTCTTAGTAGCGCTATCCCTAGTAGCGCAATACATGTTTTTAGATAATAGCATTGTTCATGATTCCATACCTAAGTATTCTCATTTCTGTGGGCAGTAGTAACCCTACATGATCTACATATAACTCATAAAGAGGTATCATTAAGCACATTTCAAAACCTAAAGATAGAATATAGCATTTACTATGAAGGCAAACTAATTCGCATTTAGATGATAGAATACTTTACAGTTGTGAAATAAACTGTTCAAAACCCTATAGAAGGATATTAAACTAAAATTATCGATGCATAAAAGTTCATGAACAGCACATGGTTGAGTCATTCTATTTGGTGAAGTTTCCAGCGACATTTTTCTCAACAATAATCTGCTCCATGACAGATTTCTTCCGTACCAATGATAGCTTGCTTCCATGAAGAAACGTACACACGTAGAAGATAAAACATTGTTTCATGAGCTGAAAAAAGCACTAGCGGCTGTGGTTAGTTTGTAGGCAGTGTTCTTACAGATCATCATATTTTAACCGTGCACTTATAGACGACCAGGTTCAGTTCCAGAGGGATCTAGATACACTGTAAGTCGGGCCAACTCTGGGGTATGAAATTCAATGCCTCAAAGTGCCACATAATGACTATTATCATGCGTACATACCCTCTTCACTTCTTCACATGTTCTCTAGACATATTTGCAGCAGTATGAAGTATGGTATTACTAGCTGGTAGATCGTTGCTGTTATCTGTTTGGTGCATTGCCAGTCACCCATGTGATCATGATAAACAGACATTTACAGAAGACACACGTAAAGACCATTCATTGGCCTGAACAGTTTCTACATTTGCTCATTTTAGTCAAATTTCCATGTCCATGTAAACACTATATATCTGTTGTCAATGCAAGATAGGAAGAAAATTCCAGTATAATTCTGATCGCAGCCTAATAGCTCCAACATTGACAGATCGTGATGCAATTACCGTCAGATGATGGACTAAGACAGATTCAGTGTGTGGAAACAATTTTCAGCTTGACAACATATCAACACCGTCTGCATTTTAGATACGACTATAACACATCTGGTGTTTACAATACTTTACACACTTTTAGATCAGCATGATAATCAAAATAATATGAACACTGAGCACTAGCAGATTCAGGTTTTTGGGAAATGGGGGATCAACTACTGGATTTCATCAGTTTTGTCCTATCGAAAGCTCCTATACATGCTAAAGACCCATTGAAAATTAATTGTGGTAAAGATAAGGATAGACACGTGCCCTCTGCCCCGTCGATCTACCAAATATATCACTGTAAGAAAAAAAGGATCGCAAAAGTGTTTGATCAAGACGACTTTTGGCCTCAACACTGGTAGATTTCTACCCCCAAGTCTCACACATTGAATTTTGGTCAACAGATCTCATATTTTCTGGTGGAAATAAGATATTTCAGACAGCTGTCAAACATGTAGAGCACACGTGATACGCAAAGAAGGTTCCTTGAATCCAAACCTTTCACAATGTCACAACAAGACCTCACTAGCACTGTACACACACTCAGACGTACACTCTGGAGGCTGAGAATACACCGCTTCTAAACGTACACACGGAGTCATTGCTACTCCAGCAGTTATTTACTACAGAGTGCCATACATCATGAAGTGAAGATAGCAGCCAAGGACCTCGTTGCATCTCAGACACAATGTTGGCTTTGGGTCCAGATTCCGGCTGCAAACAGAAATACACAAAGAGGACCTCTTTGTTTATTTTGCAACAAGATTATGACTATTGTAAAGTACACACATAGTTGCCCAATGGTCCTAAATGTTTAATGGTGTTTTTAGATTTATTATGACTGGTAATATTTCTAAATTAATGTAATGCGCGCGAATTTGACTATACGAAAATTATGTGGAAGTTAACGTTCAAGTAAGAGACAGAATGGAGTCAATTGAAATAGCGCAGTCTAGACGGTAAAACTATGCTGATGTGTGGTAACTAACACTGCTGACTTCCTGAGAGTTTTGTAGTTATGATATATGAAATTTCCAGCTTGTTATGTAGACATTCGGGTAAAATAAATGAACGCCTTTGTTAGTGATCATTATAAGTACATCTGTAATGTATTGTAGATATATTTGAACCATACGACCCTCCACGATTCAACGATATTCAAATCTAGAGTTGCCTCTTTATTAACAAACCATATACATTGATTCATCTCAACGGGCTAACTCTTTGTGTATTTGTCTCGAACACACGCAAATTGATAAGGTGTCTTTATAAGCATATATTCATGCATATTCATTCATACCTTGCTATCTCAATAGTGTTTATCTCGACTTTTATGTTATCTCGAGTTTAGCTCGAGTGTATTTTCCCTCCGGTTACACTATGACCATATTATATATCAGTTGGTTATCTCGAATACTGCCTATCTCAACCATTTTAATTTTCTCTAAACAAGCTCGACATAAAGAGTTTCTGTTGTACATATCTACGTAACATTGATGACCAGACAGGTGTTCAACTTAGCCAAGTGTATGTGTATGTGTGCGTGCGTTATAAAGATCGCTCTGGTGGTCTAGTCTACTGAGCAGAGCAGAGCGGGTGTCTCATCACGGTTCGCACCATGAGTGCATAATGACAGTGGATGTGTGAGTACAGGTAGCTAGGATGTACACCACCTAGTGGTCACTATGTATGTGTGATTAGCAGTGTTCAGTATCCGTGCATGCTTATTATGTAGACAGGTTTCTTGAAAAATGTCTAGGTTAGTGGAAACTGGTGAAGGCATTTAAATTTAATCAGCCAATATTTTGAGTTTTATGGATATTGTGGTGTCACTTTTAGGATTTTCATTAACGTGAAAAGGCACAGTAGCATCTAGTCGAATAGGTTTATAATTACCAAAGTCAAGTCTCATGGATAATATCAGTCTAGTTCTAGAAATATCTACTTTGGAACTGTGAACATACTTGTATGGACACTTGTTGGACACTCGTGTATATGTATTTTCTATAATTATAATAGTAAAATGTGTATGCACAAACAGGAATACCAGACTGTTTTATACGACTAAGCATTAAATACCCACTGCATTCAAAGAGTTACCGGAACACACTGTTACGTATTCTTGCTACCAACATTGGTGTGTGTGATACAGACGTTGACTAGTTGATGTATAAACCAGGTCAACATTTCAGACATGAAGATTTTTAAGTGGCATTTCCGAATACAAGATAACGTGGACATTTAGGTCTACGAAAATCATGGTACACACAGAGATTCAATTTACTGCTTCTATCTTCTTTGTGATAGGAATTGGTAAAGAAGTGGGAGAAGTGTTGGCATAGGTCTTGTATGCAGGGAGTGCGCATTGTGTGTTCATTAATATGCTCAGCTTAAACCATGGGCTAGTTAAAAGAGAATCAATTCAAAGCCTACTGTTCAATATTTTTGAATCGATTCATTGGATTTCTTTGATGATATGTTAAACACTATTTTTCCAATAAATCCACAGTAACGATCAACATACCTTTGCATATTGGACCTGTCAAGCCTCACAGTCTTTTTTTGCCAAGCTGATATCACACAGGATGTGACGTCAGGAAGTAGCTCAATGTAACTTCTCAACGTTGAATTAAAAAAATAAGTATATAAGTAGGTCAGTGGGGGCGGGGGCTCGATCTCGCACACAAGCTGTCATTTTGTGTGACGTCAGCTTTAAAACAAAAAGGTACTTTGGTGTGCATACTTGTGTTAATCTGAGTTATTATTGTAGGTATTAACCGACAATTTATGGCACTTGGACCTATAAAATGAACAAGTTTAATAATACATATGATAATATTCATTAGGAAGCTGTGACTTCGAAAATGGTCTGTAAGATATCTTTTAAAGGAGACATTTAGATTTAACATAAAGCAGAAGAAAACAAAAGACACACTTTTTTTTAATGAATTCATATATTACATTCCTATTAAGTAGAGATTTGATGATATTTAAAACATGTTACGCTGCAAGTTTCAGCTTCAAATAATGTGGAGTCCATTGTGTATGAAATCTATTTTTTTCTTTTTAAATGGGATACTTTTCTTTTACAACATAATCAATTCTGCATTCATTTAAGTTTATTTAGTGAGTTTTTAGTGCGATTTCAAGTTCATCTCTGATACATGACTAGATTATAATTTCAACAGAGTAATAGCTAAACAAAAGAAGGATACTGTGGTGTGGAAATAATAATAACGATAGCTTCTGTTCGCCGCTACATGATGAACGTATACCTTCTTAGAAGAATCAAACACTTTACTTTTTGGGTTGGTCAATATACGACCAATTGTATAGAATATGAAATACCAAAAGAATGTGATTATCACAATTCTTAACAAACTATGACTCCCAGGGAGTACACAGTGCCACCCTTTCGTAGAGCAGACATGTATCACTCCCATTA
>CM032669.1:10140421-10163264 GCA_019095985.1 Streblospio benedicti
CCACCACCCTACCCCACCCACCTTCTTGGTTCAGCCACTCTCACTTCATGTCTCCCCCAACTATGTTTCAGCCACTCCCTCAATGTACGTCTTCCTCCTCTGTGTTTCATACACTCCCTAATTATATTCTCCCTCCTCTGAGTTTCATCCACTCTCTTATTTTATTTTCACTTCTCTGTGATTCATCCACTCTCTCCATGTATTTTCACTCCTCTGTGATTCAGACACTCACTCTAGCACTCTAGTCATGTCGCCCTACTCTGTGTTTCACGCACTCCCTCACTGCACGTCTCTTCTGTGTTTCAGCTACGGGTATCCCCCTCACTGTGTCCATCCCACTCATGGCCACAGTCTGCACCGTCTACACCACGCTCGTACGTAACACAAACCTTTATAGTTCTTTTACAGTATTGCGTTTAATATATTGTGTGTTTACAACTTTAAGGTAATGGAAATATATTTGTAAATGGGATTTATCACAGGTCATCTTTCAATACTGAATTTGATATGACTAAAACATGCCATGAATGGGGACACTTATGGAAATATTTTCCCTACACTGACTCTATATTATGATTATTTAATAGGACTTATAATGTTACGTTAATATGAATTAATATAACGCACCAGCTAAATTTTGATGCTTTTATCTTCCAGGGAGGCATGAAAGCTGTAATCTGGACGGATGTCTTCCAGTTTCTTGTCATCTTCTGCGGTGTCCTAGCTGCATTGACCAAGGTGAGTGTTGTCTGTACTGATTCAGGTTAAGTGCTGTCTGACATGATGATCAAGGTCGCTGCCCTTTGCTTCTATCATGTCTATGATGATCGAGGTTAACAAATGCTGCTTGGAACAAGACCTGCATTGGACTTTGACAGTCGTTTCGGATTGATCAGTGTATATTGGTTATGCTTTGCAGATACCAAATGCGCGATTGTGTAGATTGACTGTAAATAAACCTTGATTAACCATTTGTGATTTACCTGGCCAATGCCATGTGTTTGAAGACTCTTTTAGCATGTGAGGGTGTGTTATTGTAGAAAGCAATCCCATCTCCTAAACAGTCCCACATTGATCCCTTGGTACCCACAAGTTAAGTAGATAAAGTCTGGCAACCGATCTAAAATGTGATTTGCACTGACTAAAGCTGTGTTGTTGTAGACAAATGGTTGAATAGACCTCATAATGTCATAAAAGCGCCAATGTCCTAGTGTGCATACATGCATAGAGGAGGCAGAGCATATGTATGGTAAAACTCCTTAATTAACACCCATTGATGATCCTTGTAGGCGTGGGTGGAGGTGGGCGGCATCCAGGCGGCGTTTAACATCACTCGGCAACACGACAGGCTCAGGGGTTTCGAGTGAGTTCTCGGTGGCAGGCCACTTTTAACTTGTACTTCAGAAAGAACGCATGTCACATGAGACATGGCTAAGATAGTTGATTGATTGAAGACATGTTACAGATATCAGTTGTTGACTAAATTAAATTTCTGTATAGACAAAGATAAATCATTTATCCTATGAATGGAAATCTGTGTGCTTAGTTTTGAATGGCAAATCAAATGATGAGATGAGAAGGAAATATAATAACGGCTTTTACTGGCATGATCTGGAAAAGATGACTTCATGTGTTCAATGTCTAACTACATTTTGTTTCTTGAATAAAAGGTCAGTGAGGATGAGATGTGTGCTACCTTGAATATATTATGGTTGTTTGTGTAACGTCTGGCTTGACATGCTACTTCATGTGTTCAGTTAAATGCCTCACTACATTCTTTCTTGAATGTCTATTCTTCACCGCCAGTTTCAACCCAGACCCGACCCTGCGTCACAGTTTCTGGACGTGCACTATCGGCGTGCCCTTGTTGTGGATGAACATATACGGCCTGCAGCAGGCCAGTCTCCAGCGCTACTCGGCCATGCCCACACTCAGCGGGGCACGCAAGTACGTGGCTGTAGAGCGGGGTATGTGGCGAGTACACGTGTTTGTGTGTGGTAGGTGTTTGTGTGCAACAGAGTAACTGGGCATGTGTATAAGTTCATCTCTCATCACTAGTGGCTGTACCTAGTAAGTCTGAAAAGTGTATTATTAGCAAGGAGCCCATGCGTAAGCTTGTGTCTGCAACTTGTTGTGATGAAAAGTTTTGATCATATTCTAGTTCAAGCAGTGATCACATAAAAACTTAGCAGTTATCTTGTATTAGCGGCATGTATATTTTGTAGACAGTTGCTGAAATGGAAAATAATCAAATATGTTTTAATTCCCAGCTCTGTAATTGCGGTTGTAATGTCTCTCTATAATTAGCCACCTACTCTTTTGGCGTATCATGTAATTCGTGGAATAATTTGTGGAATTAATTACAGTGTAAAAAGATGTGTAAACGTTGTACCGTTTATACAACACGCGAAAAAGAAAGCATATTAACTTGTCGTCACAGGACATTGACTTGTGAGTGTTCGTTGCAGTTTTGTTTTAATGTCTAAGCTTTAGAGGTGTATGGTGTCCACCGACAAATCCACATTTTCACTTAAGTAGGTAGATCTGCTAGGGATATACTTCGTTTTTAAAGATAAAAAGTGATAATACCATATTGCCTAATACGTGCCTGTATTGTATGCTCCGTATAGTATACAATCGAGGGGTGTGCTCCACGCACCCCCCCCCCACCCCCACCCGCCTTAAACCCAACCCAACCCCAAATTGCGACTCAACACAAAACCTTTCCATCGCAACCACCAAGCCGATACCCTATCAACAAATAAATAGCTGAGGCATCCAGTTTAAATAGTGTTTGTTTTCCTTTGTTGTTTGTGTTTTTACGTCTTCCAATAATTATGCTTATCTAAGAGGTTAGAGAAAATGATTATGATGAATAACAAAATGACATTGTATGATAATCACCAATTATAGATATGTTATTTCTATCTCCTACTTTTCCAGAACAGTACCATAAATTATTGGATTGGGAATTGGATAAGGGTTCAATAGGTAGTGATTTTGTACCTCACTGTACAACTCAATTTCCACAAGATGTGAATAAATGTACATGTACATGTATTGTACCCCTTCGAGGTATGTTTGTGCCCCCATTTTAAAAGTGCTTTTGGTGCGTCCGTTAGGATCTTGCTGCTTAACATCCCGTGTCTATACGTGCTTGAGAGCGTGGTCTTCCTCACGGGTATCTTCATGCTCGCCTACTTTGCGTCTCACCGCTGTGACCCGCTCGCAAGCGGACTGGTGGACAACCAGAACCAGGTACACAAGTGTGAACATGCTAGTGGACACACACACATGTGCACATGCACGCACGTATGCACACGCACACATACGTGCACTTTTCCTCACTAGCTTAGGCCTCTTCTTGATGTAGCCGTCATGTTCACAACCAGCACCAGAAATCGGCAGATCTATGTGATACAGAGCAATCACCCATCGCCTGTCGCCCATCCCCCACCCACCCCCACAAAGTTATCATCTCTGTCATTACTTACATTACTTAAGTTAATTAAGTCCATTAATTGTAAAATATGTATGCGTGGATGAAGTGGCAATTTACAACTAGTGTTGTTTTCTCTAACCCAATACAAAAGATTTTAAGCTAGAAAATATGGATTGTGTATTTTTCTGTGCATGGCAAACGTACCTGTATTGGGTAATCAGCATTATGAGACCATAAAATGGATTTTTTTCCAACGCTTACAACCAGACAATTACAATTGTCGTTTCGTGTGCGCTGTGAAAACTAGCCATTTAGATCCAATACACACATAATCTACGTCAATCTTCATAAAAACATTGTCGAACCACAAAGAAAATGTCCTCTTTCCAATTCATATAAAACTTTGGCTCCGGGTGGGCTATTTCTACAACAGATATCTCGTTTATGACTATCGTCTCAATATTAATACATGTCACCTGAAAAAAGACACAATTGCGTACATACTAGTGACACTAGTGGTGATGACCTGTTTTCCTTCCTCTGACGTGGCAGATCATGGCGCTGTTTGTGAACGAGCTGTTCTCCGGCGCTCCTGGCATCTCCGGCCTCTTTCTCGCCACCCTCTACAGCGGCGCTCTCAGGTGAGGACGTGCTTTCTGCAGTGGTGCAGACTGCTCAGTTAACCAGCTTGCTTACATGGACCTCGGATGTAATGCTAGCTTCAAGAGTATTACAGAAAACATTTTTATTGCATATGAACCAATCCTGTGTCAGCTTTGCTTTTTGTGCATTTCTAATCTAGTTTTTTTTTATAAATGCATAAACATCATATTATTTTGTTTTTGTTTTTATGTTAGTTTTTCAACTAGAATTTCTAGTTTTTTAGTGTGACAAATGAGACAAAAAAGCATGTGGGATTTCTCGATCCTTTACAACCCCCTGTTATACCGTAAAATGACCAGCCTTAAATTGTGACCGGTCATTAATTACGTTAACGTAAATGGGATAGGAAATGGTGTGGTCGCCGTAAAATGTAAACACCGTAAATTGTAATCGATTACACGATGTATTGGACGGCTGACATCTGTTTCCAAGCCACCACACCACGTTTTCGTTATCATAAGCCTATGGTGCAAGAAGAAAGCTGCTGTCAAATGACACCACAAATGACAAATGACGCCACAAATGACGTTAGACCTTGAGTGGGGTCACGTGCCGTCCTCGCGAACGAACGACCGCAAACGAGATACGGGCTTGAACCCCTTCTTTCTCGGTCAATTGTATCCAGAGGTATGAAACAACATCTACTCTTCAAGCTCTTTCCATTGATGACCGTCCCATCACCCTATGCCAGAGGATAAGACATGTTAGATTCCTAAGCGTGATTACAATAATCGGTGATGACATTTTACGTCAGCTAGACAAATTTTGGAGGCCGTAAATTATGACCGGTCACAATTTGTGTTGGTCTTAATTTACGGTGTAACATCCCCATTATTGAAGCCATGGCAATGTGCTTTGCATGTATTGTAGCATGCTATGTTGTCAGACAGGGACTTTGGGCGATGTGTCCATCAATGATACCAATGTCCATGAACCACTGTCTCCTTGCCCGCTCTAGCTCCGTGTCGTCGTCGCTGTCGGGCGCTGCGGCCAACACGTGGATGGACATCGTGCGAATGTGGAGGCCCAACATGGGAGAGCTCAGGGCCACGTATCTCAACAAGGCACTAGGTGAGACACCGCAACGTCAGGGATCACACAGGCACTAGGTGATGCATGTGAAACCGATGAACATGCACATCTAGGTGAGATATGAATTCAAGTCTACATGCATCAACAAAAGGTGAGATACGGCTCCAACAAGGAACAATGGCGGAGACATGGGGAACCCAAGATCATGGGAGATGAAGAAGAACTATATGGTATGTATGGAATACAGAGCTAGATAATGAACAGGGATTTATTATTTAGGATTGAAGGAATCTGAGTAAAAGACATAAAACGCATTAAACACGTTAAAGCATTCTGGGTTAGGTTATTAATAAGGGTGGTATATGGAATAAGTGACCTCACACACCGGCAATGAATTAGTTGAGAAAGGATTTCAACATGGGAATAATACAATAACAAATAGACGGGAAACTCCCAATTATGCTTTTGAGTTATATGAGTGTGAATTTAGAGATTAGACAGATTATCTCTGAATGAGTGCGTTTTTTTATTTCTTGGCACAGGTGAGTTAGGAGTATAAGCCGTCAAAATTCACAGAAAAGGAAATAGTGTAATCTATCAAGTACAAGCCAGTCATAGCATTCTTCTTTCTTGCTATGTGTTTCTCCAATTTGCTTTCGTTGTTATAAAACAATCAATGTTTGTTAGGTGTGTGCTTAAATGCATAAATACTGTGACAATAAAAGAAGAGCACTATAGAATTGCTATCCCAGCTATGCAAAATATGGCAAAGAAAATAACCTCAAGGTCCAAAGAATCATAATTAATGTACGAAAAATCATAATTAATATAACATACTAAAATGTCATAAATGTCACAAATAGTCTATTTTGTAATGGATAAACGCTTTCATCATGCACATATCATACCCTATTTGACATGATTGCTAACATTTGCAATGACTGTTTGCCTGCGTACTTTTCGTATTGACACTAGTACTTTCATGTTTGTCTCCCTCCCGTTTGAAGAATCTATATTTATGTGTAAGTGTCGTGCCATGCTGTTTCTTTCATGACAATTATTCCATATATCTGCAGTGGTGTTTTATGGTGTGGTGGCCACGGGGGTGTCGTTCCTCATTGCCATGGTTCCGGGTCCAGTGACGCAGGTAATCAACTCACGTCGGGACACTGCACTATGTCAAGATACCATTTTCTTGTAAGATGTCCAAGTGTTTACAGTACACACGCGAATGTACATTCATAAGGATGCTTACTTATCTATTTGTAAGAGGCATGTCGCTTCCGGTCGACCTTTAGAGACCTTTTCACTTCTTTCAAAATTGTGAAATATGCCATTGTCCCGACAGAAGCTACTGCAGAAGTACGTGAATCTGCCGACCGTATATAACATGCGTGCTCATTTCAAGTCCAGAACAGAGCTGGACAATCTTTTACATTGTACCGACTACTTTACAAAAGGCATACATACGCGGTGATGAATTCCACGGCCAACAGATAAAGAGGCAGATTTCTAATGGTTTCTTTCGCATCTTATTGTATTGGGTCTGGAAAAGTAAACAAGCGCCGTCTGATTTGTATTGTCTGGAATTCTTCAATCCACTTCATTAATGTATTGTTCTATCTCTGCTCTTAACTAAACGGTTATAAATAAGAGAGCATATGTTCCCACCATAACAAGTAGATTTAACCAATTGAATATTTTTTTATTTTTCAAATACATTTTCAATTTCAAAAATTTCATTTGAATTTATTCTATTTCATTCAAATTGTATGCTTTAACAGAGCAGTTATGTGGGCGCCACAGCAGAACCAAATCTTATATTGCGGCTCTTGTATTATCAGATAGCGAATGCAACGTCTGGGAACGTGATGGGCGCCATGATTGGACTCTTCATCCTGGGTGGCTGCTTCAGCATCGCCGACTGGAAGGTACAAGCCAGCGACCACGGGACACTGAACACACTCTGCGTTGATTTTTTTTACACATACTACCCCTACTGATAAATTATCAGTTCACGTTTTGGCCACATCAGCTTGTAGTCTCAAGGGGATATTTAAAGCGATCGGGAACTATACTTGATTTATGAATAAAAGGGGTGGGGCCTGTAGGTGTATCACAAAATGATAGTGAAGAGTAGGAAAGTCGGTTAGGGGTAAGCGTCAATGTTTAGACTGCAATCACAGGTTACTATTTGTATTAAATGCTTTTTTTTCAGCTGTTTGCACCATGAACTATTGAAATGAATGGCCCAATAAGATGTTTGTTAAGCCACGTGTACATAGATGTACTTATGTCATACAATAGGTTTCTTATGAAAGACTCTAATTCTGTGGCTCCTTCTACAGAGCTGCCTGGTCGGCGGTCTGTGTGGCTTCGTGGTCAACATGTGGGTGTCCATGGGCAGCATGACAGTGACCGGTTACTCGGAGGCTCTGCCGCCCGTGCCCATGGACGGCTGTGATCCTCCCATCTTCAACTACACACTCCCGGAGCAAATCCCTCTGTGAGTTGAACTGGTGTCTGGATCACTATCAAAATTATATGAGTACCATTTTTTTTTACTTGGGATTGATTTCATATTTATATATTATATTATTCTAATGACTTTGATTGCTCGATGTGGCCGAGTTGCGTGTATAATTATGTGTGATGAATTTCAAAATTGTACTTCATGGACATTATCGTTATGATAGTGTGTGATTTAACCCATTGCATGACCTCGTATCATCAAAATCAAACCAGTAATGAACTTTTAATGTAAAAGACATTGGAAAGGTAGTATTAGTTGCTAATCAAGGTCACCAGCTTTGGAATCAATATATACTAGGATAAAAATCAATTGCACAAAACTTTGTCAACAGGTGGTTGGGTAACATCCTCAATAATATGAAAGTGATTATAGAGTTACTAAAATATTTAATCATGTCTTGCTTTTTTGAAAAACCGGTATTGGACCGACCAAATGATATTTAAAACAAAGAGATATAGAAGAATAAAATTGAATCCACAAGCAGACTTGGCAAAACACATTAGAAATGCCAATGTAACAAAGCCAGTCTGCCATTACAGGGAAGGTCTTGACCGCCTGTACTGTGTGTCCTACCTGTACTACTCTGTGTTGGGTGCAGGGGTGACCGTCACCGTGGGGCTTCTAGTGGCCCTTATACCAGGTAATACTGCTGTAGCTTTTGTAATATAGCTACAGCCAGGCAATGTCAAATACTAAGCGTTTTTATCTTTATTTAACAACAATCAAAGCAGAGACACTTAGACCTATCTACCTGTTTTAATTGTTTTGTTTTTTTGTTTTTGTAATATACAGTTTCATTTTTTGTCATCAGAGCTAGAGGCCATGCATATTTTTTTTTTAATCAACTATAAATTAATGTTTTAAAGATTAAGCATCCAATTACCTTACTGTATTATACTGTACTTATCAACTATATTTCCATAATATGTAATCACAGTTATTTTATTACTTTAATTTTCTATATTAATGTCAAATATCTTGTAAATAACTAGGTTTTTGATGGGGACATTCATTGTCGAAATGTTAAACACATATTTTTGAACACTTTTGGAATATTCATTACAGCAGGTAAAAAGAAGTGTCTCTGTTTTGACTGTTATTAAATAAATATGAGAGGGCCTGTTGCAGTTCACATAATAAATCTAGCAAACAGGTGGCTGTATCAGATAGGATTTTATAGCCATTGGTAATTGGTAGATCTACATTTCATCATCACATGTTTTCCGCCATGAAGTTATTTCTAATCTTCTAATGCCCATTAAAGTGTGGTCATGAACATTCGTGACTGTCAGACTGAGGCTTAATCAATGGTTGTAAACTCCATTACTCGAAGTTACGATTAGACAGGTGCATAGTTGTATTCACAAGTGTCAATGTCTTCTGATAACAATTGTGACAGTTTGAAAATTCTAGCAAAAACATTCATTTTCAAATGCTGGACCTATGCAAGTGTAGTTTAATACAGTATAACAAATTCCAGGAGAAAAACCTTTCGTAGATCCTAAACTGCTGGTACGGTGGAAAGCTGTATTTGAATGGGACTCACCCCAACCCAAAGTAAGTGATAATCTGATGTCCGGCCTACTCACAATGTATATTCCACTGATTCAAGTGGCATTTATAGACACAACTTGCAAACATGTCATAGTCTTTACGTAACCAGCATTATTTTTAGATTAAGCTGTAGATTCTGCGGTAATTCATAACAATTGTCATCAAAATATGTTAAATAGATATATGTTAATATATGTTAATGAATAAATCAGAGTGGCTTTTCGTGTTTTGACTTGAATATGTGTCAGTTAAATAGATTGACCTGATACGATATTCTTTCACAGTTACTAATAGCCTATGATTACATACATGTGTATATTTTGGGTTTTGCAGGACGTAAAGCCAGCTGAACCACCAGCTACTAGCTCCATGTTAGAAGAGAAAGTCAGTGTCATGTAGACAAAACTCGCGTGGGAGGGTTTAATTAAACTGTCACAAACATTTGCTATTCTCAAGGAAAAAAACATTGGAATGGTTGAGATTGGCATGATTACAAAATGAACAGCACTATGCATAGAGTGTAGAAAGTAAAGTGGGCATTGCTTGATGGTGTCTCCTCAATGGTTTGTCTCATCATTCAGTGAAGACATGACTTCATTTAGAATCTATTGCTCCTACTTTAGCAGTAGGTATATTAAATGGTTTATTGTAAGGAGTTATTGGATGTGTTACAAGAAAGCTAGGTATGCTTTACCAACGAGTAAAACTCATCACGTTGCACTTTATGGTTACCGCATATGCCGCTGACTGTTGTAATTTACAGTATTTGGACCCTGCGAATAAATGTAGGGCATTACAGAAGATGTGATTCTTGAGTGTATTGTCGTACATATAGAGGGAAACCAGCTCTGGAAAACAAGGTCTTTAACTACTTGTTTCTCATTCTCAGATGTCTGTCGCAATTGGGTAAATTGTGACTATGCACATGTATAATCAGTTTCTGTAAACGTTTTGTATCAATAACACACCAATTCATTAGAGTGCTGTCATTTAATATAACCCATAATTCATTGTAATTCATATCAGCAATAGAAAAGCATAGTTCGACTGGTCATGGCCTTCTATATCTACATGTATTGTCTCATGCGCTGACCATTGGACGTCTGTGTCTGTGTCAGTAAAGCCGCCTTACATGTCAGGGAATTCCACTGAAAAGATGTAATTGTTTCCCAATACAATAACGTAGAAATGTACACTTAGTTGCATTCTAATTTGTCAACAACAGCTCTTTACAGAGTTAAAATGGTGTTTTTTAAAACATAGGTTTATTGGCATGACATGACTGCCAAAACGTCAACCCCTAACCTTTAACCCCCTTTCAGCTAGAAGCTAGACTTATCGCGCATAAGAACAAGGCATCCACAGTCTAGCCAAAGATTCTTTTCAGTGTTTCCAATGTCACAGCCAGTTTTGATTTTAATTTCAAGTGAGAAGACATACAATATTCGATCAATTATTTTGGTGTTTTCTCTTCGATTCTTAATCATGCACTATTGATAAATCATTTATATTTACTTATGTTCATGGATGACAAACACTTCATCTGGGACTTTATACATTGTTTAACTCAACCATTTAACTCCGTAATTTTTGGATTACATCTATACAATAGGATGCTGTGGCGAAATAATGCAAACAACATCTACTATAAATTGAACTCACTGAAATGTAAATTATCAAATATGCAGGTGGTACTGTTGTCATTTGACTTTAATAGTGATAATGATGAATATCGAACAGCAGGGATTATCCTACTTTAAATATATTGAGTAAGACGCGTTTATAATGTGGATTTTAAGCTACACACTCAACTCAGTTGAGTTCACTATATTAACATTGAACCTATAAAGGACAAACAGTTGTTCATGTTGATGGATTTCACGTTTGTAGAGAGGTTAAAGTGACCTCAATCTTTGAAGCTATCTATGAAATACTTTACACAACTACCACACAGGCTCTTTAAAATCTAGGTCATAATCTATATGTGTGAAGAATCTCAATTTTCGTCTGCTAGACGCATGCAGTATCCAGTGCTCGGATTACTAGACAAGCTCACCCTTGTGGCGGAAACCTTAAGAGTGATGTCGCGGTGGTGTAACTCTATCCTATGAACTGAGTCGTGACTGAAGCCATATAGCACATGTCTAGCTGGGTAGCGGTGAGAAGAGTATTCTGGCGAACTGCAACCTGCGAACCTGTGGGGCCTTGAAAACTGTTTTATGAAACAAATTCAAAGCGAGCGTTTCAGCGATACATCTAAGGTAAGTAATTTCTATGTACTTAATATGGAAGTATATATTCAATATGACACTATCTATGATATTCCGGGGTTTTTTTTATTTGTTTTTTTTTAAGCCATTGTATATTCGTTTACAATAAATGAATGTCATTTCAAGTATTTGCTCATACATGTATGTGTGGGGGGGGTGTGGGGGGTGGTGCTCATATATGGTGTGGGTGTGGGGGTGGGGGTGGGGGAGGGGGGGTGGGTGTGGGTATGGGTGTGGTCACCTTCCACAATCATACAAAATACACATAAGAGCCCCCAGCACATATAGGCTACGCCCTGCACCCCCTCACCAACCGATCCCCTGTCATATTTTGAAATCGCACCATTTCCTGTGTACATACTGTGTGTGTGTCTCCTACGGATACAATATTATTACTGGCCATACAAACATGTGTGACAACATTTATTTTTGAAAAACCACACATGTGTGTGTTCGACCTTGTCTGTCAGACAGTGTGTGACGTGTGTGTGTGTCTTCCTATGTATGTAACGTGTTTTCAATGAATTGTCATCTGATAGTCACCTTCCACAATCATACAAAATACACATAAAAGTGTTGGACTCACGATGGGCACATAGGATAGGTGATCCTCATGGCCAAGTCACTTGCATGATTTTGGCCACCAAAGGATATCATATTTTGTGACAATTGGGTGCAGAAACTATTTCAGTGATTATACAAACACTAGGAAACTTCCCTCACGTCTCCCAGTGAACGGATATCTGGCTTGCAATATTACATGGCTAATATGAACCATATCCTACTGGCCCATACAAACATCGTCTTCTTTGAACACTGGATTTCTAAACCCGTGAGACAGACATACACAGCTTCGACGTCAAAAAGTCATCCTGCAGCAACAGAGTCTGAACATAAACAAAAATAAATGTTGTCATAACTCAAAAGAAACCAAAATGAATTTATTCCAACAACCACTGTTTCTAAACCCGTGAGACAGACATAACGCACGCAGCAACAGAGTAACATAACGCACACAGCAACAATGTGATGGCGGAAGCTAAAGTAGACTGTTACACTTACCCCTTTTCTGTGCCGCACACTTGCTGAAATGGTGGAGCAGAGTGGAGCGAGATAGAGGCAGTGTAACAGTCTAAAGCTAAAGCGGAAGTGTGTCGTAAAAACGAACAGAATTATATGTACATGAATCAGTGATGGCAAATCAGTTTTCCCGTCAATACTGATGAAAGCAAGCGTACAAAGAACAAATAAACCCATAGAAAGTGATTTCCAATCAAGTGGTAAACTCAATATGCGTGAAAGCGCCCCAGGAAAGTCATTGCAGGCGAATTTAAAAAAATATATATAAAAAAAAATGTGGTCACGCCCCTCTCTTTGTAATTATATATAAACTAGCTTCCCCGGTCTCCTACGGAGACATAACGCACGCAGCAACAGAGAAACATTACACACAGCAGCCATTCTGTACACAGACATGTGAAAACACAATGCAAGCGGCTAAAGCATTGGAAACGCACGCAGCAACAGTGAAACATAACGCATGCAGCAACAATGTAACCGGATGTGAGTCGTAGAAAAAAAACAATCATTTGTACTCGATTTTCTATCGTAAGTCAGTTTTCTCGTCAATGCTGATGAAAGCAAGCGCACGAAGAACAAATAAACCCGTAAAAGGTGATTTCCCATAAAGTGCAATACTCAAAATGCGTGAAAGTGCCCCAGGAAAGTGATTGCAGGCGAATTTCCAAAAATGAAAATAAACAACCATGGCCACGCCAATCTCTTCATAATTATATATAAATACCGTAAAATATAACCACCTGTAAATTGTGAACGGTCCTAATTTACGTACACGTGAATTGAAATCAGACCCCAAAAGTTTCCCAGCTGCCGTAAAATGTAAACACCACAAATTGTAAGAATTTAAATGAAGGCTGACAGCGGTTCTTAACCCTCCCACCCTTTTCTGGTTATCACAGGCATACAGAGAGTTTTGGAATGACACAAACCCGGTGTCTTTGTCACCATCCCGCACCGGAAACAGGCCTGTTGAGCCACAAAATGGTCCCACACAGCAAAATGGTCCCAGACCACTCCGTGTTGACTCAGAATGGTCCCACTGTTGCGAAATGGTCGCAGGAAAAATTACCTGTCTCGAAATGTTCCCACGTCGTAAAATGTTCCCATCCCATGAAAATGTCTCCAGCATCAACCTGCATTGTAAATGATACTGGAGCTTTCATATTACATTTCCAATGTAAAATATTGGAGTCTATGGTAAATTGGAAATTGGAGAAGGAATATGTAAATTTAATATTTTTTTACTTCCCTTTTTTCATCCGCAAAATGTTTAATGACTTAAATGAGCCAAAATGCGAATTTTGTTGAGTGATGAAAAAAACAAATCAATGCCAAATTTCATTCTTTTTGTTTATACAATACAATACAATACAATACAATACAATACAACATTTATATAGCGCTACTACGTCACAAACAGGAATTTAAGTGCGCTGTCCAGAAATAAAAAGTAAAAATATACATAGAAATAATTTCACATTAACTCCCAAAAGCACTGATGAAAATATATGTTTTTACATTGTCCTTAAAAGCTTGATAAGTTTCTTTTGACTTTATATCTATGGGTAATGCATTCCACAATTTAGGCCCTGCCACACTGAAATATCAAATTTTTACATTTTCAAACCAAGGCTCCCAATGGGAGATCGTAGAGTGATGAAACACCATATGCATGCAATGGCAAGTTCATTCTTTAGTTATTATTTTCCATGTAATAAGCACAATAGAAGATTGTAGAGTGATGAAAAACTATATGCATGCCACATCTATATTTATCTGTTCTCCTATCTTATGAAGAAGCTATCAAAAGACTTCAAAGAGAAACAGTGTGCCAAGGAGTCTTATCAATTGTGGAAAAGTACATGAAAATTGAAGAAGAAAACTTTGCGTTGTTCAACTATGTAAATGAGCTGAATAATGATATGACGTGGAGATTTTACAAGAAGATATCGCTCGCACTCAGCGTGACATGAAAAAACTCCAAGATGAAAGTACTGAGGTCAACAAAACACAAAAAAGTATGCCGGCAAATCTTGAGAAAAGGAGGAACACTGCTCACCAGGAAGCAATAGAGACTGAATCAAAACTCAAAAACATAGACAAATTTTTGAACTCATTGTTTCATCTAGTTCAAAAAGCATTTAAGAAGATTGGTTGCAATGCAGTAGCATTACGGGAAATGTTGGGTGGTGATGCAGGGGTTTGTGAGCGGAATATTATAGTCTACATGGGAATAATTGAAAGTCGTGCCCAAGAGCTGGTCAATGTCCACACCTATTTGAGGCTGACGAAAGCCTTGGCATTTGACCAGTTTTAAAATGCCAATGTCCACTTACTGTCGTGATTCTTTACAAGGCTTGCAAATCAATTAGGGCCATCTTCTCAAGCGCTTTTGAAATTGAAATTCGAACACTTGATATATACTTACCGATTGCACATGCACATATTGCTTGATATTTTGAAATGAGATGATCTTTCAATAATAAAATGCCTAAAACTAAGACACGACTAATCTACCCTCTCTTACAGAGACCGATAGTTACGATCGTGAAGACGATGATGGAATTTGGCCTCTGTCTTACGATGAACTGTGTTGGAATGTCATCAGAGGAATAGAGCGACGGGCAGCCATCAGCAGTGCCCAGCACAGAGAAGAGATGATAAAGGTAGCCCAATCAGCCAGTCTCATTAAAAGGAAACTGGGTCATGGCAGCTCAAAAGTAGAAGTTTGAATGACTGTCTTTGCTTTTACATATTACCGTATTCAGAATCTACATTTTGTAGCATAAGGTCATTTATTTAGACTTTTGATCGGTAGATATTAAGTATTTATGTTCCAAATGTCTGCATTGGATATGACTTTTGTAGCATAAACTATTAATATAAATGATGATAATTGTTTATATTACATAATCAGTATGGCTCAGTATTCTGCCAATAAAATATGCCATTCAAAATAATCAGTTATGAATCCATATACACGAGTATAGTTCTTGGGAATTTAGATATGTAAAACAATTTGCATTTTTATAGTTTTTCACTACTACCTTATTTCGTGTCATTGAAGGCGTTGTTGATGAAAATAATGTTACAATGAAAAAATGAACAATAAAAATGGAATGTGGCATACCTATTGTTTTTTCATTTTGTGGCAACACCTACATAGTGGGAACATTTCGTGTCAACCCGGGACCATTTCACAACTTGGGACCATTTCGTGGCTCAAAAAGGCCTCGTCAAAGTTTGACCTCAGGTGCGGGTCTTCTATGGAGCCGATGAGTTGACTGGCACTGCAGAGAAGCGAACATGAATTTTTAGCATGATTACAATTTATCATGGTCACATTTTACGGCTGCTAGAACATTTTTTTTGTGAGCAGCGGACAATTTACAGTTTCGTAAATTATGCCCGGTCACAATTTACGTTGGTGATATTTTATGGTCTAGCACATTATCACAGGGAATCACTTTAACCACCGGTCATAGTGTTATGGAACAGTCTGCCTGTGTATGTAACCACTACGACCGCTTTAGGCCCCGATTGCTAGGCTTGACGCAGCCCCTTACTAATCTTTATATTTAACGATTGCCTTTATTCTTATTTCTACTGCAATCGTCCAGTCCAATTCCCACCTTAATTGATAACACTCCACTTTACTCTTCATGCACACACATCAAAGATGCTGTTGACCTTGTCTCTCAAACACCGATACCCACATGGTAAACAGTAATAATGTCAAGTGAACTGGTCAACATAGTCAGTCCGCAATGAACAAGGGAGCCTCAATATCACCAATATGTTCATGAAATGGGCATCAGCAGCACTTACTGTTCTTACCCATACAATAAGCGCACATCAACGTCCATTTAACTGCACTGACAAGAGCCTGCCGAGTGACGCTCTTATCATACGAATAACAAATAAGCCAATACTACTACTAGCAGATAACTGGCCTCATACTAGTTTGGATACACAGTTCCTATTTCTACACCTGGCCTAGCAGTGGCCATGAACTGCAGTCAGCACTTGAGACATTGTAATTTCAAACTGTTTTAGCATAAAATGGATTTGCATTAGTTATGTGTTTCCTAGAAAGACAGGATATAAAATAAATTCAATTTTTGTACTTCAGTTTTCTGAGGATGGATACCACTGAAGACACGGTAAGACTTTTCTGTTCGCATGCATTGTGCTGGGAAAAAAACGTGCAAACGTGCATACTAATGTTTAGCACAGTTTGTATGTAACATTTACCTCAGTTGACGTTTTGATATTGTCAGAATAACTTCAATGATGACAATCAATAATATGTAATCTGGATCAGTAAAGAAATCACTACGTATGAAGTTACAACATGATAATATGAGTCGTGTTTTCAGGGCATGAAAATAGTTAGCACTCTGAGATTATGGCCGGCATTTTTTCTGACCAATGATAATATACACATACCCAACATTTGCATGCCTTTTAGTCAAATTGCGTTATTTGAGTTAGCAATTTATCATACAGTAACCACCTAATTTCCATCTGAAAGAACCATCCCATAACAAATAATGACGTTTGGCTGTGCGAAACAAGCATTTTTCGTCATGTCATAACTGAAATTGCCTTTCTTTTGGAACTTTTGTTCAAAATACCACCAAGCAGACCACTTTACCAGATGTGTGTGAATTGTCCAGATTCACTTATAAACCGAACGGCAGCTTCTATTGAAGCATGTATCGAAAATGAACACAGCCAATAGAACCCCAACTTCCTGAGGGAGAAACTGCATGCACTTTGCACAAATTCCCAATTTAAGGTGTCACTTGTCAGAAGGCAAATTCATCTTTATTTCCTCTCCATCTGCAGGAAAGGAGCAATGTCACCGCATTTTGACAAGTGGCATTTGCTTTGATATAAAATCATTATAATGCAAATGAGTAATAGATAATTTAGTGTGAAGCTTTTTAGGACATTATTTATTTTTACACTTATATTTCATGATATAAGACATAATCATTCTTTTATTTGAATTACAATCAAACACCTACTAGTTGCAACTTAATAGTTAGCTTAATATGAGATGCACTCAACCGTGTTAATTGCCAATGAAATTGTGAACATGTACATAAATATTCCAAATCTAGTTCATTTAGGATTTATTTTGCTACACGGCGTTTCAACTCTACATTAAATGGAGCAATATATTCCATTTAATGAAGAGCACTCTTTGCGAATAATGCATGCAATTACTGTGAAAACATGCACATAAATATACATGTTATAATATGAGTGAAGCAAACTGATGCATTTTCTTCTTCGACATGACAAAATCGTTCATAAACCGAAGACAATGCGAGAATGAGACGTAATGCAGCAAATCCATGACAAGCTTCGTAAATATAAGGAAGACTTAATGTGAATCCGGTAAGAATATGTTTATGAATATGGGGATTTGGGGACAAACTAGCATAGATTCTCAAAACTTCAAGATAAGAAATTTCTTCCTTCCCCGTTTCAGCCATCAGCCGCGGCAGACACCGGGCCTTCTCTCCACTGGGCAGACTATGTGATCCTCGTGTCATTCTTGTGTGTGTCGATCAGCATCGGGCTGTACCACGCATTCAGTGGGGGCCGCCAGCGCACCACCAGTGAGTTCATCATGGCCGACAGGAAACTCAAGGTGAGTTTATCATGGCCGACGGGAAACTCAAGAGGAGATCATCATGCTCTGATGATGCAAAAATCTACTTCCTTACCCCTAGTAGAGGCTGATTGGGGTAGAGATGTGTTGTGTTGTAGCTAGTTCTGGGAGCATGCACGATTACAGGCCTACAGTCCAATGGCAATTTTAGCCCGACAGCACATTGGTGGAACGGCAACTAAGTTGTACTGCCCGAAGCCCCAGTGATCCGACTGAGATCAGTAGCTCTTACAATAATGTTGGCATTTACATAGTGCACATAAATGTACAATATTTACTACAATTTCCCAACCATAACGATGTGTATGGTTAAGGAGTTTACAAATTACCAGATCATGTCACTTGATAATTTGATAAACCAACCTCTCCAACAAACCATTTTGGAGCTCTTAGTAGTTGGAATGTATACTACTATGATTTACTAACGAGATATAACACACATTACTACTATTATATAGTAGTTTTACGTTTACATTCCACACACACACAACCTCCCATGATGCTGGGGCCCACGGTTGAAAATGACGGTTACATTCAAAATGATGCCCTCTTATATATGTTTGTGGTATTTGAAAATACAAATGGACAGATGTTTCATTTGATGTAACAGCAATAAAATATATAAGCCAATAACCATAGTAATAATGCACAGACATTAAATTTATAGCTTTCGTGCGATAACTGTGTCTGTATAGAGGGCTTTTCACAATCAATTGCAAATAAATGTGATCAAAATGGCACATGTTCGAGCGATTTTCACCAAAGATCACAAGCATATCATAGCAGTCTACTCAATCTCTAGCTTTAGCTACAAGAGGTGCGTGTCATGTAGCAGACGCATAAAAAGGTGGGCTTAAGAAACAGTGTAAACCTTAATAATTGGGGTACCATGGTGTTAAAGGAGGCTCGGGTGTAATGATGATAATGCTGTAGGATAAGACCTAGTCTCCCTGTATCCTATTATTGAGTGAATGCAAACTTGTACGCCAGAAATAAAACCATGCCAAAGTGCGGCCCATTATCAACAGAACATTTACACACTTCAAACATATTTACATTTAATACATTTTAGTATTTTACATTTTAAGATATGACTATGAAGTCGGCATATCAACCGATGAATTGCTGTGGGGTCTCGAATGTATAATTCATTGTTAGTATGCATAATGTATGATCATCGCCGCAACGCTGAGTATTTCCGTTACTAAGAATGCGAGAATGCATGGCAAAAAGAAACACAACGGTAATTCAAGAGCTTCATTATGAGTAACATTTCTGTACTCATGTCTAAGGCTTTGTGTCAATTCTTCTTTTGCACATGCCTCAGGCTCCAAAAATAAAACATGCGGAAGAGGCGTACAAGTACAAATATAAAGTGGCTGTTCCATAGACTAATATAACTAGATAAAAGTGCTCAAAGAACACAGCGTCGCTTGAACAACGCTGACATAATGGGCGATTATGATATTGCATAAGCATTTAAAAAAAAATTGAAATTGCTCCCTGGGACCTATAGTTTTCTTGGCAAATAGCCAAAATTTAATACCCATGATGGTCTCAATGAATGTAAACAGTGAATTAAATTTGAAGATTTTGTCTTCAAAGGCATTGATACTATAAATATAAATGTTGAATATGGAACTAAACCGGCACACTTTAATTGGCAAAGTGCCAAAGATGAACATATGTGATTGTCACTACATATGTGAACATAGAATGAAATTTGGAGGTCATGGTTCACGCTGTATTGAAAATATTGAAGACATTAGCAAAAAAACTAAAATATCTAAACTGCTACACAATGCTGTGCTCTCGGAGCACTTTTCATCTAGTTCGTAAAGGGCCAAAGTTCACTGTAGGTTGTGGTCACCAATCCCATAATATTGTATGAAATATGGAAGTCATGTGTCAAGCTAAAAATGCCCAAATTGGCCGCCAATGGCCTTCTGGAGAGAACATTTGATTGGTAAAGTGCCAAAATTGGACACTGATGATGGTCACTAGGTATATGAGCAGTGTATCAAATTTGGAACTCATGGTTCAAGCTGTATTGAAACTATTGAAGAAAATGACAAAAGATGACCTAAAATGGCTTTCAGGAAATCACACTTAAATGAGCAAAGTGCCAAAATTGAATATATGTGATGGACTCTAGGCATAACAGCATTGTACCAAGTTTGAATGTGTTCATCCTAGCAGTTTTAAAGATACTGTAGAAAACCTCCAAAATGGACCATAAATTTCCCCTTGGAAAGCATACTTTGTTGTGTAAAGTTTGAACAACATCGGTTCATCGGTATACCCTCTAGCTTGTCCAGAGACATATAAACAAAGTCATATATACAAATATGTAAAGTCGCTAGAGCACGATAACAGTGAATTGCGACTATAAATAAACACATTTACATTTATATATACACACACACACACACACACACACACACACACACACACACACACACACACACACACACACACACACACACACACACACACACACACACACACACACACACATATACATACATACATACATACATACATACATACATACATACATACATACATACATACATACATACATACATACATACATACATACATACATACATACATACATACATACATACATACGTGCTTTAGAACTAGATCTAGGTCAGAGGGTAGGGTACTGGGCATGAACGTAAGTGACAGTGCGTCGATAATGACGTCTTCCAAGAAATATTTACAGCATCAAGTACTATCTTGAAAAGTGCAGAAAGTAAGTGAGGTACTTTAGATATTGATGTCATAGACTGCATAGTCAATGTTCTTCTTTTCAAATAACATGTTTAGTTCAAAACACTCTGAGTTTGTCAAACGGGACAACACATAAATGGTTAGATTCTAGTCTGTCATGTATCACTGTACTCCAAGGTAAAACATGTTCGAATATTATGAATATTTTAATGCGTTAATTTATAAAATCTACGGTTATATATTAATAAGCAAATTACCATGAAATACTTTTCCATACAACTCTCTTTATTGTCAGCATTATTCACTACAAATCCTGTAATATTTGAGCAATAATTTTATCGGAGTTTGCCTCCCATATAAAACCTGGGGCAGTCTATCATAATGAAGCATTACTTCATTAAAGCTATATCTACGGGATAAAAGATTTAGTCATAAGTACTTGTTCATTCAATACCCATTGTTAGTCACTTCATTTATCACAAACATCAACGATATGCGCATATAAAACGTTAAACACCGTCGACGGGGCTTAAAATCCGTGTAACAAAACTGTTAAACACCGTACGTCGATTCGAAGATCCTGCATTCTGTCACCAAAATATAGAACATATCTAGTCCTATTCAATTGTATAATAAAGATATTTCATGTAGGTATGTCTGGATGTTATTGTTGGTGTAATATGTGCTTTGATTGTTCAGGAAAATGCTTCCAAACCTCTCAAAACATATGACCATATAAGGTAGGCCTAATATTTACATTCGAAAACGAGGTTCACGGTAATAGTGTCTGGGGGGGGGGTGAAAAGGGACTAGACCGTGAGCCACATTCTCTATATAGGTACTTTGGTGGAAGTGGGCGTGGCATCATGAAATAATAACGCTCTTTTCTGAAAATATTTCAGGGACTTGGCGGGAGTGAACTCTGCATTACAGGTCATGCCTGCCGGCCCGTATTAAGACACCAAGCTTCGCCGGCTATGGCAAATGGATGTACTTGTGTTTTCCCATTGTTACGTGCATCAATTTGGCCTCATTCGAATAGTCCAATCTGCTGGCTTGCAGATATATATGTATAATTTGAATTTGATATAGAAAATCGTCTTTTAATTTGTTGTTTACGAACACAGCCCTTATTTGTGCATATATGAAGCCTTCACTAATCACAAACAATGCGCACACACGTAGTTAAATACTTTTTCACCCATGATCAAAATGTTAGCAAGTGCCAAAAACATCCACATTCAAGCTCATCATCACACATACACACATACATATATGCAATTTATTGAACCTTCCGATATAAGCTTAATTAATGGGTATGGTTAGTGAGATGCATACATGCATACAGATTGAGGTTGTGTAATACGATCACTAGTGAAACCGTGGGTAATGCAGATTGAAACGTGCCAAATTGAGAAAAAAGGTGATGGTTGATTTACTAGGATATGCTAATTTCTACAATACAAATGGGACAGAATGATTGTCAGTTGAAATTGAATAAAAGTGTGTGTGTCTTGTTTGTGAATGTGAATAATGTTCTGATCCTAAAGTGTGTCTCTAAATTAGATTTATCCGTCTGTAAGGTTTCCTACTGGCGTGGATGCAAATTCCATTTGTAACGAGATTTGATACCACAGAAAGAACAAGACGTTCATGGAACAAATTGCAAATGAATGCATATATGTGTTCAGTGTTTGTTTGGAGATCAAGAGGCACTAATAGTGTTAACCTTCAAACAAATATCCCCACTTATCTGGTTGGTCTGGTTTTGCTGTTGTTTTCTTTTTTTAAATTTGATATGTTTGTTTATTATGTGGTCTTGATAAGATATTACTGTCCATTCC
>CM032669.1:10163364-10173398 GCA_019095985.1 Streblospio benedicti
TGATCTGCAGCACCAGCTGGTCATGCACATATTTATTGACGTGTATGTGCGGTGGGTGTGCCACTACACAGCATACATTCCATACTGCTACTCTTGTGTTTTTTTTCTGTGATCATATTTCAATTCAAGGAGTGCACAAACCAAGCAGCAACAGTTATATTACCTGCGTTGTGTTTTGTAAACAGTTGCTGCAATCGAAACTAATCATATGATATGTTGTAAGCTTCCCAGCCCGGTAATTGAGGTGTCAAATGTGACGGCCAACTTTAATTAGCCACCTACTCTTTTGGCGTACCCTGTGATTAATCACAAAGTGAAAAGAAATGTTAATATTGTTTTACGTATGTAACACACGAAAAAATGCATATTAACATGTTATACAAGACATTGACTTGTGGGTGGGTGTTAGAGTTAGAATTTTGTTATGCTCAAGCATAGGAGAGGAGCAGGGTAGTGTAAATGCGCCCACTGCACTGGCTGATTCAGTACAAGAGTGCGCGCAATAGAATAGGCGAGTTGGAATTCATTAAATCTGTAAAGTCAGGCCAAAATCCAATTCAGGGTGTCATTTTGGAAGGAACGGTGTCACTCCACCACCCTGAAATGGATCTTACCACATTGTCCAATGTGTGCATGCAATGTTGTTTATATACAGACTCCAACAAAAAACACTTTCCACCACAACCACCGTCAACCTTATATTAATTTGCTAGATAAATGAAACAACCAGGATATAATGTTTGTTTCCCTATGATGCTTGTGTTTTCATTTATTTTCATTCTATTTGATTATGAACGAGACCTGGGAACGAGATCAGAGCAGAATATGGTGAAAGTAAGAGTGACTTTCACCAAATAGTAATATATAGTCCTTGCTATCACTTGGTGTACCAGTGGGAGTAGTACTATGATTGGGAAACCGTAATAATCATAAGACGAGTAAGGGCTTTGCGAGTGAGGTATTCCACAACTAAACAACTCAATTCCACTAGATGTGAGCAGATAGATGTACATGTACATGAACATGTAGCTCTTGGAAGTAATATAAGTGTGTCCTCTCATTCTGTGCATGCTGTTGGTGCATTCGTTAGGATCATGCTGCTGAACATCCCGTGCCTGTACGTGCTTGAGAGCGTGGTCTTCCTCACGGGTATCTTCATGCTCGCCTACTTTGCCTCCCACCGCTGTGACCCGCTCGCTAGTGGACAGGTGGACAACCAGAACCAGGTGTGAATACGCACACTTTTCCTCACTAGCTTAGGCATTCTCATGAACAACCAGTACCAGGAATGGGCAGATCTAGGCGGCACAGATAAATCACCTTCCCCATAACCCTCCCCAACCAGCAAAAGTCATCATCGCTGCCATTACTTCCATTACTTGAGTCTATTAATTACAAAATATCTAAATAAAGATAGGTGACAGCTTACAACTTATGATCTTCTATTTCCTATAGTGCAGTGAAATAGCCTAATTCAAAACATTTGAAGCCAGAAAAGACATTACTACACGTGCAGTACTTGTGACACTAGAGCTGATGACCTGTTTTCCTTCCTCTGACGTGGCAGATCATGGCGCTGTTTGTGAACGAGCTGTTCTCCGGCGCTCCCGGCATCTCCGGCCTCTTTCTTGCCACCCTCTACAGCGGCGCTCTCAGGTGAGGACACACAGAGTACGGCCTTCAAGTATGACCACCTTTTAAAGAGGTAACCCCATATCATGGATCATGCTGGTGAGTTGCTTCCTGAAAATTCTGTTACTTCTCAGTTGACCAAGGACATGGTGTTTTGTTTCAAGGACATTGTCGATCATTGGAGCGCAATCCAATGTGCAATTGTAGGTATGATGTCACTTGCAATGTTGATATGCCACACTGCATCATGTTGCAAACACTATGCTACCAGATTGTGACTTACTATTGATGTGCTCTTCACTTAAATAGTTCTATTATCTATATTCAAACCACTGTCTCCTTGCTCACTCTAGCACTGTGTCATCATCGCTATCGGGCTGTGCTGCCAACACGTGGGTAGATATCGTCCGGGTGTGGTTGCCTAACCTGGGAGAGCTCAGAGCCACATACCTCAACAAAGCACTAGGTGAGACATGGAGGAGATAGGACCCAGCAATCATTGGATAAGAAACCTGGCAAACATGGGACCACACAGATCTAGGTGATAAGGCATTTTGAATTCAGGCTATATGCATCAACACCAGATTCGGTGAGGTAGAGAGAAATCTTGGCTCCAACAATTAACTGTGATATATGCATAAGGACCTCAAGATCACATGCATTAAGACTTTGTGAGACATAAAGATATAGGGAATGCATAGCTTGACAATGAAATGGGGATTCATTAGTTAGGACTGAAGAACTTAGAGTTAAAGATCTCAGAACTAGATATGAGCTCATTGGGTTAGGTTCCGCAAAAGCTACAACATAATAGACGGAACCCGTGACCTCACATATCAGCAATGAGTTAGTTGAGAAAGGAGTTGAGCATGCTGATTGTGCACAGACATGTAGAGGGCTTAATTTTAAGTCATATGAGTGTGGATTTAGAGATTAGACAGATAATCTTAGAATGATTCTTTGAACTTAATACGTGAGTCAGGTAATATGTGTTGTTGAAATTTGTACGACACAAAGGGAAAAGTAATCCTGTAGTTTGTTGTCATATTGTTTTTGCACAAGTTGCTTTCTAGATAATAAAACAATGTTTGTGTAGGTTGTGTGGAATGCACAATAACAAGACTATAAAGATAGAACATTTTCATCAAGAGCAGGATATAATCACCATCCCTCACAAAGCCATCTACAGGCAAAATAAGCTCAAGGTCCAAGAACTAATCATAACCCAAATGAAACACATTGACAAAAACGATAATATCACCATCGTAATTATAAATGACAAAAACAGTCTATTCTGTAATAGATTGATGCGGCCATCATAGGCAGATCTTATTTGACGCGGGTAGTAACAAGTGCAACCATCAGTCGATCTTTTACTATTTACAGTAGTAGTTGAATGTTTGTCCCCCGCCCCACGTTAAAGTTTTAAGTGTCTTTATATATCCGTAAATATGACCTCATAACTATAGTACGTGTCATGCCATGTCTCTCTGTTTCTTTCATGACACATTCCATATATCTGCAGTGGTGTTTTATGGTGTGGTGGCCACGGGGGTGTCGTTCCTCATCTCCATGGTTCCGGGTCCAGTGACGCAGGTAATCAACTCACGTCGGGACACCACACTATCCATTCTGAATAATATGTTCAATTACCTATGAATAATATGTTCAATTACCTTTTATTTTATTTTGTACACAAGGATTCTCCCTCTTTTCTCTATTAGTAAGATTCTTAACAGTCGTTGCTGACTTTTGAAGATCGTTTCATTTAATTCAATGTCGTCACTGATGAAAATGCGATTGTCCCGGCACATGTTATCTTAAATATCTGTAGGCCATCTATTATTTTTGAGTTTATTTTAAGTCATCATCTACTTTGAAAATAAAAAGTGCAGCAGTTCATTTGCATTAGAACTGAATATCCACATTTTGTTGAATTTCCCCGCTACACCTAAAACAGGCATTTTACATTACATGGAGTAACTTAATCGATCAGATTAATTCTATTTTAGTAAAGATTTATCAATATTTAGAGAAGATAATCGGCCACCTTGACAACAAAATTGTGGTCACTATTCAACCAAATGTTATATTTTCGCCCTTCTATAGTATCATTGCCTGTATTAACAGGTCGCGAATGCGATGATCGGCAACGCTGGGGGTGCCATAATGGGACTCTTCATCTTGGGTGGCTGCTTCAGCATCGCCGACTGGAAGGTATGATATTTCCACACATACTATTCTTACCCCTAAGTTTGATGAATTAGGATAGGTGTATTATAAAATGCGGGTGACTATTTGGAAAGTCATTAAGTGATAAGCATCTATGTTTAGACTATGACCACGAGGATAACATGCGAAAAACAAAGCTCTGTTCAGCTGTTTGTGCCATGAAATATTGGAATGAATGACCAAATGAAATGTGTGTTATGGCACATCTACATAGACGGACTAATGTTAATCCTTGTCCTATCACAATTAAATAGGTGTCGGATTGCAAGAGCAACATTCAAGCTCTGCCCTATCGTTATTCGTTATATTTATTATATTTATTAGAGCTATACATATTGTTAAAGATAAGCGTGAAAATCGCAATTCTCACTTGTTCTTCTGCTGTATCCTTAACATATGGGCACTGGCATGAAGAGCTCTTAGGTACAAAAAGAGCTTTTAAAAGAGCTAGTAGTAAAAAAAAACTCTTATGAAAGACTAGCTAATGCTGTGGCTCCTTGTACAGAGCTGCCTGGTCGGCGGTCTGTGTGGCTTCGTGGTCAACACGTGGGTGTCCATGGGCAGCATGACAGTGACCGGTTACTCGGAGGCTCTGCCGCCCGTGCCCATGGACGGCTGTGATCCTCCCATCTTCAACTACACACTCCCGGAGCAAATCCCTCTGTGAGTTGAACTGGTGTCTGGATCACTATCATTCAAAATCAAATGAGTACTACTGTTTGCTTGGGGTTTATTTTATGTGTATGCTTATTGTTCTAGATCCTCTAAATAGTCGATGTGGCCGAGGTGTAAGTCTGTGTGATGAGTCTTACTCTTGTACTGAAATGACATTGTCTCTATAAGATTTTGTGTTTTTGTTTTGTTTGACCTTGCATAAAACATCACACCATAGATGAGCTTTTAATGTACAAAATATAAAAAGGTGGTATCATTTGCTATTCAAATTCAACATCCTTACCAATGGGAAAAGTGGGTTACTTGAACAGTTAATGCAAACCCCTGACAGGCAACCTTGCAGTACTTGCTGTGTTAAAATAGAAGGTGGGCTGACCAAATGAAATGCCAATGTAACAAAGCCATTCTGCCATTGCAGGGAAGGTCTTCACCACCTGTACTGTGTGTCCTACCTGTACTACACCGTGCTGGGTGCAGTGGTCACGGCCACTGTGGGACTTCTAGTGGCCCTTATACCAGGTAATACTGTTGTAGCTTTTGTACTATAGCTACAGCCAGGCAATGTCATATGCTGAAGCCTTATCAGTCGTGATTCCATACTCAGTGTTAATTACCAAATTTCATCACCACGAACCCAAATCATAGCCTGTAATTTTTTCTAATCTCCTAATGTACTGTAAAAACTTCAATGATGAACATTCGTGATAGTCAGACTAAGACTTGGTTGTAAACTCATCTAGACAAGTGCATTATTGTAAGTACTTGTGTCCATGCCATATCTCTATAGCTAAATGTTTCAATGTTTAAGCTTTTGGGTGATTGATGTCCCTTGTTCATTGACATATATCTGAATTGAACTTATATGATACTGACAACATTGTTTTAGCCATGTGTTCTGGTGACAATTGTGAATGTTTTAAATTTTTACAAGAAATTTGATTTGGAAGTGCTGAGCCCATGTATTATTATACAGCTTCAAACGGTATAGTACATTTCAGGTGAAAGGCCTCCTATAGATCCTAAACTATTGATACGGTGGAAATCTGTTCTTGAATGGGATTTACCCCAACCAAAAGTAAGTGACATATGACAAGTAATGGCCACATTACAATTTATATTCAACTACTATTTGTAGACAAAACATGCATCACTATTTCACAAACATGTCAAAATCTATATGAAACTAGCATTATATTCACATTACGCTGTAGATTCACCACTTTTGACACGTTCTAAATATCTCACAAACAGTCCCTTTTACTCAATTGATGTGTGGGTGTTTAGTATTTTCTCCGTGCAAATAAATATTCTCATGCTGCACAGAATTCCTAATATTTCGCATCAAAATATGTTGAATGTAGAAATTAGAGTAGATTTCTATGTTTTAACTTGAGTACGTGTCATTTAAATAGATTAACCTGATGCTGTATTCTTTCACAGTTACTAATAGTCTATGATTACATACATGTGTATATTGTGTTTTGCAGGATGTAAAACCAGCTGAACCACCAGCCACTAGCTCCATGCTAGACGAGAAAGTCAGCGTCATGTAGACAAAACTCGCGTGGGAGGGTTTAAGCTGTCACAAACAGTTGCTATTCTCAATTTAAAAAACAAAAACAAAGACAACAACATTAGAATGGTTGAGAGTGGCATTATTATAGAATGAACAACACTAGGTTGTTACTGCGTGTTAGTATGTGAGCCTTGCATGCCTGTGTCTTATCAATTCTTTGGCTCGTAATCCAGGAAAGACATGTACGGATCATTCAGAATCTAGTGTTCTTACTTGAGTTGTAGACCTATCAATGGCTTATTGGATGGACTGCAAACACGCGAGATATGCACATTATGGCTACCTCATATGGGATGACTGCTGTATTTTGCAGGATTCACGTCCCGTATGTAAATAAAGGGTTTTACGAGGGACGGGTCATCAGTACATTCATTGCCTTACCTACAGGGTGAAAAATGTTCTGGAAAGCAATGTTTCTAGCAGCTTGTTTCTTATAGTCATGTGTCACAATAGGGTAACTTGTGTCAAAACATATGTATCAGATTTTGTAACCATTTGTATCAATAGCACCAATCCATTAGCGTGCTGTCATTTAATATGAGCCATTATTTATGCAAATTCGTATCAACAATAGTAGGGCATAGTTCGACGAGTCATGGCCTTATCAATCTCTTTAATGTCTTCTAATTTGTTTTGTGCAGTCTGAAATAACCAACAGGTTTTTTAGAATCACAATTGCTCAACTATATTCACCAGACAGGTAGCCACACGGTTTTATTAAGGTACGCGGGGTACATTTACAATCTCATTAATGTGTGTTTCCAACTTATAAACGCCACATATTACCTTGATGGTATTTTGCAGTTTATATATCTTTCTTACATCATCAAGTTTAACTGAAGCAACTAGCCCTAATTGCCTCTGTCCTGTTTCCGGGCGTTTTATCGGCAGTGGTAACTCTTGCAATCTAATGCAAATTGTTTTAATCTCACATTCAGTGTAAATGGGAGATTTGCCACGCGATATCCCAGACCAGGGTCACTAGTAAGCCACACTGTTCTTTCACGTCACCACTAATGGATGCAGAGCTATGTGAGATATCACACAAATCACACTAATTAGAAATCAGTGCAAGGTCACTCCACCTTGGTATCACAATGTCTGGTCAACATGGTTGGGCATTTCCGTTTGATATTCGAACACCCTGCTGAAAGTTTGCTTTGTTCACTTGGTTATCAAATTCCACTGTGGTGGTTTGGGAGGGGAGGTGTCATACATTGACCTTAAGCCGCTGTGACTGCCTCACATAAGCCCAACGGAGCATAGTGCGTAATATGTTCCAAGCATGCAACGTCAGACATCCGTGTCACTTCGCACAAGACACGTGCAGCGCCGTCTGCTAGACTGTAAAATTTAGCCGCTCATAATTTACGTTAACGTGAATTGAGACCAAACACCCTAAAATAGTCTAGCTGCCCTAAAATGAAAACGCCCTAAATTATGAAAACAAATAAATGACGGCTTACCGCGACTCTTAACCCCCTTTAAAATGACACCACAATGGTCTCTCTATCACCATCCTAGCCTGGTCCATGATTCGTCAAAATTGGACCTCGGTTGGAGGTCATGTGCCGAGGCGACGAACGGACTTGAACCCTTTCTAGGTCATTTTTCTATGTAATTAGATGTATGATATATGAAACAGCATCTTCTCTTCAAGCTCATTTCATTAGCGTCAGTCCCACCGCCCTACTCAAGAGAATAAGGCCTGTGAGGTTACCGAGCGTCACATTTTACGGAAGCTGACAATTTGCGTCAACGTAAATTATGACCGGTCACCTTTTCCGACTGGTTATTTTTAAACATTTGAAGTTAAAATACCGCTTTGATATTTTGCTGCTGTATAGAGTAGGTATATATGTACTCTATTCATGGAAGGGACGCTCATGGATCAAGCTGTGGTTATAAATACATGACTTGCGCTTTCATCCGTCTTGCTAATCTGTACCGATCTCCTCATACATAACCATGGGTTATGGATATATTCTGGTTGGTACATGACGACGCATATAGTAGTTAGTGATGGAAAATTCGTAATGCGGTGGTGTCATTCTAAATAAAACTATATGTATCTATAGATTATTGATTTTTTTCTTTTAAAAAAATGCCTGATTAAGGGGTTTTGCAATTACAAGAACACCAATGATATCGGTGACAACAGCTCAAAAGATTATTAAAGGCATTGTATAGCAGAAACCCTTTTGGGTACGACAGTTTTTGCTCAATAGTTTTACATTTAAATAATCCATGCGTGTGCTTTGAAGCTTTCAAGGTACTTTCTCCAATAATTGGCTCGCCAAAAAAGTAGTGTATAAATCTTTGATAATCAAATAATTCAGTGATGAAAACATCCCGCTAATCTGGCCACTTTTCCATGTCCACGTTAGAAGTATGGCTCATGTTCACCAATTATTCGGGGTTCTCAGTCAGAAACATCATTTTGCGAACATGATATATGACAGCTTGTTGTGGCAAGATGTATACTGTACATTTTTTTTTCATTTTCGGGCGTTCAACTGGCAGGGGTGTTGAGTAATTTGTTGAGTAATTTAGAGAAAAACTTAAATGTAATTAATCTATGGGTATACTCTTTAGTTTTTATGCTGTTAATATGGTGGTAATTAACTGGAATTACATTGAAATACTCCTATGGTGTAATAATCACACAGACAGAATTGTGACATAAATAGATACGCCGTTTTTGTTCAGTTGATCCTTGTTATGTGGTATGAAGCAAAGGGTCCCTTGATTCCAAAACTCATGTAATGCTTTATATTATCACTTAATGCTTCTGTCGAAAAAAATAATTCCGAAGTCTAATAGTAGTTTATCCATTTCAGACTCTACGGGTTCCTTTTCAAAAATTAATAATTATAAGTGATAACATCAGAATTATATGAGTAATGGAATCACAAGATATATCACTGCAGTTCGTCAAACCACACGGATGGCTCCATATACCAGTACAAGTCTGAACAGAAGTCATGAATACGGCAGTAATTCAACTGGATACCGTCCGACCATCTCTACTAATGCAATTTTACGTGACTATATGTACACTACCATGAGACATCCAATGGTGTCATAGAGGGGTGTCTAAATGTACATTGTACATGTGCATTAGTGAATAATTGACGCTGACCACCCCAAGATAGCAAGGCTTGAGAAATGCTTACTCTCCCGGCTGTGCGTTTGCATTGGTATCTTTGCTCAAGGTTCTCTCAGCATATTCAATTAACAGCTTGCAGGACAGAATTATCACGGTGTGCGCTGACCTTATTCCACTTTAATATTTAGGGACTGTTGCAAATCTAAGTGAATCCCGATGAAGGGGTTATTCATTAACGAGAATATGACGTTACAGTCAGGGTGGCAAATGGGAAAATCTAGCCTAACCTTGGCTTGAATGTTACAGCTTTTATTGTGGATTTTACATCCTTAGGGTCTCGATATGGGATGTATGACGGTTTAACATCCAGAGCTCCCATAAAGAGTCAACCCATGACAAAAATATGCAATGCGCCATTACAACTACCTAGTACTGTATTATAAGTAACACATACAGAACTTTGAGTCCCTATTTCATATGGACCACAATGGAGCATATACGGATTCGTTAAGACAGCCGTGTAGTTACCCGGCGGCCTATTACCCCTCGACTCATACTGTAACCGCTACAGTGCTCACATGTGTCTTGCAAGCTGACAACAGCTGTTTGACCTTCCAAGCAATTTACCACTGTATGTTGAATTTCTACATCTGAAGTCCATGTATCGTATATTAGTTCAATGACACACCGTTGACATGCATGCAACACACATGTCCTAATGATGCAAAATCAACAATCACAAACTTTAAACTTTCCTGTCAGTGTTAGGATGGGTAACATTCGAGCATTATATAGGGCTGTGATTGAGCT
>CM032669.1:10179472-10259043 GCA_019095985.1 Streblospio benedicti
TGTGCACGAGTACGCCGTAGGTCAGGGCAATCAGCTTTGAATCTCGAGCCAAGTTGCTCTGTTAGAATAGGTAGTTTGGCATCGCCACGTAATATATCATCTAGTTTGACGGCACGAACTACAGAATCCTCTGTTTCAGCGATGAATGAGCATATTTGGCAAGATTGTTCGTCACACGGCTTAGCATTCCTGCTAGCAAAGTCAGAGGTAAGTTGGATATCCCTTGGATATGGCGCACAGAGACTTGATACCTGCTTGCAGTAGATAGGAATGTAGTTACTCTTGGGCTGGCAGAAAATTCTCCTCGGCACAACTTTTCAAATGCCTGAACACATGGTTTGCTATCTGTTAACAAACATGCCTTGTGGTGAGACTGGATAATGTATGAGAGAAATGTTTGATAGAGGCTGCTATGGATAGGGCCTCGACTTCACAGGGTAACCAAGTTACTTGCCTATCTCTCAACTTGGCACTGAAAAATTCTGCTAGCAATAACTTGTCGGCTCTTCTCACATACATGGTTGACCCTATTCCTTGTTGTTTGACAGAACCATCTGTAATAATCCATATCAGGTCTGATGGTTTAGGAAGTGTAATCTTCCAATTATTATGCAGACTAATTTGTGCAGTTTCAAAGTGCTCCTTAAGTTCTTCTGTCCACTTTATGGTGTCTGTAGATTGGGCACCACTGATGGCTTTTCTAGTGGAGTAATGTATGAAGAACAATTGGGCAGTACTCTGGAAAGTACTTTGAATGCACCTATAAAGGACCTCATTCCTTTTACCTTTTCAGGATGTAGACATGTTGAGAGTGTGGATATACGTGGAGATGCTGATATACTCCCACCTTCCCATGACCATCCGAGAATTGTTGTCGTTTTTGGTGCAACAATAGTTTTCTTAGGTGAGAGATTCATGCATTTTTGTAAGGCTGACAAAAGTTTGGCGTGGTGGCAGCGCAGTCTAACCCAAGCCTTCATCAAACCCAAGAAAAAGAGGTATAAATCTTACATTGCCAAAAACATGGCTTCACATCGCGCACCTAAACGGTGGTGCCTTTAGTAAATCTGAAACTGTCAACAGCTTTGAGACCTGGTGGAATAATCTAACATACCATCTCTCACTAGATCCGAATTTCAATGAATTCCTAAATACTACATGGAAGTCTAAAAAAGAAGACGTAAACAGAGGTTTCAAGATGACCCTGAAACTGTGAAAGAAGATAAACGCCTCACAGCTACACACAAAAGGTAGTTGCACTTGATCTTTTATGTTGGGACACAGATAGCCAATTATTGTCCTATAATAAGCCGAAATACCTGGAAGAAGAAATGCAACAGTCTTAAACACGTATACCAAACGATCAGACAACACTTTGGCTTTCAAACATCAGGTGCACAATTCATCGATTTTACACACATAAAGCTGGAACCTGACAAGCCTGTGTTTATGGTCAGCGCTGTGGTAGCCATCACTGGCGCTTATAGTCTAGTCTACTTCCATTAACTTTAATATGCACAGTTGCACACCATCAATCATTATTTTATGTCAGTTGCTGGCCATGTTTTTATATTTATAACAGGTAAATGCTAATTATCAATTGATGTTATTTACATAAATCACTTAATGTTCAATGTAAATGAAAAGTATCTAAAATATAAAAGAATTATGACATAATCCACACATCGTAAAAATAAGTTTTGGTATTACCCATGGACCATTGCCAACATCACGTCACAGACTCGAGCTCTTTTGAAGAGTATTTATGTAATATTAGGTCATGGGGTTAAACTAATTGTCGTGTGGAACTCAGATCATCTTTTTTCGTGGTGCCCGTTTTGTCTTACAAACGGTAATACAGAACGAGTACACATTATATTGCATGTTGCAGGTTTACCTGGACACTGATGTCCCTGTCTACGTTGTTATGCTATTCTTCTCTTTCAATGAAGAATATCAGCGTCAGAGTGACATAGCTCACTGCCATGGAGCACGTCATGCATAGATCACATAATCATGGGTTCGTGGGCAGCCCGCCCTGGCCATTTGCCTCATCTGCTTCTGTTCAGGAGCGACCACCATTAATTATACAGGAGGTGGTCATTTGGTGGGGAGGGTACACAATCTTCTATGGTCACAGAAGGGAGGGCGCTTAATTCTAATTCGAAGAAGGAGGGGGCACTCAATTCTCAAACTCAAAAGGTAATATTTTACGCACTTTTGTCGCAAATTGATGGGTTGCTGCAATATGCATGGTTTTGCATTTAACTGTATTGTAATGTCAATGCAACAATTCTAATAGATTGCTAAATATATATTCATTGACCATTAACAGTGAATGATTCATTGCAATACACTTTGAATAGTTTTCGGGCAATCTGTCCAATCTGTCTGACGAAAGTATGTGAAAGTATGTGAAAGTATGAAAGTATGTTCAGTTTTATCCATGTGTGGTTTGGGGGGGGCACTCAGTTTGTTAAAGTTCACATGGGGAGGGCATTCAATTTCAACATAGAGAGTTAGTGATGGCGTTCAATTGTTTTATCTCGTCAATACCAAATGACCGCCCCACCCTGTACAATTAATGATGGTCGCTCCCTTATGAAGGGTTTACATGACCTAACTCATGCATGTTTTGCATGTTACAGCGTAATAATAATACACACACACGTTTCTCCAGTAACCATTAACAACCACGCACTAACATTTCCACACTCATTTTTCACTTTGGCCTATATATAAGTGTGCGCCCACGTTAACAGCAGCACATTCCGTCTCTCGAGATATTCAGACGTTCGTCTTCTCTTCTGATCAAGCTGATAATTGCAAACTCCAGCAGACATGAAAGTTCTTATAGGACTTGTAATGGGGTTATTACTGTGCACATTGTCAGCATCAAGGATTGCAAAGAATTCTACAGGTAATCTTAGTTTATCAAGATAATGTATAAAATATATCCAACATGATTTACGTTGACGTAAAATGTCACCACCCAAAAATTTCTAGTTGCCGCAAAATGTGACCAACGTAAATTGTGATCACGCTTGGGAATCTCACGTGTATTATTCCCCGGCATAGCTTGATGGGACGAACACTAATAGAAATAGATCAACGAGTATGTACTATTTTATATATCATACGTCAATATACTAAGACAAGTGACCGAGAAACAAGGGGTTCAAGTTCGCATCTTTGTGGTACCCGTCCACTCTTCAGTATACTTTAGTATGACTTTACCTGAGATCGCACTTTGACGAAGCGTGGATCTGGCCACTATGGTGGCAGATAGACCATTTTGGTACCAATTGAGAACTCTCTAGGTACAAAATAGATCTGAGTCAGATATGTGCGTACAAGGAAAGAGTAGGTGGTGTGATGGCCGATGGCAGATGTCATTTCATTGGTTACAATATCTGTGTTTACATTTTACGGTAGCTAGATCATTTTTGGGATGCTGATCACAATTCACGTTAACGTAAATTATGACAGGTCACATTTTACGGTTGGTTATATTTTCCAGTCTAACATGTTAGTACCTAAATTACTTAAACATATGACTCTTGTTTCAGGGGCTGTTAGTTGTATTTATGGTGCCTTTTCTGCAATGCTTAGACAATATGGCTTAACAAATACTGCTGTACTTTGGCACCGTGATACCCTATTGAACGATAGCTATCAGCCATCAGACGTACAAATCTACAACTTTCAAACACGTGATGAAGGGGAAAATTCATTGATAGCTTTGAACTGCAGAAAGGACAGAGACATTGTAGTTTTTGGAAACAGTGCTTCAATTCAAATGATTTTGGATCTGGCGAACGTACTGGATCGTAACTTGAACCAGCATGATTTTTTCATATATAAATACAGATGGGTAATAATTATTACTGATGGCCTGGCTTCATCGCTACTGGGAAACATTGGTGAAATCATAAATATTGCAGTCATTCAGTTGAGCATAGAACCATACCTGTGTGACATTCTACATCGACCAAGACATTCAAAGGCCTTTGTTAGAGTAGGTGTATATAATAGTAACACCAACTACTTGCGGCTCACTGCTGACCCTCTACCTTTTCGTGGCCTCAACGGAAAGCATATTGCCATTGCCACAAACTATTGGGGCCCATACATGTGGAAAGTCTTTGAAAATGAAACAAATACCATTTACTCTGGTATGTATCATGAAATAGTCAAATTTCTGTCACGTGCTTTGGATTTCACCTACACATTTGTAGAATCGCCTGATATGGAGTGGGGCGCCAAAGGAGCTAATGATTCTTGGACAGGTCTTGTGGGTCAGCTTCAGAGACGAGAAGTTAGCCTAGCGGCTGCAGCTCTTGCAAATAGCTATGAACGGAAGAACGTGGTGGATTTTGTAACCACGCCAATTTTATTCGAGACAGCCGACATAGTGTACTGTAGTTCCTTTGCCGGTGATGCTGAAATAGATATGTTCAAGAGTGGTACCCTTTTCTCTAGACTTCTGAAGCCTTTGAGCCTCAATGTATGGGGTCTGATCGTGAGTGCATTGATTAGTGTTGCCATATCACTCAGAATAATGAACATGGTTTTACCAGCACTACGCTGTTATGAATTGACGTCGACTTGGAAGTGTTGCTGGTATTTTCTGAGGATACTCCTCCAACAGGGTATTGATATACCAAGTAATGGATGTATGCGCTTTATTATTGGCAGCTGGTGGCTATTCGTGGTTATAATTGGAACATCATACACAGCAACACTTGTGTCTTTCTTAACTGTGAACAAAGAGATTCCCCCATTCAGCAACATAAATGATCTGATTGAGCAAGATGAGTATATGTTTGGAACTTTAGGAGGCACTGTGCAAGCCACAATATTCAAGACAGATCCCAACCCATCATACAGGAAACTGTGGAAACAAATGATGAAGTTTCAAGCCAATGGGCACGATATTCTAAACCCTGATCCAGAGTATCATTTCAACAAGATATCCACAGAGAAATATGCGTTCATTATGGACAGAACGATTGCCGAATTATTCACTGCAAAGCGATGTTCCTGCACCTTCACTAAAGAAACCAACTTCATAGTCATGCATTATTCTCTGGGGCTTCAGTTGAATTCTGCCTACACCGAAGACGTGTCTCAACTAATAAATACCATGCAGAGCAGTGGCCTAATTGCGAGGTGGAAGAAGATGTTCTGGCCAGTCATGCATACTTGTTCGCGCAATGGGGCCATCAAAATATCGCTCAGCCACCTCAGAGATTTGTTCCTTCTACTCTGCGTTGGATGTGGTATCGGACTGTGTGCATTGTGTGTTGAAATGTTCTACTTCTCTTTGAATAGCCACAAGTATTAGGATCACGTGTGTACACAATTGGCCGAGGATTTGTTCAAGTGAAAATTCAGTTTACTGACTATTTGAAAAGACATGCAAGTAAACTTAAAAAATGAAGATACAGGTTCAAATAATTCAAATCATAGTGTAGGGTGACGCCGTGTAGCAAGGAAAACTCTTTTGTGGTACTAGGGTGCCGTCATTACGTGGCAGCGGGTCTTAACACTGCACAAATTAAAAAAGGGGGTCTTTGCTGGGGTGCATAATACTCATGCTCATAACCCGAGTGCGCCCACCCCCAGTCCCCCACCCCTCTCTAGTGGGATTTTTATAAGAATCATTTTCGTGTATATTATGCAAATTCCGTTTAGATGTCTTTTGTACGACTGAATTTAACATTAAAAAAACTTTTTTATTATTTTTTTTTCAAAAAGCATTTTCATCTCTAGAGCGACCTTGTCATTTTCAATTACAGTAGTAGAATTTTATTAGAAAAAAAAATAAAAAAAAAAATCAGAAAATTTTGACCCGAGAAGTATCGTTTTTGCAATCAAGTTGTAATAAAAAAATGAAAAGATCACTTATATTTTCAACCTTTCGGGGAGAGAAATATTGCTTTGGATTTTGAATTTTGTTTTGTAATTAAATTCAAATTGAAATTGAAATGTCTCTCTAGAGATGAAAAGGCTTTTTGATATTATATTTTTTAAAATGAAAATGTTTTATGTAATTCTAAACTCAGCGGTAAGATATACATTAAAAGATAATAATGCAACCGTGCTCTTACTTGATATATAAAATATTGATAACACATTGTATATTATATGGTGAGAATTGGTATTATGCTATATGTCATTAAATAACGAATGGTATGGGGCCATGTTCTTTCACAAATGAAATGGTGCCGCCTATGTTCATTATTTCCCATCACTTTACATAGCACGAGATAAGATTGTACAGAAGGAAATTACCTTTATAGATATCTTTTTCTTGTATAATATTTGGCCTAGAAATGCAATGCAAGTGCCACTCGCAAATTGTAATCACACCCCCGAAAATGGACCTGGTGACGCAAAATATAACCACTGCCATAAAGTATAACCAAAGCAAATGTACGCTATTTTAACATACAGAAGAGAATATTTTTGTTTTACTAGGCTACGACGGCATCAGATACATTTAATTTACCTTCCATAGAAACTTTTAAAACAAAATAACAATGCACTTATATACTGCCGTTGCTGCTGTTACTATACTTAAAAACACACACATAGCATTTTTTTCTATGCTACTGAACTGCAAGGGCCATTATGTTAATTAATTATTATTATAGGCCAACGCTATGTAGGATGCTTCGTGCCGTCTGCCCAGGCTGTCATGGATAAAACGCCCGTGTCATTGAGAAATAAGCTTTCTTAATGTAATTCTAAATTAGATAACTAAATCACTCAATCAAATTCCTGTATTGTTGCCATTGCCATTGACCGCCCACTGACAACCAACTGATTGCCTCTGACCGCTGCATTGTTCCAAAATGTAGCACCAGCACATGATGGCCAACCTAATGGCAGATCCAGGTTTTTTAGAATTGGGGGGCGCACTTAAGAGATTTTACGGGTGCACGCAATCGATGGCGGAGGTGTAAAAAATGAAGTATTTTGGTGGGAAAAGGGGTTCCCTGCAACCCCCGGATCAGCCTATGATGATGGCCAACTAACCGGGCCAATCAACTCGGAGGGCATGCTTTCTGACGCCCCATACAGTGCTCCATTCACTGACCACCCACCTACAGCTAACTGACCACAGGTGTATCCTTCCAGCCTGGAGCACCAGCACGCGGTTGACTTCCTGACACCTCAGGATTGCGCCCAGCACTGCACCAACCACTACGATGGGCCGGTGATAGCCACACTAGTGGTCACTTTGGTATACGATGTTTGTGTGGTGCCAAGCGGGGGTATAGAATAAAATGATGCGGGCATGGAACACCACAAAATGAATGTGAATGTGATGGTTTATAGTCCTGATCCCTGTCTGGCTCTCATGACTTTACAATTTACACCAGGTCATTGGCACACCTAGTGATCATCATTTGATCAGTTCTCGCATACTTGCATCGGCAGCACATTCAGCGCACAATGCTAATCACTCACACACTCACTCACACACTCTTTCAACCCAATGACCTGTACCTATTTAACGGGTAGGTGCCACGGAGCAGTGTGCAACCTGTTAGGGGTAAGTTTGCTCAACACTTACCATCAGACCCGACCGGGAATCGAACCCACGACCTTCTGGTCACGAGTCCAACTCCCTAACCATTCGGCCACGGAATCACAGTCAGAACGTGTGTTGTAAAAAAGCTCTTCATGCTTATACCCATAATTAAACGTACTGTAAACGCAAGCAAAACCATGTGTGAGATCACTTGAGATCAGAACCACGAGATGTGCCATGGATAGTGTCTCCTGTATTATGTTTATTATGTATATTATTATATACTGTATATTATGACTGTTCTGATCGGAATTTTATTCTCTTTAGGAGGCCCTTGTGTATAGTTGATGAAATAGGTGATATCATAACCACAAACCAAATCATACACATTTTACTGGGTCTACGGTTCAAATTGTTCAATATATATCTGTCTCCACCTTCCTTAGACTTTTTTCTTAATTTTGTTGATTTCTTACAAAAGTGCACTCTGATACTGTGTCTGTCGCGTCTGTAGAGGGTGCTTACCGTGAGGGTTACTCGTGCATGTCCCCGTGCCCCTCGGAGACGTGCGGAGGGCCAGATGGTGCCGTTGAAGTGTACATGTCCCATCAGGTGAAGGAATGGAGGCTTCTGCTTATATACACAATACAATAAACACCAGAACAAATATCTTACCAATTATTAGTAATCATGATATTAGTTAAAAGCCCACCCTCTATAATATTGATTGAAGTTGTGTGAAAATGTAAAGATTATGAATATAGGGTCAATTATTTGATTTCATGAGTGATTTAAGTTCTATATTGCGCATGAGTCAATGTTGTTCTACCGATGCTGTGCTCTCTGAGCACTTTCCATATAGCTAGCAAAGAGGCAAGTTCAAAGTAGGTGAATGTAGGTGATGGTTAGTACTCATAAACAGATGTATCAAATACGGAGATATGTTTCAAGCTGTGTAGAACACTACCACGTAAAATTGATAGATCGACACAAATGACCTAATGGATGGCACACTTTAATTGGTGAAATGCTAATTTGAACACATGCAGCCCATGACATATGTAAGCAGTGTATCAAATTTGAAGCTAATGATTCAAGCTGTATTGAAACTATTAAAGAAAATGAAAAAAAATGACCTGAAATTGCCAATTAAATGTGATTTCCAGAGGACAAAGTGCCAAAATTGGATACGTGTGATGGCCTCTCAACCACGTTTGAATGTTTCATTCTGTTGGTCATATATACAGTCATGTCTTTGTTTAACAACACATATTAAACGTAGGAATTATTGACAATTTCTTGACATCTTCGCAATTCGCAGTTGTGCATACTTTGCAGTTCATGTTTCATACTTCATAATTCATACTTCATAGTTTATACTTCACTATGTGTAACCCATTTCAATGCACATTTCAGTCAAGATTTCTAAGTGATTACACGTGATTTTAATTTTTATTTAGCTGTTAACTGTTCAAGGCAAGTTACATTATTTTAGCTGAGTTGGCCCTCTGCAACATTACTATACTGTACTATATAATTTCCTAGCTATACCTTTATTTCTTTTATCATTTTATAAGTCCTAAACTATAAGACTTTAATTCAACGTATGTACATGATTGATATATGTACCAGATATACAGACCAACAGTCAGACAGCCAGACAGATCTACTGATGACATACTGATCTGGATCTGGATCTGGATAGATAATTCACAAATTAGCCAGTCTCAGATAAGAGACTGGCCTCCTCTAATGAGGCAACGCGTGAATGGAGAGAGGGTACGTTCTGCCTAAGGGTTGGCAGATAGCCGACTCTTGAAAGTGGTAATAGAGTCGGCATTGACAGTTCCCGGGTTAAGACTGTTCCACTCCGGGATTGTTCTTATGACATACTGGTGACATACTGATGACATACTGATGGTATACAGATGACATACTGATGACATACTGATGACATACTTGTGACATACTGATGTGCATACTGATGACATAATAATGTGCATCCTGATGACATACTGATGTGCATACTGATGTGCATACTGATGTGCATACTGATGACATACGGATGTGCATACTGATGTGCATACTGATGACACACGGATGTGCATACTGATTTGCATACTGACGTGTTCTTGACATCTTCAAAATGACCAACTGCGCTTAACAGGCAGCTAATCTTCTCGGCCGCTGACACACGAGAAGAGTGATGGTAAGATTCTTTTTTTTGGACACCATAATAGTGAGCAAACCAGACATATAGGCAGACAGTCAGACAGACATACTGATGACATACTGATGACATACTGGTGACATACTGATGTGCATACTGATGACATAATAATGTGCATACTGATGACATACTGATGTGCATACGGATGTGCATACGGATGTGCATACGGATGTGCATACTGATGTGTATACTTTCGCTTCAGCTGCTGAAGAGACACAATGATTAATTGTACTTTTAGGATGACAAACATGTACATACGTTGAATTTAAGTCTTATAGTTTAAGACTTATGAAATGATAAAAGAAATAAAGGTATAGGTAGGAAGTTATATAGTACAGTATAGTAATGATGCAGAGGGCCAACTCAACTAAAATAATGTAACTTGCGTTGAACGGTTAACAACTAAATGAAAATAAAAAATCACATGTCATCACTTAGAAATCTTGACTGAAATGTGCATTGAAATGGGTTACACAGAGTGAAGTATAAACTATGAAGTATGAATTATGAAGTATGAAACATGAACTGCAAAGTATGAACTGTGAACTGCGAACTATGAAGTTTGAAGTATAAACTGTGAAATGTCCATTGGTAGTGTTCTTCACAGATAAATCATATGATAAACATAAGTGTGAAGTGTGAAGTGTGAAGTGGGATGTCCCCGCTGAGTTTTTGTACCATGTTTCTTGTGATTGCTGCAGGAAAATGAATACCAAAAAGAGGCGCAGCAAGTGTCCGCGCACTGGCAAGCCAATATTTAGTGTACACAGGTAAATACATGCCACATGCAAGTCGATTGATGCATGTGTTAACACAGTATTGGACAGACAAATTCAAATAATTACAAAAAGGGTTGCAAGAAAAGTGTTGGAACTAAAAAGCCCTGATTACTTATTTCCATATTGGCCTTTAGTATTAAAAAAAAACGACATCAAATAAGTGACTGCAGTTGGATTAAATTGCATATACATATATATAAACAAGTAATTTTAAACAACATATTCTCTATCTTGTTTCTAAATGCAAACAAGGTGGTGGGCGGCTTCTGAAAATCACAAAGTGTTTAGATTTATGTATCAGCATACATGAGAGTGGGACTCTATGTAAAACCCTGAAATACTGAGTGAAAGAACTAATATTGGGCGAAGCCTATCTGTTATATATTACCACCCATGGTGGAAACCCCTGAAATCAGGGAAAACCCATGGTGGAAATCCCTGAAATCAAGGAAAACCCTGAAAACTCTCATGACTATCAACAGCCGAAATAAGAAATTAGAGTACTTACAAAACTTCTGACTCCGTGAACATTGTTGTCAAATCAAATAGCATGTCTATTGCATACCACAGCCTAACATCAAAGTTCTAATGGTAATAAACATATTCAATATCTATTCCAGGATGTTTTTTCAATGTTTAAAATCCAGTAGACTTGGTTCACAGCACTTGGTCTCATGATAGTTTTGTTGTCTGTTCTTTAATGGCAGTACAATAATCAAGAAAGAGAATTTTTAGATTAATATTATTTAAACGTTTTCAAGCTCTACAAGGCTCCTTATCAAATAAAATGTTTCCGCAAAATTAGCAAAATACTATTACATCACAAAAATTGTAAGGTATTAAAATATTACAGTACAATGAGATTAACATTGAATACAGAGATTAACATTGGTTGGTTAAGGATTATATCAACGTTAATAACGTGAAATGTGCTTGAGGACAAGTATAATCTTTAATTCGACAATGTATTAATGAAAATAACGTGGTTGAAAGCTGGCTAATAATGATCTAGTCGAGAATTCATGGTAGTGTCACTCTTATTATCATAAATCTCTACATCTTCAGTCGTTTGTCTTTCTAATGCTGTTTTATAGTTGCCAATTATATCTATCTTGAAGTCAGGTACTTGATTGGGGTGTTCCTCTAACATGTGTCTTGCAAGACACAAGCTAGAGGTTACAGAGTTATTTCAAGATAGATATAATTGGCAACTATAAAACAGCATTAGAAAGACAAACGACTGAAGGTGTAGATATTTACAATAATAAGAGTGGCACTACCATGAATTCTAAACTAGATCATAATCAGCCAGCTAGTCATTTTGAATCGACAGCGCCGGCCACCAAACGTTTAGAATATATTCTAAAAAGAGAAATCCATAATAATTCCATCTGGCGGTGAAAATAAGAAACGAGGTCCATTTCTGAACACCCGTGTAAAATTTACGTAAAGAAATAAGCATTTTTAGGGGCACCAGAAAAGGTTTTGTCTTCGATGTATAGCTGTCATGTACGTCACCGTTTTTATTGTGTGATTAGAATCATTTGGTTACAATTTTGTCAATTAAAGATTATTATTGTGAGAAATAAAAGCTGCTGAGGTAGACTATCTTTATGGTGGTTGTAAAATTTTAGTGAGTGGGACAAATTTCACGTGTGGTACAGTTTCGTGGCAAATAACTTATTTATCGGCAGTGGTGCAGAAATTGTACCGCTACAATTTCACATGGTGGTACAATTTCAAGGCTGAACAGGAGGCGTGGAGCTTCACAGGGTTCGAACCCACGACCTCTTGCACACGAGTCGAGCACTCTGGACACGTGCAAAATGGCCCAGCATCTCGTATGTAGATTTTCAGTTGCAGGGTTGGAATCTGTCTGATGACGCCAGAATTTTTAAAGAAATATTTCTCTCCATCACCAACGTGCACTAGTCTAGTGGAGATATGTTGCTGTGATGTTGTGTCACAAGATAGATTTTGATGTCATGCCATTTAGATGTCACACAACAGTGCATGGGGTGCGTGTGTTTGTGTGGTGATGGTTTGATGGCGGGGGTGGGGTGGGAAGAGGGGAGGGAGGGGGTTAAATCACATCAATTTCCTCTCTGTGGGCATCGTCAGACGAGCTAATGTTGCATAATGCGCTCCGCTGAGAGAAGTTTGAGTGTTTGATTGTGACAGGACACTCTGTCTGTCAGTCATTCTGTATGTCTACCTGCATACCTAACGACCTGTCTCATGATAGGCTTTTCTCTCTGTTCCTTCAATAATGACACTCTCTTCGCTGTGAACAATATTTGCTTTACCCTTGCTTCTCCTTCACCACCCCACCCCACGTCAGTGGATAGTGAAATCGAGTCGTCTCAATTAGGTTTATAATAGGTCTAAAAATTCTACAACACTCAGGTGTTGTGAACAGGTCGATGCCACTTCCTGCACATGAAACAGACCAATGCGTCGAAACCTACACGCGTAAAATAACCAGCCATGTCCACCTCCCTATTGAGACCCCTCTGGGCCAGCCCTCTGCTTGGTCTCAACAGAGTGTCTCCGTGTCTCTGCTGTACAGCATCGTGTGCGAGCTGCTACGGTGCTCGCCGGGCGAGGGTAAGGGACGGTGCAATATTTACCAGGAAGGGAGACCGGTGCATTTGGTAGGGGGACAGGTACTTTTTTCAAGGTGCGAAGTAGGGGGACCGGATGATTGTTCATTCTCGTTGGGCATGGGACGTCTACTTTTTTCACCTGCTGAAATCCCACTTCGACGTGAGCGAATCACTACAAATTATTCACACGAATATTCATGGGAGGGGACGTGGACCTTTTTTATGAATAAAGGTCATGGGACCTCAGCTTTTTTTCATCACATCAGCATGGGACAAGACCTTTTTTATGAGTAAAGGTCATGAGACCTCAGCTTTTTTTTCATCACATCAGCATGGGACAAGACCTTTTTTTAGACAAGTTTTTCTATATGCACCGGTCCCCCTGCCTGGTAAATATTGCACCGTCCCTAAGGGCGACCCGCCCGACTGCTCGTGCCACGGCAACCTGCAGGGCAAGCTCCGCCACCGCCGCCACGACGAGGACAAGGTCAGAATGGTGCGATGCTGCACATACACAATGGTTTTAGCACTACAGGTAACTTAATAAGCGGGAAATGATCTATTTTCAGCCTTAAGAATTTACAGCTTTGAAAATGTAAAAGACTGAATACAAACACAAACTTAGAAATCAAATGTAACTTATTTTGACAATAAACTTTTGTTGGGAAATTGAATGTTTCTTCAAAGTTTGATGGCCTTTCAACACCAAAGTATCTACGCAAAGAAGTTATTGTTTAGTGATTAAATTAATATTGCAACAAAGTTATTACTGTACAACTATAAATGTTTGCGCACTATTTAATTTGCAAATTTCGTGCTATGTGCCATGTAAAGTTCTGCAACAATGAGTAGTCGGCAATTTCGTGAGTTCCGCCACAAACTAACCTGCTGGCTACACCTTGGTTATAATTTGCGCCAGTGGTTATATTTTGTGTCACCAAGTCCATTCTTAGGGCCGTGGTTATATTTTGAGTTAACGCAAATCATAACTGGTTATATTTTGCGTTGGTTATATTTTGCGGTCTAACAGTGCACTGGGGTGATATTTCTCTGTTTTAATCTACGCAAGTGCTCTACGGGCCCAGTCAGCATGAGCTAATGCCGCACGCTGTAAAAATTGGTTTGGACTTTTACGGGTGTTTGCCACCATTGATAGGGACGGCATCCTTGCAGACATGTTAGAGGTTTTTGTTTTTTTATTTCTATAGATTTTCTTAATTATGCCCATTGCATACTAGTAGACAAAGGAAACTACTATTATGAATTACAACAGCTTTATTCATTAACTATTATAGTTCATCAATTACATTCAGCAGTATGGAAGTTCATACTAGAATTGACAGTACAATGTGTCGATTGCTGTTCTATGTACTGTGGTCAGAATCTCGTTGTGTTTGTTGCTCATATCGCTTCCGGGCCTCCTCCTTTTCTTTTTTATCGATAGTTTCCTTGGTCACTCCTTTCAGTTCTATTTTCATTTTGTCTTTCCACTGCAATAAAGAGCCCTTGCTAAGATTCACAACGTGTCCTAGAGACAAGACAAGCCTGAATTTTTCATTACACCTGAAGTTATAGTCTTTTTCAAAGGCATGTCGGACAGTAGTCAACTTCTCTTCCCTGTCTGGTTTGGTTTCAATGTCTTCGGTAAGTCCTTCGTGGATCACATGTAACATATTTTCAAGGGCCTCATGGAACTGATCATAAGCATCACCAATTGTTTTGTGGGGCTTTTGAATAGCTTTAGCTAATGACCAAGAAAGAAGATTTGCTTCTTCATTATAACATTCATTGTCATAAGATTCACTGTTATCCGTTACACTAGCTCCATGTGCAAAATTCACTCTTAGATGTTATCTATTCTGTGGGTGGCAACATGTATCTCTGCACCTTGGTAACACTCCATCGGGCAACTTGGCTTCGGACACACTCTAAATCTTCCATGCATCTATCCTGTAAATGTAGCTGGGCTAGTGCCGCATCTTCAAACATTTCCTGTGCACCAAGCACAATGTGATAATCAGCCCATTTTACAGCATCCCTCGCAAGTTTGCCCCAATCATCATTCTCCAGTTTAGAGATAAGCAGACCCAAAATCTCTCTCATGAGAGACAGGTCACTTGTCATTTTCGTGTTAAGATTTAGACTCAGAGAGTATGGCATTATTTTTTCGAGCTGTTGATTAACATCACAATCAGCCATATGAATATTTTCATGCTTTATGTGAGTCCGTACAAGCTTTTGCAAAATGTATCGAGAAATTTTGGAATTTTTGACGTGAATATCTTGGAAAATAGTGCCAAACATGTTCTACAGGCTCCCCTTCGTAAATGTAGGCCAACTGACCTTTCTCCAAACCAGCAATGATTACATCCGCAACCTGGAGAGTATCAATAACTAGTTGATCTTCGCCCACTGGATCGCCATGCACATTCAATTCTCCACAAGACAGAGCATTAAACAAGTTATTTTTCAAACAGAAAGAGCTTGGAATACAATGTATCCCTATATCTTCTGTCATAAAAGCATGGCTGCAGATAACCTTTGATATGATGAACCCCAACCGCATGTATTTTGGTAATGACTTGACAAAATCTTTTTGGACTTGACACACAGACCATTTCCATTTTGTCAATGATGAACTGTGAGAATTTGGAATCATGAGATGCATAGTACAATCTTTTGGTATAGGATTTCGAAGTGGATCCACCTTCTGGCTTCCTGGCCATATGCCATGGCAAGGAATGCTGAGAGTGCAATCAACTTTTGCCAACATCCATGTATTAGGACAAGCCAAATCTGGTACCCATCGGAATACAACATACGGAACAGTGCCATTATCATTGCTACATAGTACTTCCAGATTCTCATTTACATGGATTCCTTTCAAAGAATTAATAGCATTCATAAAAGTGTTGTTTGTTGTATAAGCGATTCTTTCTATGTCCAATAAGAATGCATGTGCAATGTGAAGAGCAACACGCCCCTGATAAACAGTATCACGACATGGGTGAAGTGATTCTCGTATCATGGATAGGCCAAACAAAATAATATTTATATATCCTTGCTTCAGGCAGTGTTTCAATACTTTTTCGTATTCCGATATTTTTTTCGCGCATGTTTATGGCATTATCTTTAACTGAAACTCAGAACAACTATTCGGGTCGGGCATAAAAATGAGGTTCAGGCAGAAAACGCAAACAAACATATTAAATATTTTAGTTGGTCTAACAACAACATTGCGAAGGGCTGACATTCTAGGTTTAAAAGCTTATTCCGGGGGTCTTTCATAAAAAATGGGTATGGGTGTGCCATTTCGAACGTCGAAACAGTACCCATCGATATACTAATACGGTATAAAAAAAGTGACCCATACCTATTAGATAATGATATATATATATGTGTGTGTGTGTGTGTGTGTGTGTGTGTGTGTGTGTGTGTGTGTGTGTGTGTGTGTGTGTGTGTGTGTGTGTGTGTGTGTGTGTGTGTGTGTGTGTGTGTGTGTGTGTGTGTGTGTGTGTGTGTGTGTGTGTGTGTGTGTGTGTGTGTGTGTGTGTGTGTGTGTGTGTGTGTGTGTGTGTGTGTGTGTGTGTGTGTGTGTGTGTGTGTGTGTGTGTGTGTGTGTGTGTGTGTGTGTGTGTGTGTGTGTGTGTGTGTGTGTGTGTGTGTCTGTGTCTGTGTGTGTGTGTGTGTGTGTGTGTGTGTGTGTGTGTGTGTGTGTGTGTGTGTGTGTGTGTGTGTGTGTGTGTGTGTGTGTGTGTGTGTGTGTGTGTGTGTGTGTGTGTGTGTGTGTGTGTGTGTGTTTCCCAGTGCTTGCGGATACATTTACATTTTTCTCTCTCTCTCACGTCTTTTTAGCAAGCATATTTCTACCAAAGATAGATATAGCTGAAGACAGGTTTTACAACCCTAAGCTTCCATTTGACTATATCAAGTGGCCCTGGCGGGACTCAAACTCACAAGTCGTGGGTTCGAATCCCACATGAGGACGAAATTTTGGGACGGTTTATTAGCACTTCTAGTGCGTTTGAATGATATATATGTGTTTCCCAGTGCTTGCAAAGACACATTTTCAAACTTCTCTCTCTCACGTCTTTTTAGCAAGCATATTTCTACCAACGATAGATATAGCTGAAGACAAGTTTTACAACCCTAAGCTTCCATTTCACTATATCAAGTGGCCCTGGCGGGACTCACGACCCCAAGGTTGTGAGACAAGAATGATACCATCATCCCAAGTAGAGAGCTGTTAAATGGTTACACGGCTGAACCGTTGTCTCTGTAACCCCAGCTTACATACTAGGTCTGCTATCATCTCAACCCAGAGGTCCTCACAACTTTTAGGTCGTGAGGTCGAGTCCCGCCAGGGCCACTTGATATATTCAAATGGAAGCTTAGGGTTGTAAAAACTGTCTTCAGCTGTATCTATCGTTGGTAGAAATATGCTTGCTAAAAAGACGTGAGAGAGAGAAGTTTGAAAATGTATCCGCAAGCACTGCGAAACACATACATATCATTCAAACGCACTTGAAGTGTGAATAAACCTTCACAAATTTCGTCCTCATGTGGGATTTGAACCCACGACCTTTGGGTTGAGATGATAGCAGACTAAGTTTGTAAGCTGGGGGTTACAGAGACAACGGTTCAGCCGAGTAACCTTTTAACAGCTCTCTGCTTGGGATGATGGTATCATTCTGGTCTCACAACCTTGGGGTCGTGAGCTCGAGTCCCGCCAGGGCCACTTGATATAGTCAAATTGAAGCTTAGGGTTGCAAAACCTGTCTTCAGCTATATCTATCGTTGGTAGAAATATGCTTGCTAAAAAGACGTGAAAGAAAGAAGAGAGAGAGAGAGAGAGAGAGAGAGAGAGAGGAGTTTGAAAATGTATCTTTGCAAGCACTGGGAAACACGCACTAGAACTGCTAATAAACCTTCCCAAAATTTCGTCCTCATGTGGGATTCCAACCCACGACCTCTGAGTTGAGATGATAGCAGACTAAGTATGTAAGCTGGGGGTTACAGAGACAAGGGTTCAGCCGTATAACCTTTTAACAGCTCTCTGCTTGGGATGATGTTATCATTCTGGTCTCACAACCTTGGGGTCGTGAGTTCGAGTCCCACCAGGGCCATTTGATATAGTCAAATGGAAGCTCAGGGTTGTAAAACATGTCTTCAGCTATATCTATCGTTGGTAGAAATATGCTTGCTAAAAAGACGTGATCACATGTGAGAGAGAAGTTTGAAAATATTAGATAATGAACCTACATACTGTTAATATTTTATCAACAAAATGTTTAAAAAATATATATCAGTATATCACACAAAATGCAACTTACACTAATTAATGTACATTAAAAATCATAAAATTTAGACCCATCATTCGCTACGCTAGCTATAGCTATTATATAGCTATTAGCTATACTAAAATCAGAAAATTGAGACCCATCACTATACCTGAGATTTCTAAAAAGATGATCCATAAAAATGGCACACCCGTTTATTGGATGAGTACAGCTGTCTGGTAGGATATCATGTGTGTTTTTCGTATGTGAAAATCTAAATATGTAAAAATAGATATAGCAAGGTGACATATATACAGAACACGTAAGCAGTGTATATCACCAGCAAGTTCACAGCTGACACAACTGAACTAACATATTTTCATCATGCTGTCCGTAACTTTCAAATACCTGTCAGCATTCAACATTTTAGACCACACCAAAGATACCTGATAAAACATCTTACAGTCACCGCATGCACATGTACTTTCAACATGCCCTTTTTCATTTTGTAGATAAATATTTTTAATTAGACATAATATTGATACTTTTTGTGCTTCCACATATTCTTAGTTTATTCTTCATTGAGAAACTTTAAAAGCAAATTAAGAATTCGAATTATCACCACCTATGATATCATGCTTCATACAAGTGTAATCAGTTTGGGGTGTAAAGCAAACAATGTTAATGTCCTGAATAATCTTCAATCTGCACAACCTCTCAAATAAGCCCCTTTATTTACACACGCCCATTGGTAAACTGACGTATTCTAGAGCAGTAGATAAGGAGTCCTACATATGTAATGTCATAACGTTCTCATACTTTGTGATCTCCCCCATGTAAAAAAAACACGTTTGCAAAATGAAATCAAGAAATATTGCAATCACATGGTAATAAACATATTATAGACATCAATTATTTTAGTAAACAATATAATTCAAGTCATACAAAAATGATATTCACACAAATACAATTAAGTTGTTTTTAAGATGGACCTCTCATAGAGAGTGCCTATAATAGTTAATCAATCCCACTGTACAAGAAATATTATACATGTGTATCATTTAAAGGGTCACTCTGCATGATGCGTATGGTAATTATCACACCATTTTTGTACAACAAGACCTCCATATTTGTCCGACTTTGACATATTAAGTATTCACCTATTGTTGATTTTAGATATAAATTCTGAAGAATAAAAAAATGTTCCAGACCAAAAACTGCCCTAAATCATCTCACAGACATATTGCACGTGCTACAAGCGCAGCAGACTGGCTTACCCACGAACATTTTGTATGAATTACATTGGTAATTAAAAGTCATTTCAGTGCGCATGTATTAATTAACTTCCTTCCATAACCCCGCTCGCACGTGGCAGCCAATCACCACCTGCATCTTCCACTGACCACTGACCTCTGCACCTAAGCTCCGCCCACCGCACTTCAGGCACTGACCACCCTAGCTGCCGCCGTCGTTGCCCGGCAGTTTACAGGCCCAAGCCGGCCTGGCAACAATTTAATCTAAATAATTTAAATGTTGTAGTCTAAAGTAATAAAATTATGTCAAACTGCGTCTTCATTTTCTAATAAATCACATACTCAAAGCTAATCTTAATCAAAGCTCTGTAATGCCATTTCTTTATTTTCTCCAAGAATGGGAACCCCGGGACTCAACGGGAAAGCAGGGCGAACTTGGCAGAGACTATAGACTGGAAACCATGCAGAACATTTAGATATACTCCGCATAATTTGAAAGGCATCTGTGACATGTATAGGAACCAGGTACATGTACATGTTTCAACCAGGCTTTGACACTGAGTGGAATGTTGACTTCCGGTTCGCATCGTGTTAGCCATTTTTTGTGGCATTTAGTGATCAAGAATTTGCAAGCCATGACATATGTCACTCTCATTATATGTAAATGTATATGAAGAGCAGAATTTGGCCAAGATTGCATTGATGACAATCTAAGTATAGCGTTGTTCACAGTGATGACGCAACAGAGCAACGTAACATACAGTATGTCAAAAACAAGAAATTTTAACAAGTCATAATTTCCGTATTCGAATTCGACCAGGCGTGTGATCCAACACTATGCTTTGAGCCTTGAAATTGTACCACCACGTGAAATTGTACCAGTACAATTTCTCATAAACTTGAATTTGTACCACTGCCGTGAAATGGTCCCAGTACGATTTCGAGTTGATGCAAAATTGTACCATTTTGACATTGTTGCCTTGAAATTGTTCAGGGAGCATTGCACTTTCCCTAAATATGATTTTGTGATTGGTGGGGATGAAGTAATTAATAGGTAGAGGCAATTGGGGGTAGATAGGACACTGGGTGTAGATGGGACACTGGGTGTAGATGGGACACTGGGTAACATGGGACATGTCAGTTTCATTCGACACTAGTTTTTTTTTATTTATTTTTTTTTATTTTTTTTTGCCCTGTCATGCTTTGCAGTGACAAATCAATCTTTTACCGGTCAGGATATTTCATTCACTCACGAAATTCAAGAAAGTGGGAATAAGCGAAGGTAGGTGAAATTCAAGAAAGCGGGTAGAAGAGAATGCAATCAATATGCAATCAATTTAACAATCATATACACAATACTTATACACCATACTTTTAAGTGAGACATTGGACAGAAACCAATATTTTACTTTCAAAACATCTTACCACAGTCAGTCCAGCGATTGATCCAGGATTTGAAGCGGCGCAGTGCTTAGGTAGACTACTTTTTATTGTGTTAGTAAAATTTACCTGGAGACCATGGACTTTTTATGGTATGGTCATATACGGTATTACTTTTAAGTTAGAAGTATGCTTTCTAATGCTGGCCCCAACCATGTCCTTATATTCTACCACGATTATCCTCGTAGATGAGGCAATACAACAATAAATTTAATTCTATAGTGTGCTAAAGACGTCATTATAAACAATCATTATTGTTTGCACAATGCAAGAGGAAGTATGACAGCTTATTACCGTGAGAATCAAGTGATAGTTATCACGTTTCTTCTTTCATCAAGGCAATGTCAAGAAACTACTTTTTCCGGATTACAGTGAAATCTGCATTTTTCTTTTCTCTCTTTTGCGCCCTATAATTTAATATGGATCATTGTAAATATCATGTTTAGCTTCTTTTTTTTTTGTTCTTTTTAATTTTACGGTTATTTAAAAAAAAACACTCTAAAACGCGCGTTGTGGTAAAGACTGATGAAAGGAATATATACATTGTGCATCTGACTGATTGATTGTCGTGCCGTTTGTTTTTAGCATGTGGTTGAAATTTATGGGATTTGGTAAGTGTATTTTGTTCCTCCAGCAGTTTTATTGTCCAAAATGTGCACAGTATTTAACATCATTGCACACAGAAGAAAACTGTGGGCAGCTTTGACCATTCCCGATGAAGACTTTACATGAAGTTTCCGAACAGTTTCTGCAATGTCAATGTCTATACCCTGACTACCATGACATAATATATGCATGTTATAATTGTATATAGGGTATATATTTTGTATCTATTTTGTATGAGCTTTAAGTTTGAAAAATAAAGTTGTCATTTGTCGTTTGCCATCATTCAATATGACTTGGAATAAAGAAGGTTCGTTCAACTGTCGCACTTAGCTCTCCTGTGGTGGGCGGTGTGGGGTGCAGTGAATAGATTTTGGGTGAGCAATTAGTAGTGTCACGTAATATTTCATACGTCAGAAAAAAGCGTTTTAAAAATTGGAGCTCTTACACCATACAGATTTGAGCACAGTAACATGAATGCGAATTCATGAAAGCCTCATCTTCTGAACAGTGAATCAGTGATGATGAAACATGGTTATCACAGCAGATGCACAAACCTTTTTGTACTTGACGAATGTGGCAAAAAAAAGTTGACCCTATTGTGCTATGTCAACATGACATTGTAGGCATGACAAAGGGGGAACTGTTATAAGGTGATACGTGGGATCAAATAGAACTGGGTTGAAAGGTGTGTTATTTCTTCAGAACCAGGACTTTAGATGGCGTACGTGTTCGCTCTGCACTGTTGTGTGTGCGTGTCAAATAAACAATAACATAAAAGGTGACATTCATATCTAATTGGTGTTAAACAAAAAAGAGGATCCTTAGAATGTGGTGTTAGATAGAATTTGAATAACAACATCAATGCGGTGACATCTGGTGACCTTACAATGTACTTAGTTGTACACACATTTCTGATTTATGGATGTTGTTTGAATGAGTGCACAGCTGTATATGTAGTTTTATCTTTGCTATTTTGCTGGGTTTTATGTTTGCGTATAGCTGTTCATTATTGGCTGTTGTTTTTACTCAATTTGATTATACAAAGATGTGTAACACATTCCTTCAGGTCACCAGGCATGATATTTCAAACACAGAGTAAGAAACAGCATAATATGCATTTATTTGAATATGAATGGTCGATATTTTGACAATGGTACATGACGGTAGTGTTTGATATTTTATGGATGGGATTCATAGAACTGATACGATGATTTAACTCTTTGTTATTCTCTAGTTTAGATTTCAATAAAACATTCTCAGCTTCAACTATTGAAAATAATTAATGTTACCGTACTCCAATATAGGAACATACCAAGAATTAATTATATAGCTACCTATTGGAACCTGTCATTTTGTCTTTGGCAAGACTTTCGCTCTTCTCTCAAGAGCTTCATCAGGCCTAATGAAAAAGATCCTCTCACTGGGTCACATTACCACCATGGATTAGGCGATCATGTGACAGCAGAGCTGTGTACATTGGGGGCAAGTCGTAGCCAGTGTCGCGGTTCATCAGGGTTGGCGCTGTCTGATTTCAACAATGGCCTCACGGATCATCCTGCGCAGCTCCAGTTCCTCACGTGCTACCACTTTAAAGTCACTAGGGCTGTTCTTGTGCCCTGTATCCTTGATGTGGTTCCCAATTGCTGTTGGAACACGTTTAGGGTTCAAACGTTCCTTGACTCTGGTGCTCAGGGTCCTGCATGTCTCCGCAACATATGTATCCTGACACTGAGGGCAGTTGACTTCATAGATGATGCCACACTTGGCACTGTCTGAAGACTTGTCCTTGGGAGAATGTAGCATTGACTTTATGGTGTTCACAGGCTTATGGTATGTACTGATCCCATGTTCTCGGAAAATGTCGCTTCGTTGGAGACGTCTTCTGTGGGGGTATTTTCCTTGGGCTTGGGTAATCTGAAGATCCATGGCTGGTATCCATTGTCTTTAAGAACTGCTTTCACATGGTCTCTCTCTCTAACCTGGTCCTCAGGAGTGGTCACTAGGTTGTTGGCACGATGGAGCAAGGCGGGTACAACTGATCGCTTATGGTCCAGATGGTGATTGGATTTAAAGTTTAAATACTGATCAGTATGGGTATCTTTATGGTATACCTCGACCGTTGTTGTGGCATCATCACTGATCTTGATGCACGTGTCCAGGAACGGAATCTTAAAGTCCACTTCCGGATCGTTCGTAAACTTGATGGTAGGGTCTAAGCTGTTTATGTGTTCCTAAACGTGTTCCAACAGCAATTGGGGACCACATCAATGATACAGGGCACAAGATCAACCCTAGTGACTTTAAAGTGGTAGCACATGAGGAACTGGAGCTGCACAGGAAGATCTGTGAGGCAATTGAAATCAGACAGCGCCGACGCCGGATGAACCGTCACACCGGCTACGACTTGGCCTCTGTGTACACAGCTCTGCTGTCACATGATCGCCTAATCCATGGCAGTCATGTGACCCAGTAAGGGGATCTTTTTCATCAGGCGTGACGAAGCTCTTAAGAGAACAGCGAAGTCTTGCCAAAGACAAAATGACAGGTTCCAATAGGTAGCTATATAATTAATTAAATATTTATATAATGGAACCCAATATAAGCTTACATTCTGTGATACCTATAATGATTGACTGAGAATAAAATGCTATAGGTGTCTTGAATTTGAGACGTTTCTTAACAGCCAGTGATGGTAATAAATAACACATTGACCATTACAACATATTGGTCCCAATAAGAATAATTCACAATAAATAAATATAATTTATATATGTGTGTTTTCTAGTGCTTGCGGATACATTTTCAAACTTCTCTCTCTCACCCTAACCTTAGGGTTGTTGTATATTGTATAACCTAAGCTTAGGATTGTTAAACCTGTCTTCAGCTATAGCTATCGTTGGTAGAAATATGCTTGCCAAAAAGATGTGTGAGAGAAATAAGTTTGAAAATATGATTCAATTATGCATGAACACGTTATGATTCCATGGTATAATAATACTAGTAAATATATATATACACAACATAGTAATATACATAGAAGTATATGTATACGGTTTAACCATACCAAAGAGCATACGTACTTAATATATTAACAAAAATTATAAATCTGCTCATATTTTTTAATTCTATTTTACAGTTTTATATAAAGAACACTGTGTTCCAACTCACATTATGTGTAGTCATCACTGTGAATGGCAATAACAAAGACCTTGGAAAAATGCAAAATAAAGAGACCTATATGGTCCATATTACTACATTTATTCTACATTTATCATACCTTGAAGTGTTGAATGCACGAGAATTTCCCAAGAACAAAATTAAAAATAATTGCCATAAAGAACATTTATTAACCTGTTCTATTCTTCTATCTCCTCTCACATTCGAATATCTTAACCTGCAATGTTGTATGGTATACATAGCTAAACATTTTTTTAAAGATATTAGGATAACTGGATCCCATCTACAGATCTAGTATCATTGTCAGCAGCATATAGATGATCTATCATTATAAATTCTGTCTGCAGGCTCCTGATGAAACATGACCATCAAGTAACACAACAATGATATCATGCATCGGTCAGGTGAGACTGAAATCACTAAGTATACTGTTACAAGAATACACGTTGATGGTGACAGTCTCCCGGTAGTTTTCTAGCTTCTGTAGTCTCTTGTAGAGTCTGACTTAATTCAAAATGAACTAGAATAATGCAAGGCAGTTCTCAGAGTCTGCTACAAACGTTCAATAATTACAAGAAAACCAAACAATGCTGAACGTTCCATCTTCAGCAGCATCCCAACGACTTTAAGAATAAATGTTCAGATAGTTTCTGAAATTGTCTAGAATGCTGAAGAAACTGGATATTTTCGCCAAGATATAGGCATAGAATTCGTATATCCAACAGTCCGATATAAACATCACCAAATGAAAGGAATCGTATTCGAGCTGCCTTAAAATATGTAATGGGTAGAGTAGTATACATTCTTGAATAAACTAGAATGCGCCTGCTGCACATTGGTGATGTGTACGTAAGTCAAGATCAGTCTAGAATAATCTAGAGTAGTGCTGTCTGTACAGTGGTGGTAGGGTCTGCTGACATGAAGGACGGGGTGGACATCCGCTTCATAGTGGCGCTGACAAGGCTGGTGCCCGTGCCCCTGAAGATTCGGGCACGCAGGCGCAGTGGCCACTTCACCACGGCGCGCACTCCACACATCAGTACCTGCAATGGTATATACACAAGAAATACGGGAAATAATGGACAGGAATATGGTATAATAGTATTTTTGGAGCAAATATTGTTATATTGAAAGTAATACTGATTAGTATTGAAACATATTGAATAAAGACTTTTTGGACCAACAAGTATTTGTATATTTTAAGCAATTTTAGATCTTAAACACACCAGAAATATGAAACATCAAATGAAATTAAAATATTACTTTCATGGGGAAAGGATTGTGATATCCTAGATTGGGGGCGTTCACAATTGACGTCAACCACTTCTTGGCACATTCTGACACCCCCACCCCCTCAACCCTTACTCAACTTTCTTCAACTTCATTGCTGTTCAAAACTGTTTCAAGTACGACTGCAATTAAGTGCATGACGTTGTGTATTATATATTTCGTAGATTTTCACAACATTGCAAGTACAACAAAGTGTATGAATGTTTTTTCCCATAGTGTAAGAAGGTTCTCATATATTTCATAGCGGTGATGTTTTTGTATTGCCTGCTGTGGTTTGCTATATCAGACACTAACCCCAGATGTGATGTGAGACGTAATTGTTTTGGCCTACATTTGAGAAACAGGTTGATATTTAGATGCATATCTGATAAGTTATACATTTTATCCGTTCCTCTGCACAACGACAAACTGGAAGACTCAGGGGACAGTTTCTTTCAATCGAAGCAACCTTTCAGGTTGTATATATGCCCATCCACTGGCATTGATCGAAATTGTATGTGTTTATGCAAATATACATCATAATGTACTTAAAAATTACACCGTATTCAACATGAACTGATCCTAAAATGGGACAGTACCATATGGATTAAAGTTTATCCCGATGCATCTGTAAATTAAGATTTATGGTGGAGATCATTACTCTTAGGATCATGAGAGCTAGTTGATAACAGTTTAGCATCAATGAGAAGTCTAATCTTTACCAAATACAATGTGCAAATAACAACCAACAATAACACGTACATTAGTCCAAACGCATAAGGAAGTATATAGTGAAACTACTTGTTAAAGGAAACACCGCAGCCAAAAATGTTTAACACATAATTATGTTGCTTCTTCATTGGGTAAATTTTTCTACACGTTCATGACCATTTTCCATTGTTTCTTTTAAAACATGTTGTGGGACTGAGAGTAATTGCATTGGCTCAAAGGATTTGTATTAATATGTTTTCATTTAATGGCAATCGTGGACAGGATTAAAAATGACAAGCATTAAGTTTACATGTAGGCCAAGGACTTAGTTAGATAATGCATTCAGTTTCAGTTTGACCCTGATGTCAGTCACCTCGACTGCGCCTCGGTTTCAGACATCTGGGTCAGACGTGTCTGCAGGTTCTTAGTTTAATATCCACCTCAACTTCATGCACTATCTAGTATATACATCATCATTGATTCATATATTTAGATGGCAGCACTCAAACTGCTGGCAAATCCCAAGCAAAACAATCACCATTGAGCTTTAAAACGTGGGTACCTAGGTCAATATCATCTATGGATTTACTCTATATGGCACTGGCGCGGTTCGTACCTTGCGGGCCTCGTGGAGCCTGAAGATGTAGATGACCGGGTCAACCACGAACACGAGATAGAGCAGCAGCACCACCACGGCCAGCACCCACGACATCACCTGCACGGGGCAATGAGAAATGGTAAGAAATAGGTTTCAAACCATTGATTCAGTGTCATTGAAGCTATTAGCTTAGAATGAACACCCTAATCAGCGTGACGGGCCATGAGTGTCTGCCGTTACCATATAATAACCATCCAGTATATCTTATACATATATTACAAAAGCAATAAGGCAAGAAAGGCTGGAGTACTTATAATTATTCACCACAGTGTGATTGACAAACTCTCTGTACAGTGAACGCCCTGATTGACCGACCTTTTGCCCAAAGTGCCTCTCGATGACAGTGATGAGCATCATGCCCACGAGCGGCAGCGGCAGACGACACACGATGCTGGCCACGCACAGACACGAGATGGTCACGAACGCCTCCGTCTTCACGCGCGACACAGACGACGACGACGACGACGCGGAGACGGTGGCGACGGCGGCAGGGGGCGAGGGAGGAGACGTCGCCGACACGGATGACTGCACGTACAGAGGTGTACTGTTACTCATTAAGTTCAGTGTAAGTATTGACATAGTATAAGAGCAAGTCTTGAGAATCGTACCACATAGTCATTGTCGGGACTTGAACCCTGAACCACCACCACAACTACTTAGGGGGTACCTAGTCAGGCTGGAAAGTGGGGAATACATCTTAATGTTTTGTTTCAAGTTCATTGTTCTTTTTGCAATACAGCCATACTTGTAAATCGAGGGTTTTTTCTAAGTGTTGAATTGAAGGCGCGGAGAACGGGTCGACACTGAGGAGTGATAAGTGGGTACTGGCGAGTTATTGGCAAATGAACATGAATACAGTAATGGAATTCATGAGTGTGAACGTTTCTGATTCCTTACTTTTGATTTAGTTTTCATTTGTATCTACGAATGTTTAATACTTTGTGGGTTACTCTGAGTGCGTGGGTGATTTTGCGCGTGTGAGTCCGAGTGTGCGTGTAAGTGTTTTTCTGTTGTGCTTTCTCAAATTCTCCCCTTTTAAAATCAAAGGACTGAGAGTCCTGAAAAGCCGGGATTTAGAATGTTATGCGGCTGGGAGTGCATAGTAAAATTTTCTTCAAATGCAGTCAGTAGAAATATAAAACAGTTGGCAACACATTGTCTACCCCTAGATAGATGACTAAATACAATTCTATCATTCCGTGCAAAAATCACCGCCAATAACCCACGCTGATTGGTCAATCTCCGTGCTCAATTTTGCGATGGAAAACACGCTCCCAAAAAAAACCCACGGCGCTAGTCTAATCTCCTCACAATATCAATACAGCCGCTGACGACAGCAAGGCGCGTAGCGTGTACGGAGCGCAACAGTTTAGACTAATGCCTCCGCGTGCTCAAAACTGTAGGAATTGACGTCTCCGCGCGCTCAAAACAAACGAAATTGACTTGAATGTTGAATGTTATAATATGATTTATTTTAAAATAAAATGGATTTTAGTCATGATAGAATGATGATTGACCACTCGATTGTCGTGTCAATCGCAAAATTGAGCATGCTGACGTCTGATTTGACACTCCAATCTCGTGGTCAATTCCTACAATTCATCCCCTTGATGATAGTCAGCACTGCATAACACTTTATAACCCATCCTATTTGTCTTTTTCTAGCTTATGGTGAGTCATAAGGCAAATACTAGTCTAGCACAATCATTTCATTTTCTCTAAAAATACTTCTTATCTGTGTACATAACTGTGTCAGGACATAATAAAGCAGAGTTCTTGTTGGTCTAAACTTGTAGTGGGACAATTGGCCCCTTGGTGAGGCAAATCAATGGGTCAATTCTGTACTTGATGGGCCAATATTTTTGCGGTAAATTTTGACCATGAACAGTTTCAATAAATAATATTTAAAAAGATAACTCCAGTGCTCACTTTTATGCTGAGTAACCATGACTTATAGTGAAATAAAGTACAATGGTTTAAGTAATGTTTTTCATATTTTATTTATTCACACATCATAAGGCGGCAGTAATATTTTATGAGCATTTCCAAATCATTGATCTTAATTCAAGAACATTTGTTTCATTTTGAATAATATTTAACATGCATAGGCAGAAAAAATAACATCAACATGCATCACTTACTACAAATCTGTCTGCACATTGCAGAGTGGGTAAAACGATTATTTTTGATAACTGTAAGCGCATTAATGGCGGTTTTACCCGCTGTTGCTAACGCTTTAAATAACACGGCGTATTAATTTTGATGGCTACGATGTTTTCCCAGCTCATTAACATCGGCGATTGTCGGCCGCTTTCAGTTTCATTGATTAAATATTCAAATTGGGCACTAATTTCAGCGCAGATGTGCTTATAGTAAACGTAGTAGGCGGTGGAGAGGGAACACAATGGAACGCCTACGACGGCTATAAAGCTCGAGACTTCTGCGAAGCTCGGCTTTAATAAAAACGACGATAAACAAGTCAGACAATTTGTGTGCACTGCGAGCAGATGACTCTGAGTGTTGTCAAAATGCGTAGTAAATACATGAATGTACATCAATCACCCAATAATTGTTTTTAAAAAAAACAACAACATGATATTTTGTATATTTCTCAGAACTGCTGTGTGTTAGACATACATCGACAGTATTTACGCTCCAGCCTGGCAGTCACGAATTCCAAAGTTTTTACCGTGTTGTACGAGACCGGAAATATATTGATGGAAATACTTGGCTATTCTACCGTTGTAAAGAAACTATGTTCAGATCAAATAATGTGACAACAAATAACAGCTACAATACCACAACTGAATCGGTGTCAATATTCTGGATCTGTCAGACACTAGCATAAAAGCTACGTACGCTCGTAAAATCAATTCTCAAGGAAACACCATGTCACACGTCACGTGATTACACACCTGCAAGGGTAAAACATTGCGACTGCCCATACAAATGTACGGGAGCTTTTCCGTTTTTGACATGATATTTATATAGTAAATGGAGTGTTCATTAAGTATTGGGGGTACTTTTCATATATCGGGTGGTGAAATTTATATATCCTCCCTATGATGATATTTCAAACTTTTTTATCCTCCCCCTTTTAAAGCCACCCCTCACCACCACCACCACCCACCCGAACACACACACACACACACACACACACACACACACACACACACACACACACACACACACACACACACACACACACACACACACACACACACACACACACACACACACACACACACACACACACACACACACACACACACACACACACACACACACACACACACACACACACACACACACACACACACACACACACACACACACACACACACACACACACACACACACACACACACACACACACACACGAAACATAGCAAAACAAAACTCTAGGATGATCAAACAGAACAAGGACATAGCATAGACGCTAGCAAGTGCCGAAAATGCTACTGAATCACTCCTCATAACATTTGGCATGGGTCATAATCTCGATCATGACATTATCACAGATCATACGGTCCGGGACCTTCCATTATCGCTGCTGTAACTAAATATTCTGTGTACCCCTGTTTTAACATACAAAACTAATTATTGCTTAAATGTGTGTTTCTTGTCACCCTCAGCCCGCTCCCGCCCTTCCTAACATGATCCACCTTTCTCTTTATGCACACCACACCGCCATGACTTTGGAGGTGATACTCACAAACTCCGATGTCACCTCCAACAATTCAAACAAGCTACAAACATAGCATAACTTTCCATTAAGATCACCTCTAAAATGAGACCATTGATTTACTATGCCTATGGTCCGAAACGTTCCTAAAGACACTACCACAAACCTCCATATACGAACTACCTCTCTAGTGTAATCAGTTTGTGACTGTGGTCTTAGAGACGTTCTGCTGTACTGACCAGGGTGGTGTTGGTGGATGTGTTGCTACCGCTGCTACTGCTCTGGGTCTGTAGGCGCCGCAGCTTCAAGTACACGATGAGATTGAGCACGATGCAGAGCAGCGTGGACGACATGTACACCACCATCCAAAGCACCATCTCCACCTGCTCAACAGAAATAGGTGTAGGGTCAGACAGACCAAAATCTTGAACCCCAATACGTGTTGTTACCATTGTTCATTCTCACATTGTCTTCTCACAGGCGTAATTCTAAAAACGCAAGTCGAATTATCTGTTGCTCCAAGTATTTCTCACCCCTTACCGCGCAGTAAGAATTCGTGCATGAACATTTCTTACTGTCTGACTGGTGCTTTAAGCCTATTGAACAAGTACGCTTTGCGCCAACACTAGCTATCACACATCTCAACATTCAATGTCACTATATGCGATTTACAGTGTACTTTCCATATGCTCAGTCTACTTAAAATTCACACCCATCCTCAGTACCATCTCCACATGCAGCAGGGCTAAACTTTGTGGATATGCTAGCATTGTATCATCACTTTATATCATACCATTTCACCTGTATGTGGTATGCAGCATGCCACCTTCCATACGCTCAGCCGACTGTACAACCATACCATCTGATTGCCATTCTTGTCACCCTAGATTGACTTTCTCAACTCCCGTTGAGACATGCATCACATTGAAACCGTAGTGCATACGGCTTAGCACTCGCACAAGGGTTCACTCACCTGACATTTGCCTACTTAATGTGTGGTGACAAGGAATTGAAATCTACGACTGGTCACTTGTCGAGCCCCCTACACCCACCCACCTACAGAAGCTATTTTTCACCAATGGTTACATTAGTTATCGAGCACATCATTGCCAAGACGGTCCTGTTTCCATAATCAGAGAATCATCATAACCGTAACCGTCACATTAATGTGGTCTGCACACTTTAGTAAGTTTCATATTTATTTGGTTCGTGCATTTCTGTTGTTGATGTACATCAATGCAAAGTTGCCCACAGGTAACTACATTGTAGACTCTAAATGGCAAGTTGTAGCGCATTCACTCTATGTCTAATGCACCACCACTCTCAATTATATTCTCATGAGCACCATACATAATCAAAGAAAATTTGAACACTTTAGTGCACTTAGATTCCAGTCCAATTCTATTTCAATGTCATCATTAATACTTTATGATGTTGTAGTCAAAAACGGAAATTAAATTTCTTTGGACCCCACACAACCAACGCATGACTCGTTCAACTTAAAAGGCATATGGAAATTGATAAAAAGTCCTTAATATCAAAAAGCTAAATTAAATCAAATCAAAATTGCGCAATTTTTAGGGTATACCTGGGTTTCACATGTGTAGTATATTAAAACGCAAGCCCTATTTCATATGTTTAAAGAAATGCGATTTTGAAATTTTGAAATCATCTTTCACTGAATTATTTTGATGTCAAATAGTGTGAACAGGAGATTGTCGCATATAAAAATGGTACTACTGTAGTTTCTCTCCATAGAGATCATGTCCTATTCTAGACCACGTTCTTTTCTTTCTTTTTTAACACAATGTGTCTTGTGTCTACAATGCACGTGATTTGCTATCGAGAAATGCATCACTCTTTGAACCATCAAGTAAAGCGACACGTGCGCCTATAGTCACGGCTGTGAATGCATCATAAGGGTGATTACGAGTAGAAATGCCAAAGAGCAGCCGACTTCTACTTTGTATTCTATTTACAGAGGGCTGCCTGAGCCGGGAGCCACCCACTGATTTCCGGCACAAATGCCACCACAAATTACGAGGGGATTAATTCTCGTCTGGAGCCCGAGACACGACGGCAAATGACAGAGGACGCAATCAGGCGCCGGGAACAGTGCTCCGTGCAGATTGCACCACGACAAAAGATACATTACACAAATGCATAGAAGGTTGCTGCAAGGGGTAGGTGGTCTTAATGACTGTAACTGTTAGCCCCTGTTTGTAATCTGACATTATGCCTGGCGGCCCTCTGTCTGTCTATCTGCCTGTCTGCCTACCGGTCTGCATGTATGCCTGCCTGGCTGGGTGGCTGTCTGCCTGTCTGCCTGTCTGCCTGTCTGCCTGCCTGCCTCTATGTATTTATTACCTCTCTACTTGCATGCATTGTCTGCCAAGCCATCTTGTCATGTCTGCTCGCGTGCATATATCTTGTAATTTTCCCTATCCCCTATTTCACATAGACGATGGTTGAAGATGGTTGGACGATGGTCCAGAAGATGCCAAAAGCTTAGTCTTATTTCGATGTGAATCGTGTGTGATCTGGCCTCAACTTTGGACTGACCTGACTGGTTTGGGAGGGAAGGGCGTGATTCTGGCTGGTTCTGTGTCTTTCTGCTTAGCTGTGACCCAGCCTGCTGCTTTCAGAGGATGTATGGTCGACAGATGAAACCGTAAACTGTGCAGCCAATACAATTTCAATCTGAAGCAATGGCACCATGAAAACAAAAACATCTGTTCCAACAGTTGGGTGGTTGTTCACGAAATGACACACATCTGCCTGGTTCTGGCCCAAAAATTGCAAAAATTGTTATCATTCTCTGGAGACGTCATTTGTTCGGCGTTTGGGCTCGCGTTATGGACTATTGAGTTGTTGGTCTGGATCATCTGTTTGGTTATCTGGGTCGTCTGGAGGGCTAACTTGATCATCGTAGGGCCTTTCTTCTTAAAGGTGGCTTTGCTGACGATTTTCAAAAAGATGTTCCCGTGTTATGGTGTGCACTTTCCGAATGGTGCATTAAGTCTGCCTTTCCAGCTAGTCCATAAAGAAGGTCGCAGGCCGTTATCACAGACGATTCAATCGCTATCATAATCTATGTGAAATTGGGGGGGAGGGGCAAATCTGAATTTTTGGCAATCCTATAATCTATTCATGAGAGAATCTGTGCAGTAGGGCTGATATGTTGATTTATACACAGACTGTAACTACTGTTATTTTTTTCCTTTGCATGCACGGCCCATGCCTGAGCCTAGTCCCCCAACAACACTTGAACAAACTAGAAACCACGGCCATATTACTATAGTATGTAGTGTTGGAAGCTAACTAAACCCTATGCGACACACATCGGGATGCGAATGTCATCTCCTCCATTCTCGATCACATTTTAACGTAACTAAAAGAATGATACAAAAAACATCTACTCTTCAAACTCTTTCTATTAATGACAGTCCCATTACCCTACAGCAGAGAATAAGACGTGAATAGTTCCTGAGCGTGATTACAATTAACGGCGACGATACATTTCAGTGCCTGTATGGATCCCACTTAACCGTTGACCTGGTGTGTTAGCATAACAAGGTCCCCTTATTGATGGCACCGACGCTTGACCGTATTCATCATCTATCATTATATCGTCTGGAGACACATGGATGTCACCAATGCTCAGTAGCAATACTACAGCTCATTAGTAAGATTGATGATGTACTAAATATTGGCTGCCATTTGAACTGACCTGTAACTGTCTGATTACAGTGGACGTCTATCAAGTAGACGTACCTCAAGTGGTCTTATTAAAGGAGAGAAGGTCATATTATGGGCGCTCATGTTTTTCTAATCACGGTTTGTGGTCGTGAGAAACGGTCTTATTATAGAGGTGGTCTCTTTATAAATTTGTTCCCAAAGGGAGGTTCATTGCAGTTGGATCGTGCTATTTCTATGGCTTTTGCACGTCTTTGCATATCTCTAGAGTCAAAAGCCAATTGGACTCTCTCTATAGCCGGAATGCTGCTCCTGTGATACTATGTCGTGGGCATAACAATTCATTAGTGCTGCAGCCTATACATTGTAAATTGTTTGTGAGTTATTTAGAGCACACGCAATGTGATAATCATCAACCCCATACGATACAAGATTATACCAGGCTTCTTTGGTTATTATCATATATCTTATATATCACATTACAAATGCCAGTGCTCAGACTAATTTCTGTCGGTTAGAAATCTCGATCAACACGTATTCATGCATCATATTTCCTGTCAAAAGTATATCAATCTTCAATAAGTGAGCTCCGCCAGATGAGCGTAAAACATGTAAATGAAAATCAATCAAACTTGCCCTTCATAAGTGTAGATGTATTACACAAAACACGAAACAACCGATACGATGGTCACATACAATAACACCTCATTGGGAAAGTGGAAGTTCGGTTTAAGGTGAAAGGTTACTTAATTTTGATCATTTCCATTTACTCAAGGTATATTTAAGATAGTTGTATACGCACCACATACACTAGTGTTGTAACTTGTAAACCACTCTGCAATATATGTTTTTACAAGAAATATTTTGAAGTGATTATTTAACAAAAATGTGTACAAAATTTCAGGAACATAAATAGAAAGTTAGCGACAATATACCTACTTCAAACAAGAGGCTTCATCCACTAAAAGTTATCTAACTCGACCAAATTGACTTGAGTGTAACTGTTTACATTGAGGATTATTTGTCCAAATTTATAAGGCTATATGATATATAGCTAGCTACATGATATATAGCGTGTGATGAGACTCGAACCCTTTACCATTACCATTGCACAAGTACGCAAGACAGGAGCATAAAACCTTTCGGACATCCTGACAGAACTAAAGTATCTGCCATTCCAACTGAAACTGTTAATGAGCCTGTATTGCCGTACGTATATGTGTTTAATGAAATGTATGACCCACGTGTTTAGTATTGGTCATACATACATATCAAACAGAACCTCCAGATATAAGCACCTCTATATAAGGACATCCTCTAGGATAAGACCTATTCTCGCAACAGACCCAAACCAAAACACCAACCCCAAAATGAATCTCCATATTGAGACATCTCGCTCCTGAGACCACTTGGTGCAACACACCCGGGCAATTGCAGATCCTGGATTTTTGGAAAAGGGGGAGGGGGCACACTTAAGGGATTTCATGGATTTCATAACCGCAATCGATAGCGGACGTTTAAAAAAACCTATGAACAGGAAGGATTTTGGTGGGGAAAGGGGTGGCGGGTGCCCCCTCCACACCCCCACCCACCCCCACCCCACCCCCACACCCGGATCTCCCTATGCCCGGGTGGTCATACTAAAGAGACATTCTACTTATAGGAGCCCACCTTAGAGATGAGTATGAGCCTGGCGAAGGCGGCGTGGAGCGGCAGGAAGGAGAGGGCGGCGAGCACGGCGACGGGCACGGCGATCTGCAGCGCGGCCACCAGCCACACGCCCAGCAGCACGCAGTAGATCTGCAGCAGACGACAGCGTGCTTGGTTTGTAAATGTAAATGTGTGTGGTTTATATATAGTCTTGGTTGAAGTTTTGCTTTCACGACTTTACCCTTTACACCATGGCAGGTCATTGGCCCACTTATTGATCTTCAATTGATCATTTCTTATATGCTTGCATCGGCTTGGCAACAGCTTGCATTCACCGCACAATGCTAATCACCCACACCATCAATCACTCACTCTTTCAACCCAATGACCTGTACACAGTTAGCATGTAGGCGACACGGAGCAGTGTGCGACTGCTTTAGGGATGAGTTTGCTCAACACCCACCACCAGACCCGACTGGTAATCGAACCCACGACCTTCTGGTCACGAGTCCAGCTCGATATCCACTCGGCCACAGAAGCACACTCGGCATGCTGGGAAAACACCACTTGTACCATGACTTTGTACAACAAATAAGGGTCTCTTCTAGCACACTCATCTCAGTTTCGACCAGCGATTCTGAAGTGAGCGTATATATACGATAGTCAATGTTTTAAAACTGAGTCACTGTTAAAAATTGAGACCACTTGAGAAGGTTACTTCAATACTGCACCCTTGCAGTACCTCAGAAGTGTTGTATAAACCCACGCACAGGTGGAAATTTTTCAGTATGCCAAGTACACCTTTTCAAAAACGTCAGCTCTAGCTTCTAGCCTGTTCAGCCTGCCTTACACATAGGCGAATTCCCTCTACGTACACTGGTTAATAACGTTTGGTTAAATGTCGTTACAAATACAAGTTGTATTAGTAGGTATGTTGCGTCATCAGGCCATACACGTATAAGCAACAGTTCGTTTGGCTTATGGTAACTCAGCGCAACATACACTTTATTAAACAAGTTCATTAGCTATGTATTTGATACAATATATTTCAAGAATTCATCTTAACAATAGCTAATTATTGGATTTTATACCTCTAATATTTCGATGACTATCAGTCCATCTAGTTCACAGAGAGATAAGCAAGGGGTAAACATAGGAAAGTCCTGGAGGCTATCAACATCAGAGCCAAAGGAGCAAAGCTAAATCGAAATGACGGAGTTGAGATCCCGGATGCGTACCTACCCTTATTGAGGGAGGAGGGGGCAGCCAGGGGGACTAAGCACTGAACCACATTCCTTCGGGGTTGTTTACTTCCGAGTAAATTAACCCGTTTCTGTGAACAAGATTGACTTATAGCCATAGATATATTTGAGGTATAAAATCTAATAATTAGCTATTGTAAAAATGAATTCTTTAAATATATTGTAACATACACTTTGTTTCCATTGAATGTTGTCCATATACGCACAAGCACCAATTTAAGCTGTGATGGTTTCTCTTATAACCGTTGTTGCTCAATGGCGTTTACACTCTAGTCTAGCTGGTGTTCGATTAATTTCGTCACCCCTTCGGGCGTTCATTATGCAGTCATTTATCCATCCTTTAGGCAATTTACCCCTCTACACGTCAAAAACTTTATACTTAGACTGATCATCATGCGGATCTATATCATGTGGTGGCCCTAAATCATCCATACAGGCAGTTGTTTTGGAACCACTTACCTATAGGGGCGCATTATCAGCTAAATGGCTAAATGTGTGATTACCAATCTTTGCTTTATGCCAATCCAATCCTATTTCTATATTACCAATCCTTGATGACTAGTGTGGTTATATATTAGTATTTGTCAGTTCAGTGTCGATTACAAATTTTGCGTTTTTATTTGCTAAATTAAAAATATATGTGGCTACATTATAGTTTTTTGTTGACATTCGTTCGGTCCATTTCTAGCTATTTATCTACACTGATATATGTCCTGATGCCTGATTAACATTTACATGCAAAAATGTCATCTGCTAAGATGTCGTCAAGGCTCAAAGTGTCATAATTGAGAAAACATGTTCAAGAGTTAAATCCGACTTGAAGGATTACCCACGTTATTACGGCATCCGAAAGCAAAAAAGACGTGAGTTCAGTTCAGTTTTAATAGAGCTAATGGCCTGTGTGTTTAGGCCAAGGTCCAACCACCGATATTAGCCCATATATTTTAGTACCGAATGACAGCTGCGTTTTATTGCGGGCCTTTAATTTAGACAGTATATTGTAGTCAAGTCTGTTCTAGCAAGGTCATCGTTGTATTCTCTTAAAGTTCTCTGTGAGCGTTATAAGCAAACCGGCTGAGATGGCTGGAGGGCCGCACTAATATATAAGCCGTCTAACTCGCTGTGTAGGATATAACCACATGTCCTGATTACCGCTTCTGATAGCCAGGTCATTTTAGGCTGTGCAATTATAGAATATGCTACATTTAACATATTTTAACCGGTTGCATTATGCGATGGTTACAGTATACTGTGATAATCATGCAAAGGGTTTGTGGTTCATTTCTGTGGTCACCTTGGATTTCCATTGCTCAGTCAGACATAGTACCGATTAAATGGTATTTTCGGATCAGTGACTTTGATCTGTAATTTCAGCCCGTAATATCTAAGGGATTTCATGAAAAACCCTATGAAAATGAAGTATTTTGGTGGGAAAGGGGGGGCGTGCCTCCTTCCCCCCCCCCCTGGATCTGCCTATGACTGCCCTTGGGGCAACAGTAGCATCGGCATTACAGTACTGTGACTTCTCTTTGTGTTGTTGTGTTACTTTAGCTTGGGTCATTCTCCAATGGTGGATAACGCACTTTTCATTTTTGAGATGTTAAGTAAGGGCTGGGCGACTAAAATAAATGTTAGTGGATGAAGCCTCGTTTAATTTGAAATAGGTATATTGTCTCTAACTTTCTATTCATGTACCTAATATTTTTCTAACATTTTCATCAAATGATTACACTAAAATATTTTTTGTAAAAAGATATATTGGAGACTAGTTTAGAAGTCACCCACTACTAGCGTGTTGTGTATATCAGTATCTTACACAACCTTGAGTATTTGGGAATGGTCAACATTTAGTGAGCTTTTCCCTTAATATCATGTGGCCGTGGTACGATAGAATGTATTTCTATTATATTTTTGGTAGTTCAGATATGTTCATGCCTTTAAAACATTGTTTTTCATTCATATTTATATGTTTTTATTCATATTTATAGGTCCAGTTAAACAATGGTGCACCAGTAGATACAGAACCTTAATTTATAGGGATCAAGAGCTATTGTTACTTAAACCCCAATTAGACTCTCGCGAAATTTATCCCATAGAAAACATGTCAATTAGCCATGTGTACAGGAGCAATAACACTGATTGAGCTTCAATCTAATTCTGGACTGTCTGACTTTAGCCATTGAGTAAGCGTATGTTATGTGATACACGCTGTCTGTCGGGTAGCCACACTCAAAGCGGACTGAAACAACAGCTGTTGGTCTATATGTAGCCTCATGTTACATACTAAATCAATTGCTCAGACACATACATTTATGCCTTTCCGCAGTCCCAGTCCTTATAATAGACAAAGTTCAATCAACAAGAGTAATGTTGGAATATGACAGAGAATCTGATAATGTGGCACTGTACAGACTTGTTGTGTCGCCTTGAATATGATACAGGGGTTCCAATTATGTAATTTGTAGTTAAGCTGAGTAAATTAAGCCAATTTAGGATACAGTTTCTTGCATATTGTTGAAACAAGATATCATCTTTTATTAATGGATTGTCATGATTATGTAATCATGTAATCGTGTTTCAAACTTAATTAATGCTACATGGCCATCAGTGATTTTCAATGATTTGTGTTGATGTTTAATGCACAATTAGATTTTTTTCTTTGCAGTAGCTTGTAAATGATATATAATTTCATTTCTTTACAATTATTTTACAAATAAATTATCTACTAGTAGAATTTTGAAATGAAAATAATCGACTGGATGGCCTATTCAAATGTATACAAAGTACTTATCTCCAAGTATGAGACATATGCAATTTTTGTCTAGTCAGTGTATTCTTGGTAGAAATGTATGTAATGGTGTAGCATGTACCTCTAGACCAGTCATTATTTCATATATATATACTATCCATATTTGCTGGTCATTAGACTCATCTTTGAGATTAGGATGTATTTGTTCATGCATATACCCTTATGGAAATGGATTGCAGCCTATATTGAATCACCGTCTTTGAATATTGATTATCAATGGTAGCCTATATATGAGGGTGTGTCACATTGCCTCATAGCTCTAAAAGTGTGAATAGATTGGTCTTTTTGCGTCGCTTCACCAGCTGAAGCGAAAGCCTTGTGTTTCGTCCGTTTGTAACTATGTGTGTGTGTGTGTGTGTGTGTGTGTGTGTGTGTGTGTGTGTGTGTGTGTGTGTGTGTGTGTGTGTGTGTGTGTGTGTGTGTGTGTGTGTGTGTGTGTGTGTGTGTGTGTGTGTGTGTGTGTGTGTGTGTGTGTGTGTGTGTGTGTGTGTGTGTGTGTGTGTGTGTGTGTGTGTGTGTGTGTGTGTGTGTGTGTGTGTGTGTGTGTGTGTGTGTGTGTGTGTGTGTGTGATGCAAAAGTGATTCGATTTTGGACACCAAAGTGATTCGATTTTGGGCACTTTGCCAATTAAAGTGTGCTTTCCATAGTGCCATTTTGGGTCCATTTTCAACATTTTCTCCAATAGTTTTGTTGATGCTTGTAAGAAAGCATTCAAACCTTGTACAATGCTTACATGCCTATTGAACATTAACTGTATTCAATTTTGGCATTTTGTCAATTAGAGTGTACCTTTCAGCTGGCCATTTTAATTATTTTCTTTCTATTTTTCCACTATAGTTTCAATACTGTGAGAAACATGATCATCGAATTGGCATGGTGGTTATATTGGAATAAAAGTGCTCAGAGAGCACAGCATTACCATATTAATGTCGACTCATGGGCAATAGATATTTACTTTAGCCATGTTTAGAAAGCGCCTGCAATCCAAAGCCAATAACATAGATGTAGGATGAGTCACACATCAAGCAAGACTTTTTTCTGCTTTGATTGCAAAGCAAACATTTTTATTGCCCATGGGTCAATGTTGCTCTAGCGACGCTGTGCTCTCTGAGCACTTTTGATCTAGTTTATTTTTCATCTAGATACTTTGATGTTTTTATAGTCATCAAACAAAAACTGCTTCGTACATCCTTGGGACGTTTCTGACATGTGCCTCTTCTTATATCATTGGAAATGGTGAATGTCATTCCACCGCATGTAATTATCTTGTACTTCCGCAATATATAATAGATTTGAATATCACATTGTGACTCAGACTTTATTTTTACTATTCTTACCACACCACGAAAAGCATAGACTCCTACGCCCAGTTCTATGATCAACCTGCAGATCATGATTCAATTAATGTATTCACCTGTTTTCTTTCAAAAATAGACCGTCATATCAACTTTTTACATTATTTTCTAGATACCGAAATACACACAGATGCATTAATAAAGGCTAATTGAAAAATGATCTATGACACGACTGCTGCCATTTACGGCAGAAAATCTCCTAATACATAAATTTCCTTTCTGTGTGCATGTTATTTTTTACTCCTATGCACAACACAATCATGTGCATGTCATGTGCAGTCACCGAGGAAAATAACTGCTGAAAGGCTTTCAGGCTTTTTGATAGATACAGGAAGCAGACACTAAAAGGAAAATTCCCTACGCCAATTAGGAGAAGAACATTCCATAATGCTTTCACACTCAGGTTTATAGTTCATTAATTGCTTCCGTCTGTCTCTCTTTTTACCCCTCTACAGGTTGCATTAATTGACGAAAAATTGGGTTGTTAATTATGTCACATCGACTAAAACGGTCTGCATTTGGGTCCCTTCTGGACTAATAATTGATCCTGTTCTGACTGTTACCGTGTCAGTAGGATGTCCGTAGGATTTACAAGTGCTACCCGTGGTCGAATGGATAGGGAGTTGAACTCGTGACCAGAAGGTCGTGGGTTCGATTCCCGGTCGGGTCTGGTGGTAAGTTTTGAGCAAATTTACCTCTTAACAGGTTGCACACTGCTCCGTAGTACGTTAAATAGGTACGGGTAAGGCCAGTGAAGGCAAATGTGAGTGATTAGCATGTCTGCGCTACGGTTACAATGTGCTGCATGCTCCCGGGGGAGATGAGAAAGATATAATGTGACAAGGATCCCAATGACCTGGTGTAAAATGTAAAGTCGTGAGAGCAAAGAACTTGGATCATGACTACAAACCACCACATTTACATTTACGCGTTAATGCGTGCGTGACAGCTTAGATTGTGTGTGTGTGTGCTCGTGCGTGTGCATGACGGTGTGCGTGCGCGCGCGTGCGTGCGTGTGTGTTTGCGTGCGTGCGTGCAGGAACATACCAGCTTGTTCATGCGCACGTTGATGTAGACGTGCGGGCGGCAGGTGGCCAGGTACTGGCACACGGACAGGCAGTTCAGGGTGAGCATGTAGGCTGCGGAGAAACAAGACAAGGTGGGGCTGTCAGTGTGGTGATGTGTAGGATTATTTGTAGGTGGTCTTAATCAGTTAATAGAGAGGTTCTACTGTAACAATCCGCTTACCCGTGAAGAACATCCAGGGAATGGAGCGGCACACATAGGGCAGACAGTGGCGCCACCATCGCGCGGGGGACCCAGGAGGGTCCTCACCACCGATGTAGGCGAACGGCCCCTGGGGCCAGTTCTGGGTGAGCAGGAAGGTGAGAGAGCCGAGGATGTCGCACACAGACAGGTTCTGCAAGGTGTATACTGATGGTTGTGGACAGGAGATGGCACTTATTTCAAAGTGTGTCTACACTCTGGCTTAAAATGGTGACCACTCAGAACCTTTAAGTCCGGCTGTTCCTCACCTGTATGAACCTGTTGTAGGCGGTGTCCGGGTTCTTGATGCGGCTGAGACAGGCAAGGAAGGCCACATTGAGGATGACGGCGGCCACGCCGAGGGACGTACCCAGGTAGGAGAGGACGGTCACACCGCCTGGCTGCTGTGGCGCCGACAGCAGGGCCGGGGAGGAGGAGGTGTTACCCCCTGCCAGCACGTCCATGATGGAAGCTGTGATAAGAACATATGTTTATAGTCTTACCTTTTTGTGATATCTTTTATTTTGTGTTTTGTTTTAAATTTGTTTTTCATCTGCTTGGGATTTGATTCTTATTTTCTATGGAGGAGTGTTGTAATATAAACACGTAATCAGAATGGCCAGTTGTTGTCCGGATGTCAAAGGACTCTGTCGCCGCTTGTCGGACAAATTTGAAAACTTGCTCATTCCGGGCGATAATGTAATGAATGGTTTTGTGACATCTGTTGCTTGCAATATCAATGCAATTGTTCTGAACACCACTGCAATTGGTATTGATTATATGAGAGTTATATACGGTAAACGAAGCACACAAATGGTGACTATTAATTTACAGCCCATCGTCAGTTCTGTTCAAATTGGAGCTGTGTTTGGTTTAAATGTCACCACCATAAAGCTTTTAACCATTATATGCATTCGTATCGTTGCACCGTACATAATTTTCTGCAATCATTGTTGTACCAATACAGCAGCGATTCGTGTGAATGGTACATATTCGCTTATGTTACATATGACTTTAGATGCAGATTGAAAGTCAGACACCACTTTAAGTCAAGGGAATGAAGATGAGAACAGTCAGGATAATAATCACGAACACAGGATTGCACCAAAATGTCAGAATGATAAGTGGCAATGAATTCAACCACTGTTCGCTGTATTCATTCATCAAACGAAAACCAATTTTATCAACTGAAAAGTTGATTTTTTTACACTATGAATTTGATATCATATATCCTTCATGCTAATAAAATGTATCAAAACGTCTCTGCTGCGTAATTTTATACTAGTCTAATATAAGTTCATTATTTGAAGTGGGAAAACAGAAACATAATAAAAGTTCAAGTTTTGAAGAAAACAGTTTTCATGACAGCTGAAGTGATATTTTTTTCATAAAAGAAAAACACGCTGTTTATGCTTCTCCTGAAAGCTTCGCTTTTTGCACTAAGCACGTAACTGCACTCGCAGCTCCATGATATGCTACCCATTACGTACGTTACTGCTATCACATTCCATGTCCCTTCGGTGTTACTGCACTTACACAGCGAACTCTCCTAGATTGGGGATCACCACCTCGTCAGTATATAATGGTACATGTATCATGTTCACGCCCTTCAATTCATTTGGTGAGTATACAATCAACCATCTATCGTAATTTGGCAATGTTATGAACTGACTTGTACTCCTACGCAAAGTACCTGCATCAATGGATGTGAGTTAAAATGTATTTTCAAAGGAGTTTCGAGAAAATTAATAATGAAAGAATAAAAAGACAATAAACAGATGCTAAGCGCTTCCCATACGCCTACAAAATTGGTGTAATCTCAATCTACAATTAGATCTTTTTTTCTTTTCTTACGATAGTATCCAATTGCTGCGGCAATATCCATGCTCTTGGAATTTCATAACGTATAATTTAACAACAACCTTTGTGCCATCTCCGGAAATGGTTGTGCTGCGGGTCTAGTCCTCCGTGTTCACCAAGCTCTTCAGCAGTCTCTCGAGTCAGGAGAACTTCCCTCTCCATAGTTGACGGCATGGATAGCACCGGTATTAGTCAATATACATACATGACGTAGCGTTTTGAAGAGCAGCAGATACAGGGATTCACTTAAAATGTATCCTTCCAATGTCAAACTGGCGATGGCAGCATAAACATACGTGCAACAGCTATTATTTTTTGGACTACATCCTTAATTAACTGGCCACTGTATTTTGGTATAGCTCATTTCATGCTCATTCATGGTGCTAGTTTCTTCTATTGAAAAAATAATATGATCTATGACTGGTAGTAAGGATTTACATGTTGCAAAAAAATATAGGCTTTATCGCAGCACACATTCTGATACATTTTAATTACAAAGTACACAATGTGTGGCAGGGATCTTGGGTGATCTATTTTGAAGGAGCTTTAGGTAGAGAACAATGTGGACAAAATATTTTATATATAAGTATAACAACAGTTTTTAGTCAAGCATAACACTAAGTTCACACACTAAGCTTTCAATAGCATCCGCCATCTTGTTCACAGTGGTTGACGTCATTATATATGTTATATCCAGGATAAATGAATTTCCATCAAAAAATATTTTATGGTAGACTTACTGTTAGTAATCCCTTGATATATTACCTTCTTTCATTCTAATAATTAAAAATCATTTTATAGACAATATGATTGATGCGGTTGCCTTTCCCCCTACATCTCCTAATTACACTTCTTTGCGTGAGCTAGCCGTCATTGCGCTCTTGTTATTGGTGTGATGTTCAAGCCAAGTAATGAGTTTGGAGTTTGATGTACCGGTGTGAAACACTATACGACCCCCCCCCCCCCATCACACCCTATCACACTGTAGCATGACACTTGATTAGAAATCAATATATGTTCGAAGGTCATTTGATTTGCTATGGCAACAAAAGGCGTCAAATTGCTTATTACGAACTGGACACGTGAGCTTCTCATATGTGAGCTTATGAAAGTGTGTATCTTGAAAACATGATCGATTCTTTGTTGATTTCTAATTCATCACAGTAGGCTGAGGAAGATAGATTGAAACAGTATGGCTAATATAAGAAGAAAAAAAAACAGATAAGCCTGCACTGCAAAATCCATCTAGCTTTCAGTGCGGCCTGCAGTATGACATAAAATGTCTTGAATCTCTTTAATAGGTACATTTTTTTTCTGGATAAGCCTATGTGATGGTTGTGAGGGAAGGGAGGGACCATCATTGATTGTACGGGGGGAGGGGCATCAATTTCAATTCAAAGTGAGAGGGCGGGCACTCAATTCTCAAACTGAAAAGGTAATATTTTTACGCACTTTTGTCGCGAATTGATGCAATCTTGCAACATGCATGATTTTGGATTTAACTGTATTGTAATGTCAACAAGCCAAATCGATTGCTAAATATGTATTCACTGACCATTGACAGTGAATGATTCATTGCAATACACTTTAAACAGTTTTCAGGGAATCTGTCCAATATCAAACTTTATAATACAAAAATATGGGGAGGGCATTCAATTTGAACATAGAGTGTTAGGGAGGGCGTTCATTTTTTTCTCGTCAATACCAAATGACCGCCCCGTCACCACCATCACCACCCCCGTACAATTAATGATGGTCGCTCCATAACCATGCAGACTCTGAGCCTTCAATATTCTGCTCCTTGTACAGTCTGAAGCCTCTTTTATCTCCACATTTGCCGCCCTTTTGATTAAGGACGCATGAAAGTTTAGTAATCCACCACAGCGCGTTCACCGTTGTGGGTATCTCTTTTTGAAGTAAGCAGAAGTCAGAAACACGGCTGGTTTAGCCGTTTTACTCATGTGTGGAATGAAATATCTAGTGACAGTTTTGCTATCATGTGATCACATTGATGCAACCTTTGTTTGACTTTTCAATAATGCAGTGATGTAATGTTGCAATGCAATAATTGCAATAACGTGGAATGTTCCATGTAATCATGTTCCTTTACATGTACTTTTCTGGTTTGATTTATGTTGTTTTGGTGTATTTCTTATTGTTCATGTATTTAATTATGATTAGTTCACATTGTCTGCATATAGTTGATAGATCTATATCAAATGCAAATTAAACAAAACAATTTATATTTAAACGTTAGCAATCGTTTGCTTATTGCAGTTATCTATTGGACGTCTTGCTCACATTACATTAACAGTCAAATGTTCACATAATCACCTGTGAACACCGCTAGCGTACAGTTATTAACATCTTCAAATATCAGAAGAAAAAGAAAAATCTACCATAAACTGCCATCCTCATCTAATGCACCACATTAACAAAAATAACCCACTTACACGACCAAGTTAAGTGGTACAATCTTTATGTAATGCTATATTGTTTGCCTTGAAAGAGCACACTTCAGACGAAATATGATGACATAATAATTACCCGATATAATTAAGAACTATATTTTTTTTTACCTGACAGATCCTTGGCTGCTAGGGCTTTGCCCCCTTCTCCCAAATTTACTGAGTGGAGAAGCATTTGTCTCACTAGGGTTACTCATGTTCAAAGATCTTTTCATTTGAGCAAAATTTTGCTCAGTCGGTATTTGCTCATCCATGGCTAAGGTTTAATATTTATTTTTAATGCTGGGGCAGGGCTCCTCAATAGTCAGATTTGGGTGTTGAACACCTTGGTCTCTCATATCCATCATGTCTCTTTCTTTCCCTTATCAGTCCGTCTCTTACACGCATATTTTGATACATGAACTGCAAAAAGGTTTTTTTGTTTTTGTTTGTTTTTGTTTGTTTGTCTGGGTTTTTTTGTTTGTTTTTTGTTGCATATGTGTAATGTAAATTCACATTAATAAATGCTGTTAAACTGTAACAGTCTATATGGTCTTATAGATACAACTACGCCAGTGTTTTTAACATCACCTGTGCTGATTCGAAGACCCATCCATTTTGATATGTGCTGCACTGTAAACGATGTTGGTATCATTTGTTCTAATAATGAACAAGCGGCCCCTCTGCGCTCCTGGCTTACGAATTATGCATCGCATTGTGTCATCAAGGTGCAAAAGGCTCTTTGGATAAAAGCCTTTCTTTTTATAAAAAGGACTCCCAACAACTGGCCTGTAAATGAAGGGCCCATATGACTTGGGTGTTCCACATCTCATATTTATGTCAATGCTGCTCTTTGCCATACCCTACTCTATTTCTTTACTCTCTTTTTTTTACCCTGCACCTCATTTCATTCTCTGATGTTAATCAGCAAATTCTCTACGTCGATGACGCACGCACTCACTCACGCACGCACTCACGCACGCACGCACGCACGCACCCTCGCCCCATCTATAAAAGACGCTCAATTCAAACATTGTGTAAATTGTTGTCTAACAGAACACCAAATGCGTAGGCGTCTGACAACTCTGTCAGCACATTTGGACTAGATTATGGCTGTTAATTTTTCTTTACTTTATATTTATAGCATTTCTTCTTGAGTGACATTCCCATTCCACTACCTGCCCCTGCAGGAAGTTCGCTAGTCACGTCAATGCAGAGAACGTGGTGGATAACACCACATTGCACTCTGTCATTTCCTTCTGTCAGACAAGTATGATGACAATATAGTGTCCAACTCTGTGTTTTTGACAACTTTTCCATCAATTCATAAAGAATCAAAGCATTTATTTCTCAATGTCCAATGTGAGCATGTATGTGACCTATATAATCTCTCCTGCACATCATGGACCAGCCATGCTGAATTGCGACTGGAGCACTTTTGTGTAAAGCATCCTGCATTATCATCAATGATGGGATTGATTCTCTTTATATCAATGATGGGGTCAATTATTTTCATAATGCATTTTAACATATAATACTGTAGGATTTGACAACGAGATTGGAGTGTCAATCGTGAAATTGAGCATGCTGACGTCTGATTTACTCGAACGAAGTGAGGGTAAATCAGACGTCAGCATGCTCAATTTCACGATTGACACAACAATCGAGTGGTCAAATACCATTCTATCATGACTAAAATCCACACTAAACGAGTGTATGATTCGTTTTTATTTTAAAATAAATCATATCATAACGTTGTCATTGCCATTTTGACCATGCGACGTCAGAAAATGTGACGGTACTGGTCTAGTTTAGACTAGTGCCGCGGTGTGGTGGTGTCGTAGCGTGCAGTAAATCACCGGAGCGTTCAGTCAATCGAGCACGCTGGTCGACCAATCAGCGTGGGTTACTGGCGGAGATTTTTGCACGGAATGATAGAATGGCAGTTTTAAGAGTGAGTGTGGCAGTTTTAAGAGTGTGGTGCATCTAAAGTTCTTGTAATAAATTGATCCTTATAAACCTTTTGGCAGTTGGATCAATAGACCTAGGCCTCGTATTGCTTCATAAGACATGTTTTCCATTGAGTTCATAATGGTAAACCATTTTGCCACGTATTTAATTACTATATGCCCACCATATGCTATTTGCGGTCCTGTTACTCTGTCATATCCTGAGGATTTTCCATTTTAAACCTTATTTGTTAGAGATACGCACGGATAATGCCCCTAAAATTACCTTCTTGGCTTGTAATTCTTGACAGATAATATATATATCAATCTTAGTTTCCAGTCAATTTAGCCTTATTTATATGCCAGTATGACGGAAATAACAAACATTGATGCAGATAACAAGCCACTGTCTTATCCTTCATTGGGGATATGATGCTCTCTCTCTCTCTCTCTCTCTCTCTCTCTCTCTCTCTCACCACAACGCCAATACTTAGACTACAACGTATGATTACTTAGAAATATTGAATTCTGTTTCGTGAAAAGAAACCGTCCCTTCAAATGCCTCAGAATGCATCATTTCAATAATAAACGTGGTTTATATGACATGAAAACGAACCCTGAGTGTCAACAACCGAACGCCTGTGATTTTTGCCTCCGTCGTCAGGGTACTTTCGTATTACTCACGTTGCACATGCGCATTATGTAGTTCAAAATATGCTGGAACCTTTCTTTTAAGACCACTCAGGGACTGTCATCAAGTGGTCTCAATGAAGAGGTGGCCTTTTATGGGGGTTCGCGTGGGTTTTATTCATTCTGGGTTGACAAACTCAGTCTTATTACAGAGGTGGTTTCTTCACATGCACTCTTCTTGGGTTTTTTACTGTACTGGTTTCAAGTTTCTTTATTGTGCATAACAACCTTTTAAAATTCACAGAACCTACAATAAAAACGCAATAACGTCATTCTTCTTCAGATTATTGTCCAACCAGACGACGCTTCAAACGTGCACAATTCCATTCAAGGAAATTTTGCCTGTCCTGCAGATGGTCCAAAGGCTATACAATAACAAATGTCAGATGATGAAAAATGTAACAAGACACGAGTCAACAAAAGTCATGTTACAATGTAATGGTTTAACAATGTTTCACTTAACAAATGAACGACTTTTCAATATACAATGCAATGCTTCTATTAAAGGGACAGTCAGGTGGGAGAGCACATGCGTTGGTTGCTATTCTCTATTGCCACCAGGGTCATGTTTTTTGTATCGAACAAACCAATAAACTCAATCATGACGATTTTTTATCATGGGTTTAGAAATATATCTATTATTTATACTTTTGGTGAATGATAATGCTACCGGTGGCGGGTACATGACAATCTGCGGTGCACCGTACAACATACACTATTGTATCTTAAATTATTCATCCTCAACACACCTGCCTGGCATGAAGCTTGAAGAGAACCGCTCATGCGTGCAATTGGGGCTAGGTATGGAGTTTAGTTGAAATAGCAACCTTAATATAAAGCCATATAGATTTCATTACTACGTAAAACAACATGTTCTTTTAATGATACCCCATCCTATGCCTCCCGCTTACATTACATCCCGTGAGAATACACTGTTGGCTACAGGCTGTTTCAAATGTATTACATGGGTATATTATGCATTGCATATGCGCATGATGATACAAATGTTGAAACATTCTATAGAATCTACGGAAACACACGAGGCCCATACGATGCCTGCCAGACGGGCATGTCAACAAGCAATGTGCCATTGCGCATTAGCCTATATTGTTCGATCAGCCCATAGGGGCAGACAAATATGTAGCTCATATAAAATAAAACATGTGTTTTGAATGCTGACTGTATTTTGGTTCAGGGCCATGATTGTTTCAGTCTGGTTTGCTTTCATATTCATTTGATAGAAGTCAAAGCAATGACAGTTCTTTATAAAGTAATAGAATGTTTTCTGTGTTGCATCCGTTTAGATAATTGAGTAGAATGTAGATAGATTAGGAACCTAAATCTATCTACATTCTTCTCAATTACAGTTCTTAATACCTGCTTTAAGCAGGTAAAAAAACTGTCACTGTTTTGACTTCTATTAAATAGCTATAAGAGGACCTGCTGCAGCTTAAATATCAAATCTAGCAAACAGGTTTGCTTTCAGTTTTATTGCGATTGGCGAACTGCAATAGGCACGGTTTTTTTTAAATTGGTGTTGCTCTAGATAGCATAGTAAAGGGAGCAAATGGATAGTTGACAACGCCTTTTACTTGTTTCATTAATAGGCATCATTCCATTCCAGTACATTTTATCAGGGTATCAGCGACCAATAAAGAAAGAAATATAGAGTAGTAATCATTCTCTAAGCAGCAGCAAGGCCACACAGAACGGTGTTACCACAAATAATTTACTTTGGGTAATCTGTGGTGTTACTGTAAAGGCGTGGTCACACTGCCAACGTCACATAAACACACGGGTCACGCATAAAAGTCTCTCTGTTTTTCGTGTGTGTGGTTTGAGTGTGTGTGTGTGTGTGTGTGTGTGTGTGTGTGTGTGTGTGTGTGTGTGTGTGTGTGTGTGTGTGTGTGTGTGTGTGTGTGTGTGTGTGTGTGTGTGTGTGTGTGTGTGTTTTTGTGTGTTTTTTGTGTTTTTTTGTTATTAGCTGGTATGTGCCAATTTGATTTTGACCAGTTCTAAACTTGGAACTACACAAGACTTCTATCCGGTACATGCGCGCGTCACATACATGTAGGCTACAGTTATTATAATTAAAACCGCATGGTCTACGCACAAATGTTGCTAATACGGTATGCCGGCCTAGAAAGTGGTGTCTGCCTTGAAATTCGACGTATATTTGACGTATTATATAAGTACTAAAAAGTACCGCGAGGACCATAAATCAGTAACAGTAAACATTGTCACATGCACTATTCCTGAAGTAAACACCGCACAGAAACTGCATCATGTGTACTTCTGTATTTTTTTCAAACAGCTATCAATATTTGCCATAATTTGAAAGTAATTATTTTTGTTTTCTAAATGTTCATGGGCTGGTTGACTTAATTTACCATTCTCTATGATGATGCATCGTGTAAAGAAAATCTCAATTTGTGCGTGTACGTGACTTTTAGCCAGTGTGACCAAGCCTTTAAACGGGTGATCACCAGACAGCGTGAGCTCTACTGGTTGATCGGCTTATCCACAAATGTCATTTCCGGCCTGCCATTGCAAATTCTGTAATCGGTATAAAGCCTGTAAATGTAAATGGCTAATTTGCCCAATATGTAACGGCAGTGTGGGCAGTGTAGTATACAGTGTTGATTGTGATTGGTAAACCCAAATTATGTTTCATACCTAAACCCCGACCCCCACCCACTTCCACCCGTCCGTTTCCACTGGTTATGACATCCTTTCAACATTTCTAGCAACAAAACTATATAATCAGTGGCCCTTAATGGAACAATCTGGGAAAATGGTATGCTTGATTACATTTTAAATGGTTTACATGTGCAATTTCAATAAACATGAAGCTATAATAATTGCCATGTCCCTCTAATATTTGTGCACCTCACTTTATGTTGTAAATTGTGCGCTTCAATATTTTCCCTAAAATCATGGTGTTTCCTGAATAACGTGGACGCCTAATTGCAACATATTTACATGGACCTCACCTATTATGATGATTAGCGAAAACCAGATTGAGACACAATGATATTCCATTAAAAGAAAGTTTATATTTTTCTATGTGTAAATAAAAGGCGTGTCCAATGTAGAGGGCAGTTAGTTACCCCTCTGCACGCAAAAGAACTCACCTAGTTTGAAAACAATAGCTAGTGTGATCCCTCCACCCCCGAAGCTCAGTTTGTTACCTTACGTGCTTCTGGAGGTCCACGTACCAACACCACGTGGCCTCTGTCTTCTATAATCATCAGCAAGTTGATGGCTGGAGAGTATCGGCAAACAAAAACTAGACGTTCCCTAAACACTGGCTTGATACCGTTACTAAGTGGCAAAACCCATAGCGACGTACGGCAGCCGTACGGGAGCCGTACGTCAACTTCGTGCCGATTGCTCCAATGCATTTTACATAAGTACTGTAAATAATCCTTTACTAGTTATGATAAGTTGATTAAATGCTGTGTTTCAAACTTATTTTACAATGATATTGTGTGCTTCAATTTAAACTCAGATAATCGTCACATACGACAAATTTTCTACGCTTATAGTCTAGTTATGTTCATGCAGATCTATTTCTTTGTATAGTGACGTAGACAGACGTTTGGTGAGATGGTGTTTATATTATAGTGACTATACTTTTTCTTGTTAATAATGACAACAATAATACTAAGATCCATAATTTAATAATGACAATAATTATACTAATATCCATAATATTTAAATAAGATTCATAATTATCATGTGTGCTAACTCCAGCTGCCGTACTGCAGCCGTACGCCTACTAATATGATCCGTCACTGTGGGTTTATAATCGCCGTACGGCAGATTTGACGTACGGCAGCCGTACGACCAGCATCCGTTGCTGTGGGTTTTGCCCCTTAGATCTATGTATAGAATCTAAATTCGTAGTATTAGGTTTTGGTGTACTAGAAATAGCCTATAATTGTGTTTTATGTACAACATTTTGATAATTTTTTTAATTGTTGATATATCCATTTCAACCTATTGCCTGTTTATTCAGCATTTTGTATTCAAATCTGTATGCCTTGAAAGGTTTTGTGAACAATATTATAGTATTCATAAAATTCAATGTAGATTTTGGTACGGTAATAGAGCAAGATACATAAGTATCTACTGATAATTAATTCATAAAACTGTTTTGGTATTTATGAATGGTTCGCGCTTCAGCGAATCATAAATGTAAAATAGCACGAAAACGATTGGAAATCAGGCTTATTTCAAGAATTATTCCTTAACTCAGCTTCGTTCAGGGTTTGACAAAACAAATCTCCCCCAAAACATAGCAGACAGTTGCCACCCTTGCCTCATATCTAGCTACGGCCCTGGCAGCATGTTATGTAGTCGCATTTTCTTTTGTCCTTTGTTCTATTCTTGCTGCTTTAACGCGGTCTAAGTTAAATCAAAATTAAATTTATGTTGGTCCAAATTTTATTTACTTTACTCTTTTAACATGTTTCGATACTACCAGTATCCTCTTCAAATTAAAATTAAAATTTTCAAAATATCAGTACCAAAAATATAGAATATCATAAAACCAAATCGCAATGCCAATCAAATTTAAAACATCTCTATACCAAAACACATACACCTAGGTGTATGTGTGACAGGGCCGTAGCCAGGATTGCAAAACAGAGGAGGCAAATACGTTGGGCGAGGGTGCAGGCGAGTGCCTCAGTTGATTTAGATATCTACAAACCAATAGCCATTCAGGAACTCCATGCAAGTCTTTATGCCTTGCACAGTACCTCTGCACCCTGTTATCCATCTTACCATAAAAAGATCTTCAAAAAAATAGAGGAGGCAGTTGCCTCCCCTGCCTCATATATAGCTACGGCCCTGTGTGATGAAGATATGTCTCTCAAAGCAAGGAGTGGTGGACATCTATTGATATGATATGATATTTTGATATAATATAAAGATGTTTTAGATTTGATTGGCATTGATATTTGTTTTTATGATATTCTATATTTTTGGAACTGATATTTTGAAATTTTTAATTTTATTTTGAAAATGATACTGGTGGTATCGAAGCATTTCAAAAGAATAAAGTAAATAAAATTTGGACCAACATAAATCTAATTTTAATTTGATTTAGACCGCGTTAAAGCAGCAAAAATAGAACAAAGAACAAAAGAAAAAGTTAATTATATAAAAACATAAATTGCTAGCCCACCTTACTTGCGCCGCACACCAATTTTGCAAAGGTCTCATTAAATAACTTTAATATTTTTCAATAAAATCCTTTTCATGGCCACGGTGTATATGATCATATGGAGTTATATTGCGATAACCAATATAACAAGCCCTGAAATCATTCTAGCTGGAGTCGCACTACATAAATACAGTACCTGTGACTCCATCTGATCTGTCACTGATGACGTCACTCAGATTGAAGCTGTGTGAAGTCACATGACCGCTGCCATTTCCGTAGAAACTGAGACCGAGGCTGTATTCCATGGTGACGTCACAGTTTAAAAGAGTTTACGTGCTTGAGTCTAGCTCTCCAGAGACATTACAGTCCCGTCACAGGGATGGTGTGGTGTTAGGGTTGTTCGCCAAATGTTGAACTGAGGCTGGTGTCTTTCCAAATAAGGCAATTATTAATTGTTTTTGTATAAAAATCTGAATTACCCTCACACTAGACCGTGGTACTTTGCTGCTCCTTTGTTGTGTGCATTCTAATTGGTGGGTGGTTATAGGGGGACCAATAATGTGAGTGAAAAACACCATATATGCTCACCATGGAGTTGAGAAGGGGAGTATATTGTGACAAGAGTGTCAATGACCTTGTGTGCTTGTCAAGTCGCTAGAGCATGATAACAGAGCTGTAACTGTAAATAAACACATTTACATTTTATTTGATGGACAGCCAGTTCCAGTTATTCTAACACCGTCTATCTGCAAACTTAAAACGTCAGACATAAAGTCAAATATTAATGAGATAGTTATGAATCTTTGTTGCTCGAGAGTATTGAGACAAATTGCTTAATGGTAAAAACAAACATAGTTATCTGTATAACCACAAAGCTGTTCTGTTTTAAATGTTATATGTTTACACTGACGTATTCATATGTGACCATGAACATTGTTTTTTGCATGTTTGATCCTAAAGGTTTAAAAAATGACTGGTTTGGCATGAATCTCATAGAATCTTCAACATAGAATTTCTTATCTGTGCCATATAAAATAATCTCTGTTGCTGTTTATATCTGTCTGTCTTTCCCCTCACATAAATGTCAATGCAATGCTATCCTCGAAATATAGCTCGTCGTATATCCACCTCTTTTACCAAAAAGTTTCTGTAACATATTGGACAGTTTGCTGGTCACAATGCACCTTTTTTTATCTTCAGCTATTACACCACGGAATGTTTCCACAAAAAGCAACAGCTGAAGACTCATAAACATCACTTACTCCTGCAAGATTAACATTAATAGAGTCATTCAATGTCTGACAACGGTCCAATGACTGACAGCACGGCTCTCTCCTAAAGAAGTCATGGGTGTGGGCGGTTCTGCTCAGGCCAGGGTTCAGCTTTACACACCGTTTGACTCATTGCACGCGGCTCAGCTCACAACTACTCAGTCTATACCTAATGGGGACATGTATGGGCTTCTTAGTTTGTGATTGCATTGTTAAATCGGCAGTACAAAAACACCCATTCCTAGACTCTTTTCTTTTGCTTGGTTTAAGGGTCCAAACATATGATTCTTTCTATTTCAATTAGAGTAATTAATGAGAAAAGGAGTAATTACAATGATTTTAAACATGTCAGTACATTTAATATGATAATGTAATTGTTTTACGTACTAGATCAAGTTGCAAATTTCATATGGTTTCTTGTTGCTCTTCTGTGTGGATGCATGTGTTAGGACAAGAGACCACTTTGAATAAATACTTCCCATAGTCACGGTATTCATGTTTCTAACCTGTCTGAATTTTCATGTGCCAGGTGAACTCACAATTCCTACTGAAACTCTCCCCACAAATTGATTAGTTGTTCCAACAAGTTTTCTCACATACTTCACATTCAAATTGATCATTCTTGTGTGGATTGCACTGTCTCTAGTCAAGTTGTCATTTCAAGTTGTCACTTTGAATGAAATACTTTGCACATTCATTACGTTCATAAGGTTTGAAAACTGCCAATAACTTCGGTTTGGCGTCCATGGCTGCTCCCATGTGATACAAATTGTTTATTAGTGTCTTAATCATTTTAGTTTTTAACGTAAAACAATCACTAAATTAAAGACGAAAGATACGCTGTGTTTTGAATATCACATTTCTAATTGATAGGATGACTAGTCTATCAATATGCAACAAGGATACAATCTTAAAAATTGTAAAGTTGTGAGATCAAAAACTTGGATCAAGACTATAAACCAGACATTTACATTTACATTTAAATAGCAAACTGGACCATTGCCAACCAGGTATCAGAAGAATGACATTTATTAATTTAACGAATATAGTTCAAAGCAACTTCTGTACTTCTGTACTCTATACAACACAAAATGAAATAAAAGCTATACTGTTCACACTACAACTCCTTACCATGACAGAATTTTGACAAACCTTTGCATTAAAAGTTCATGAGCTGACAAGCATATTGAAAATAAATTTATAACACAAATTGTTAAAAATCAGCCTTTAGAAGGAGTTGACAAGGAAAATGATCATTTACGAGTCACTGTCACTAAAACAGTATCTTTAAAAAGATGTCCAATCCACATTTAGCTGGTATTTTTTTGCTAGTGGGTATTTTGACGAAGACGCACAGAGACAAGTCCATTTTGAATGTACAGTCAGATGATGCTTTTTCAATGACTCGCCTTGAGCGGGCAAGGAGAATTTTTGATTTCTTTTTGCTAGAGAAAACTAATCCAGCGCACCTGTCACTACCTCGAAAGAGCTATAAATCAATGAAATTCAAAGAACGTATGTACGGAATAGATTGGCCGCAACCTGAATAATAGATATAAGAAACCAAATTTGAGCAGCCTAGTTCAAACGATAGTAGGTTACAAACAGTCAGCACGGGCAGGTTCAGGTTTTTGGAAAGGAGGGGGGGGGCGTGCTCAAGGGAATTCATGGGTTTCGCACGGGCGATCAATAGCGGACATGTAAAAAAAACTTATGAAATGAAGTATTTGGTGAGAAAAGGGATGTGTGAGCCCCCCCCCCCCCCCCACACACACACACCACCACCAACAACAACAACTGGATCTGCCTATGGGACAGTAAATCGGTCGGTTGGAAAAAACGCAATTAATACTCTACAAACCAGCATGTGGATCGAAACTGAAATTAGGTCAGTCCATTATGAAAAGAAAAACGTCCCAAAAATGCCATCAAAATATCATGGGCATTAGAAGTTTTTTGTAAGGGTGGGGGTGGGTGGGGCTTCTTTTGTGAGGGAGCATACAGTGAACTAGTGCGGGGGAGGTAACAGGAAGCCCCGCATCCTATGGCGACATTTTTTGAAAATAAATGGCACAAAGGGTGGATTTCCTGATACTTGGCATGTTGAGGTCTTGATAACTCACTTCAATCAGACCACGTTCCATGTAACACATTTAACTTATACAAAGCACATTTTTCACTTTTATTTGATATATTCTCAGTGCAATCTATGGTATGGACATGAAGTATGCATACTTCAGCTTTCAGCCAATGTTGAGGTCGTAGAATGAAACAAAAACATGGATTTTGCTTCATTTGAAGTGACAGAGTTAATCTGTACGATTTACACTCTCCACTTTCATGTGATGGCTGTGTAGATTGTAGATCGGTCAACAATTTTGCCAGTGTCCATTTATTTTTTCAACTTCACTTCGCTGTTTGCACCTGCCAATATGGCTACATCCAGGTAGGAATAGATGTCAATTTGTTGGAACTTCTTTTTATATGCTTAGAATATTAAAGTAACAGTAAAATAAATGATGTACTATCATTCCTAATAGGGTTTCACATAAAGTTATCTATTTTTAATCACGATGACACTGCTTCCAAATGCCATTTGATGGACTCATAATTATGATGAAGCCCTTAATTACTTTATCAAGTCTTGTCAGATTTTGGTGATCTTTTTTTTAATTGATTCCCATGATATCTAGATTTTTTTTTCATTTCACCCCAGAGTAGTTTACAATACTGGTAAATATACTAGTATTGCCTTTATATTTTATTATAAGTATAAAAACATTAATATTTTATTAAGATTTTTTGTATTTTTTTTAAAAGATTTTTGCTAGAAAACTAAGAATTTTCATGTCTGTGATTAACATTTTTAACGCTGATGGGTTCACATCTCTGAATTTAAGAATACTCCATGATTTCAGTATTTTTATTTCATTTATGTTTTTTGCATACTCATGATGCATGTTGTTATTGATGCTTCGTTAAGAGTTGAGCCTCAGGCTGATTACATTTTATTGAATAAAACAGTTTGAAACTGAACGTTTTGTCATGTCTTTTTTTCTAAATTAATCACAAAAGGTTTAGATATTTGGTCTGGAAAAATTATGAAAAAGTCTGGATAAAATAGGGAATTTGGGTAGTGAGAAAGTGTGGAGACTCTGTTAATAAGACAAAGCATCCTCAAATAGTGATTTTGGTGTGTGAGTCAATCATCATCAACAATTTCATCAGTGTGACATCTTACATGAACTGGAAATGAAATTCCCCCTTCCAAGTGCTGTTCATTGAGGGGTTTATTGAATTTCTCTTGACATGTGTAACAATGGAAAATGTAATAAAGACATAAGGTGAATGAGCCAAGTGGTGATAATGGACATATCAGCAATGAAAAGAATTACTTGATTAATCTGGTAGAACATTGTCTCCAGTTTTGCCAATTGAATATTCACATAAAACAACTTGTAAGAAGTTGCCATTTTATATTTTTATTCTTAATGTAATTAAACGTAATACAGTTATGTGCCATATATACTAAAAGACTGACCAGGTTTCTTTTTTTTCTGGTGCAAAATATGTCAATTGAACGCCTTGATTTTTAATATCATTTTGACCACAATAAAAAAGAATCACATCACAGCCCTTATTTTGTCAGATTTTATTGTGCATTTTGCTTGCTGCTGTATTTTATGCGTGGTGTATCACATCTACAAGTCTGAAATTTGTACAATAGAATGAATATAATGAAATGGATTTACACCAAACATACAAAATACTGCTATTACAAGAAGTAAACAGGCTTTGATTGCATTGTGATTATGAATATGTGGTAGGTATTTGACTGTCCAGATAACTAAGTAAACCCACCTTGGTGGAGAGAGAATATCAAAAAGATGTACAATGCAAATGTATTGGATTAATGTGTCATTTTCTCAAAGTAAGTAGAGTATGTTATTTGGGTTTCAATTAAAATGCATTACTCTATTATGGAGTCTAGTATAATGTATGTATTTCGACATAATGAAGCTAAGGGTTATTTTATTCTTTCAGAGGGTCGAATTTCAACCTGTAAGCTGATGATAGTCATTATGATTTTAATTATTCATTATAATTTGACACTTTGATAGCCACATTGTATTCATGTGTAAACCATTCTGCAATAGTTATTAGTTTTTAAAAAGGGGAGGGTTGTGGAACTTGGCACTTTCTATCAATCTGCTGATGTTGGCCAGTAAGCGGTAGATGTAAATGTAGATTATGGTTGATAAATAATAAGTGAAAAGCCATGGATGACTAAACAAATTTTTACAAGGAAACGGCTACATCACAATCAAGGGTACTGCAATGGCTTGGGCGGTGTTACGAAGTTTTTTTTACGATATATAACAAATATTGAAACATCCTGAAATTACCATTTGTTCTGCCTAATTGTCACGAGAAAAATAAAAAAAAGACTACAAAAATTGTTCAATATTTCACAGAAATATTAATGTTTTTACCATATCAAAATGGCACTTTTTGGCTGTTACGAATGTTCACTTGCATTTTGCTTACAATTAATGCTTATCATAACAATCCTTAGCATTGTTAATTGGAAGATTTTGGTACTTCTGCATAAGTAGTGAACTGTGTCTTCGTGTTTGCAGGTAAACAGGAAGGGATTTGACACAATTTTGGCCTGCTAGCGCCTTCTGGTTAATAGCTTGTCTCTGTTACAAAATTTCTTATATGACCTGATCATTAACTTCCGAAAGCTGTGGATACTACCCGTATGTCCATTTGATATAAAAAAAGTCATTTAGTCACAGTCCATTACATGGTCATAAAGGTAGCAGTAGCATATACCTGCATTGCATGACCGTCTTTTGTACAATGCATTGTGAAAATCTGTCTTTCCGCTTGTTCCTTTTTTCTGTAGTGTCTGTACCACTAGCTACAATATTTTACTGGTAGGTAATGTGCACAAACAGTCTATGTCTTCTTGACTGGGGTCATTCCCATGGTCAATTATCTTACATATCCAGTCACTGGCACATTAAGGTGGAAAACCATACTTGCATTATTGTCAGAATGTAGTGTCCGTACCCACTGTAGTGTCTGTACCCCATTTCTGCCATAGGCCATAATCAATAATATATGGTGTATATTAAGATAATACATGAAGTATTGTGAGAGGAGTATACTGTGCTCTGAGGCACTGTGACTATCAACTGCAGCAGATCCAGTTTTTCCAAAAAAAGGGGGTGATACACACCAACATGATTTCACGTGCTACCTCCGCATGGAGGTTCATGTAGATCCCAAAATACTTACAAAATGAAATTTTAAGATTGAAAAGGAGGTGGGGGGATGCACCCCCTGTGAACGAGTGGTGAACAAGTTCAGAAGCAGTACATGACCATGACTGTGGATGATACCTATGGTGTTTACACAAGCTTGTACCCATAGGGGAAAATTGGACATGCTTACCTCTTTTGGCAAGCAGCGTCCTGTACTACTTAAAGATCTAAAGATTGTTTTTGAGACATTTAGACACACTGTGTCAGGTTTGCAGTGATGCAGCCCAAAAAGCTGAGGCTCGGGGGGGGGTGTCTTGGCCAGAAAATGAGTACCGACGTGCAACAGACAGGTTGAAAACGGCACCCACCAATATACCTATTTCTGATAAAAAAAGTGACCCACAATATACCAATATCTGAGAAAATGTGACACACCAATATACCAATATCCGAGGAAAAGTTGACACACCACTATATCAAACTCAGATTCTAGTACATGTAGATATCAAGAATGAATATAATGAATATCAATATTTTTTATCCTGATAAACATACTAAAAATGTGAAAAAGACACCCTGAAATATACCAAACATGTGAAAAAAGACACCCAGAATATACCAAAAATGTGAAAAAAAGACACCCAGCAATATACCAAAAATGTGAAAAGAAAACACCCAGTTTCGAGGCACATCCGTACTAATCGCGATAGTGTGAGACACACACCCCCAGAGCTGAGGGTCTGAAGAAATTTGTTGCATGGAATCACAGTCTGTACATTTAAGAAGGATGTTATCAGTGTCACAGTTTGTAACAACGAAACTAACCACTCAAGAGATGTCTATTATGTCTTGATGGATGTAAGCTCTGTGAACCTCAACTCATTCAGAAACATAAGACATTACTAGGTAACAGAAAGAACGCTATCATCACCTGGCACACTTGGTGGTATGTAAATGTCAAATGAGATGGGGCCTCTAAACAGGTAGTCTCATGTGTTAACAAACCAGAACTCCTCCAAGTATTTCTCGAGGAGTACACAGATGACTTGCAAACATTTCCAGGCCCAACCTCAACTCTCTGGTCGGAACTCAGAAGTTACGCTGCATGAAAAATACTCCTAGTAACCCAACATTGGAAGTGTGAAACCTCATTTGCTACTGTTCTGGCAGCAGAGAGAATAGGCCGTGTCAGAATTCTGAATATGTACTAGTATGGACATCACCCAGAGTCCACCTGTCTGATATCCAAGTTGAACAAGATTCCCTGCCATCAATTCCATTCAGTTGAAATAGGCAAGAAATTAAAGAAGATGTGTTAACTGGCGTCTGGACAGATAACATTTTTTGTGCTTCAAGTACTAGACCTATAAAACTGCGAGAAATAGTTTCTGAAAGTGGACTCGATTAAATGCAAAATTCCAAGTGATCAAGTTATTGTTCTGACCTTAGTATTCACTAGTTTATTAACTGTACATAATTTATTTAATGTGTTGACATTTGCTTATTCTTCAGCTTTTTCTTGTGGAAATCCTTACTGTTTGTATCACTTATGATTATTACCTTAGAGATCTTCCTTATCAAGCTTCTTATTTGCGGATATTTGCCATCACATGCAATTTATTTTAAAATTATAATTATCTAGTTGTGTAATTATAAAGTACAATAGGATATACTGTAGCAGTATTGAAATTGTAGTTCAAGATAATGTCTAGCTCAAATAGATGTGTTGGTTACAAAACCTGTAGTGTCTGTACCCCCCAAAATGCTAATTGCGTTAATTACTTCTGAATGTCCAATGTTGTCAGCTTTTGCCTAACAAAACTTCAGAATAAAGGAGTATGTTTCTTTTACATGAAAAGCATCAGTCAATTTACTTTTACCAATTGAAGATACATTTCCAAAGTACTAAACTTTCTCATTTCATACCATAACAACATAAAATATACCATTTAACACCCACAAATTTGCAACAGCATTTTCAGATTGTGCCTTAAACTCAAATTTTATCTTATGCAAATAAAGAGGGCATTACCAAGAATTAAGACTGGTGTTAAGAGGCAGACACTGCATGTTACATATGACAATATGGTATTTGTGCCCCTACTACCTAGCTCACAAAACCCTGTACATATACATTATTTATTTAGTTCATCTTTTCACAACACAAACACAATTTACTGTTGACAGTTTCGGCAACTCCTGTTACCATTTTCAAAACGTCTCTGCGCATGTCAAGGTCACTCAGCACGACTTGCGATGCCGAAAATCGGGTCGTACACGTGAGAGAGTTGAAAGGCCCCCTCACAGATCACAGACCATCGGAAGTCGTGCTGAGTGACCTTGACATGCGCAGAGACGTTTTGAAAATGGTAACAGGAGTTGCCGAAACTGTCAACAGTAAATTGTGTTTGTGTTGTGAAAAGATGAACTAAATAAATAATGTATATATATGTATTCCAACATGATGAACTCGTTCAAGGATAAAACCCTGAACAGTTTCGTAAAAAAGTAACTTTGTGCTAAGATATTTTGGACAATTCATGCCGAGGTATCTAGTGTTCAAATAAACTAGGTAGACAGTTGATTGGTGGGGGTTGATTTTTCACTCATGGTGACTGCCATTTGTTACCCTTGATTGTGATTTAGTCGAAACAATATTGCAAACTATCAAAAACATCTACAAAAGTACTGCATTGAAAAACAACAAAACATTTGTAAAGACTAGATTTACCGGTAAAAGAGAAATTTGGTATAAAACATTCATTAACTACACCAATTTTGTTTTGACATATTACTTGTAACACATCGAACGTAACTATATTTTACTACTAACTAATGTAATAAATAAACTATTAATGATAAAAAGTTCATTTGAAATGTATGTTGTTCATTGTTTATAGTATAATAACATAAAAAAATTGATGCTTTATCCCATACAGCCCCAGGTACAGCATGGATTGAGTCACTATTTAATTTTACAGGATGGTGTCCAAAAAATGCGTTATAATAGTAAAACAGTTTGATTGTAAAAATTTTATTCTTAAACATGATGTTCTCTATACTATACTTTATGGTACAATAAACATAAAATATGGCATATGGTACAATAAACATGAAAATTGATCATTTTCCTCGAATAACCTTTCTTGCACCCTTAATTATGACTATTCCAGTGACAGATATGTGCTAGTGTCCTGACACTTGTATTCTACTACTTTTTGGCCTATAATAGCTTTTTCCTTACACTAATTCTGTAAACTATTGGCAATTATTCACACTAAAATACAGCACCCACATGACAATTTTTGTGTTTAAGCTTGGAAAGATACGCACACTTACAGAAAATTGCAACATTTTCATGTGTAAACTTTGTAAAATAGCCATTTTGGTAAGAGGCATATGGACAATGATCAGGACAGCTGTGTTTATATGCTTTTGGAAACATTTAAACCATCGTTATTAGGTCAAAATGTCACATCCAATGACTGCAAAAAGATCAATGGTGTTGTATAATCTCCTATGAATTTGGATATCATTGCCCTATGGAAGTCATGGTTTCCTTCACTGGTGCGGCATTTTACTTTAAATCAATTCTAACACTTTTTTGAAATAAGAGCCTAACCCCGTGTCAGAGTGGACTTGCGATCTCAAGTCCGCGTAAAAAATCAACAAAAAACGTAAACAATAACAAAAAAGTTGCAACTAGTTGCAAAAAAGTGCCCGGTCACTTTTCGAAACGCACTGCGCCGCAGACGCGCCGCAGATGAATCGCCGGGAGACGCCCGGTTCCGAAAGTAGAACGCCAGTGGACCGCGCAACCTCCGCGTGATGTCCGCGAGCTAAAATGACACGGACTCGTAACACTTCTCTGGAGAAGTGAAAATTGGAATCGCGTGAGCATGCCGCCGCGTAGGGGATTATTGATCGAATTCCCTTTGATCTTTTTTACGTCGCCCATGTTCGTGAGAAGCCGTTTCTGAGCCGTATGCGGTCCTGTGGAGACGTGAATGGGTCGTTTCAAAACGTAGTAACCCAAATGACATGGGTACTAGCTCCGTATGAGAAAGTTTGTAAAACGTTTGTAGATCGTTTGGGTGGGTGGGGAGACTATCATATTTTAATCATTTATTATCATAAAACATCTAAAAATTAAAATGCAACCAGTATATATTTAGCAATTTACTATATTGACGTTAAAGTAAAAATTTAAATATTAGAATTAAATGACAAACACAATGCTTTATTTTTCTAATTTTATTTTCAATTTTTTTAGGGGGCTGGGCGCTCTCTCTTGGGACATGGCAACACAAGTAAATACATTCATTCTGTTTCTTTGCAATAATCAAAGAAGTATATTGATTGAAATCCATTTTATTTAAAAAAAATGAAGTGATTGTGAACACTTCACTATAAAAACTTGTTACCAAATACACAAGTGACACTTAGTTTTGTAAAAAAATGCTATCTACAATACTGTTCCCTAAACCTTACAACGTGATAAAAAATGACAGCTAGGGCTGCGAATACACTTAAATGAACAGTACACAGCAAGTAACATTGTCATGCAAAAGTAATACAAATAGACCACCATACAGCACATATAGTTTAAATTTAAATAAAATATTTGACATTTTAGTTTTGTTAAAAAAATGCAATCTTACAAAAGCGTATTTACGCCCGATTTCAGCGATGCTCCGTGGCGCAATTTGATGGAAAGTTCCACGGCAAGCGGGTAAAAAAGCTCCGCCCGGGGCGTTTTACCTGCGCGGGCGGACTTTCATTTGGCGGTCCCCGAGCGAGGAAACGCCGGAAAACGACGGAAAACGCTGAAGTAATTTTCCCATGCTATTCGCATCCTGCGGACCCTACTTTGCAGACCGTGGTGGATCGTGGCAAAACGCGGGTTGAGTCCGCCAAATCCCTGAAACTCATACATAAAGCCACAAAAGCGTCGCAAAAAGCATTCCAAAATGCATATGATTTCGCCATAAAGCGTCTTGGGACACACGGTTGGGGCGGAATGGCTAATCAAAATCTCACGTTCTCTTGAATCGCACCCGATCCCCTGGAGCCGCACAGACTCATATCTGAGTCGGCGCGGTCCGCCTTTTAGATTTTACATTCCGCACAAGCAATTTTTCTATTCGCCACATTTCGCAGCAGTGGAGGGCAGTGGGGGCGGGGGTGTGTGCTCGAGGGGCTGTGGAGCCCTTCATATAGTCCGCCTGAAAGTGGAAATCTGGGTCGCCTTTTGGTTAGTTTTCGAAAAGTGCCCGAACCGCGTCCGGAATGGACGCGATCTCAAATTCCGCGTCGCCACTCTGACACGGGGGTAAGGGAGAAAATATTATCTGGCAAAACAAAGTGGAATAAAATTCATTTCTGCACAATAACCGTTCTTACAGTGGATAATGTTGATGGAAATTAGAGAAGCTAGTTTTATGAGACAGAGAATACTACATTCAAATGGAAAAGTCTGAAGGCAGATTTGTATGCATTTCCTTCCATAACACTGTATTATGAACTTAATCTCTGTGCATAAATGTAAGGTCCCTGATAATTTTATAAACGCAACCTTCATCATAGGTTCCATTATTCATAATTAAAGAAATATATTAGATATCTATTGGAACCTGTCGTATGTTCAAACGGCTAGACAATCGATGATCAGCTGAGGTTTTTCATTTGGGCCAACAAAGATGATGCAACATCATTGAAAGGCTTACAATACAAAAGGCTCCAATAGGTATCTAAATGTATTCTTTTACTGCTACTGCTTTCATACTGAACGTACAATACAATTTGATTTCAATGTTAATTCAAAATTGAAGAAAGAGTACACTGTATTTTAGGACTTTGTGGTACAACATATTGTAATTAATATAAAGTAACTTACTATTGTACATTTTAACAGTAAGTTTCCTATATTTTAATAAGCATGTCAATATTTGATCATTCCTATGTTACCTACTTTTATACTAGCTTACCAATAAGATGTATCTTTAACTTCTATTTATAACAGACAATTGGCTTCATATATTCAGAAAATGTTTTTATATTTTTTGACTTTTTTAGATATTTTAGTTCTGAGAAATTAATTTATTTGAAAGTACTGAGCCAATAACTTTTAGAAATTTTTATTCAAATTTATCCTTCTTTTGACAAATCTTTGAAACACAACAATAATGAGAGGACCTGCTGCCGATCAAAAATTGAATTTAGCTTATATTATATGTTTTAGTTTGACAAGTAGACTTTTAACCACACTCTCATACAATCCCTCATTCACTCACATCAACATCTAACATAAATTTTGCAAAACTAACCAGATTATCTTTTTTTTTAATTGAAACAAGATCTTAAAAAGACCAACTGTGATGACTGCTAGAAACTATCTATGACTTACTACCAGCTACTGACCACAATATCATGAACAGTTCATCTACACCAGTCAGCCTAACTTAATTGCCTTTTTTGTGCCAGGACATAGGCAGAGTTCAGAGAGTGTGACAGAGGCTCGGGGGGGATCTCAAATACATTTGGTTAGTACGGACGCGCCATTATTATAGGTCACATTTCCAGCCTCTTGATATATCATTGGGTCCTATTTTTAGATATATGATATATCATTGGGTCCCTATTTTGAGAAATCAGTATATTATTGGGTCTTTATTTTAAAACAACGCTATATTTTAGGGTCTTATCTTTAGAGATAACTATATCTTAGGGCATTGAAATGGAAATATTGTATATTATTGCGTATATTCATGTTTCATCACTCTGAGTATCATCATTAAAGAAGAAATATAACTCAAGAGTATCTTATATGTTCCAAATACACCAGTCTGAGATGTCCAAAAGCCCAGTCACAATCCAAACCGCTGTACTGCAAGGAAACCATGAGTGCATTGTGTATTTCCATAGTTCGTTATGGATGACCTTTGGGTTTAGTATATTTATGGGTATACTTTGAATGAATTTTACTATATTTTTGGGTATGCTTTTCGCAAATCTTACTATATTTATTGGTGCTGTTCCTGAAGTCAAAATAGCACGCGCGTAGCCAATTATAGCCGGAGATCCCCGCTGTACTGCAAGGAAACCATGAGTGCATTGTGTATTTCCGTAGTTCGTTAATTACATACAACAAACAACTTAAGAGAAACGAAGAAGGCATATGCCCCCTACACCGACCGAAAAACTATAGACACAAGGAAAGGATAGAGAGGAAAATGATAAAGAGAGTTGCCTGGTATAAACCTAGTGAGTCTGTACTATTCTGTCCACCAGCCCCAAGAAGTGAGCTAGCCGTGGCCCTTAAGAAAGTTGTGAAACTTGTACAGCAAACAGGAGGAATAGATGTGAGAGTTGTAGAAAGAGCTGAAAAAGACTAAGTTTAATACTACCTGGCCTAACAACAAAGAGAAGATGTAGCAAGATGGACTGCATGGTACACACATCCAAAGGCAAAGGAGACTGCACAGCAGAAAATATAGTGTACAAGGGACAATGTTTAAAGTGCAAAGATGATGGAAAAGAAACAGTGTACATAGGCGAAACTAGCCGCTCTGGCTACGTACGCGGCAAACGACATCTCGCGGCAATAAGAAACCCCAATGCTCACAAACACAATGCCTTTGTAAAGCATATAACAGAATACCACCCCAATGAAAACAATGTAAACTTCAGAATGGACATTGTAAATATGTATAAAAAAAAACTTGAGAGACAAGTAGCAGAGGGAGTGTACATATGTTAATATGTGGAAGAAAGAGGTCCATGGTAATAATATAAACCCATTACATGGCAAACTATGTACGTATCATAAAATAAAGCAAAACTTTTGTTATGAAAATTATCTAGATGATGTTAAAAATAGAGATGATCGATCTGCTGTTACTAAATTAAGAATCAGTGCACATAAGTTATTTATTGAAAGAGGACGCTATATTAGGCCACCTCTTGACCGGAATGAGAGAATTTGCTCTCACCGTCTCATAAATAAAAAGGCACACATTGAGGATGAGTTCCATGCTTTAATGGTTTGTCTTAAATATTGTGAAAAAAGAAAAATAATTTTTAACTCAATTGAATGTATATGTCCTAATTATAAAGATTTGGATGATTATAAAAAAAATTATATTTATCATGTCAGCTGAAGGAACTGGTTAGTCAACTTTGTAAACATGATATTTTATATATTTTATATGACAAAGAAAATTGACATTCATATCACTTTGGAGTTCAGTATCTATTATGATGACATTTGGAATAGTTGATATACTATATTTTTATATAAAGTATACTATACTATATTATATTAGTATATAATATTATATTAGTATATAATATAGTGCCATGCGTAAGTGTAACATAATCTCATAATTAATTAGTTTAGTTTGTTTTGTAATTTTGTATTTTTTTTATATATATGTTTAATTCTTATTGCGTTGGTTTATTTTTGGTAGTACTGATAGATTTAATGTAAATCTAAGGTGAAAATAAACTCATTCTTATTCTTATTCTTATGTAGAAGTCAAAAGAGTGCTCACATACTGATGAATAGTAAAACCGACCACCACCAACCAGCCCTTAAATTTCCTTTGTCAATGTATTCCCTGAATAGAAGTTGTACTGTATTAATATATAATTACCAGTTGTTACTTCTTTTGCCCACCACCCCCTACGAATCTTGCACCTTTATCCCCCTTTGCTCTTATCAGTGGCATTTCAGGGCTTCAAAACTAGACCCGCTCCCTGTCTTACTACTGTGTGGTTGTTGTCATATGCACCATACCTTTCGTTCTCTACTCATTTAGGAGACTGCTTGACTGTTTTTACCTTCTTTCAATTCTTTTGCCATTATGTTATGTGTTTGAATTTTTTCTTTAACTCCGCTGTTTCAAATTGATATTGGACAACTCCTTTTATCACAGTTTCCTAAGTAATGTACAGTATATAACATTATGATTTACTGGAGAATTCTGATGCAACATCAAATTGTTAATATAAAGCGATCTGCAGCTCCAAGTAGCTTTGAACACAACAGTGATTGAATTTAATTTTTTGGTGCCGGTAAAGTTTTGCCAGTGATGATGGCAACATGCATCATAATTAAATGTATATCCTCTATCTAGAACACTACATCATCATCTATCTAAAATATCGCATCATCCTATATCTAGAACATTGCATCATCATCTGTCTAGAACACCGCATCATCTTCTATGGAGAACACCGCATCATCATCTATCTAGAACTTCATCATCGTCTATCTAGAACACCAGATCATCCTCTATCTAGAACACTGCTTCATCACCTATCTATAACTGCATCATCCTCTATCTAGAACACTGCATCATCCTCTATCTAAAACGCAGCATCATCCTCTATCTAGAACACTGCATCATCCTCTATCTAGAACATTGCATCTCCTCTTCATAAGTATTAAGCGCACTAAATCATGCTGTGTCGCCCCTGTATCCTCCAGGTGCGCTGCAAGGGAGAGGAGGTGCTGTTTGAGGCTGGACGTCGGCGTTACGAGCACCGCAAACATCAGAAGGTGGTGGACAAACAGCACAGCCTCGAAATCACGCGTCTCGAGCAGCATATCATGGAGGGAGCAGCAGTCGACGAGGCTGGTGGGTTGGAGAATCCCGCGCTTCACAAGGTTAACACGTGGACATGAGTTCAAGGATGGTTATTGGCTTATTTCAGCTTCGTTTTTACATAGCATTGCAGAAGCATTTTGGTTTTTACTTCTTGGAATGTTTTTCTTGTGCTACTCAGTTGTAGGATGTATGAATGTGAGATGGTTGCGTGATTTGTTCAAGTTGGATCCGGATAGTAGAAGCATGTTGCAGGTTAGATCAATGTTTTGAAGGTTATTTAGTCATTTTGAAGTACTAATGTGCTGACAGCAAGTTCAGAACTACACATTTTCAACCATAACTAAAAAATGGTAATGAATATCAAAATAAAAATTATAGGAATGAAACGCTATTTCTTTGCCAGATCTACATTGCAATTTTGATTATTCTGATTGGTTTACATAATAGTGAACACTTACATGAAAATGGCATTTTTCTAGAATCTGTGAGAGACAGAGTCAGACATTTTGAACAAGTCAAAATTGGGGATTAGGTAACAAGATTTGAACAGCAATGTTTATATTTTTGATTTGCATACACATGGGTAGTCACATAATTGGTGATACATAAATGTGTATGCAAATAAAAAATATAGACAAACTCGGTTGTTCCAATCATGTTGCCTAATCCCCAATTTTGACTTGTTCAAAATGTCTGACTCTGTCTCTCACAGACACTGGAAAAATGCCATTTTCATGTAAGTGTTCACTTTTATGTAAACCAATCAGAATAGTCAAAATTGCGATATAGATCTGGCAAAAAAAAGCGTTTCATTCCTATAATTTTTATTTTGATATTAATTACCATTTTTTAGTTATGATTGAAAATGTATAGTTCTAAACTTGCTGTCAGCACATTAGTTATATATATATATGGGCTTGTGATGTGATAAAATGTTCATTTGTTTTCATGGGATAGACTTTTCGATGGATATTTCATTTTTAATATGCACAAGAAATTTGTTTTATTTTTACTGTAGGGTACAATAGGTATTTACTCCAGAGGTTGGGTTTAAATTTTATAGGGAAGATCTTTAGAGATAAGATTTTAGATGTTTATATGAATGTGTTGACAGGACGTTAGTTTGTTTTGACATGAGCCTTGTGAACAGATACCGTAATTGCTAATAATTGGATATTTTGACGCTCGATAGATGCCTATTAAAGGCTTCATGGGTTTGGATGCAATTTTCGGTTATTTCGTTTTTGATTTGTTACATGTATGGTTGAAGATATAGCTAGTCGACAGTTATTCTTAAAAGTCAGTACTTCAAAGGACAAATTTCAAATTTAGCTGCAATGTTGAGATAATATGCAACATAATTAATTGGAAATTTTTTTGTGATCAAAATTATGTTTTATTCACAAACATTTTATAATATTGTATTATGTAATGACACTATACTGGATAATTTACTTTCTTTTCCAGTATTAGGTTGCTTTTGTGTGATAGTGATTTTTTTTTTAAACCGGTGCATAATGTAGTCATTGCTGTAATTAACCTGTAAACAGTTGTTATTATTGTAGCGGGCGTAGTTCCTAAAATTATTCACATTTTGGATTCGAATGAATTTTTTTAGATAATTCATAAAATAATAACTGAATGTATCCAATTGTTGTTCTTGAAATAGGTTCATTTAGTTGAGAGTATATTATAATTATGTATTATTTAATTTGAAATCAACCAATTTGAAACATACTTGCTGACGTTTGAACAGTTTCACAACCTGTCAGCTTGTTTCTTCAGAGCAGAATGGAATCTTCTACTGCTGACCACCTGCTGGTGCTCTGAAGAAACAACCTGACAAGTTGTGAAACGTCAGCAAGTATGTTTCAAATTGGTTGAGTTTAAATTAAATCATATAAAATTGTAAGTTTATAACAGTTTATAACAAGTTTATAACAGTGTTGATAATAAATATCTGTGTTAACTGTTTTAAATTAAAATGTGTAAAATTAGTTTTCTTATAGATCAAGTAACGTATACATGTAGTACAGTCTTTTCCCTTCATTTTTTTGTTGTTGGCTACTTTCTTAGTAATATTCTACTCATGCATCATAAAGAACTGTTAAACATGTACTGATATATATATGCAAAGTAGGCTTCGGAGTTCATAAGTTTAGGTACTGAACATTCCAAACTCAAACTTTATTTTTCTCTTTGATCTCTTCACACTTTTTACTCATTTTTTGGAACAAGTACTTATAGGATTGTTTTTATATATTTATATGTTTTAATTTGAAGCTATAATGTTTGGTGAAAAATTAAGGTTCAAATGTTGAAGTACTGGTAATTATATGGATGATTTTTTTTTTCTTAAGTGATGTTTATGTACCTTATTTGAAGGGTTCTATTTTGTTCTCAAGTTTAGGAAATACCAAATTTTACTCATACAAGTTATTTATTTTAGTATCTTGTTATTTACTGTATTCAAAATAAAAGATAACAACAATCGTTGTTCTATGCTCAAGGTTCTATGATTTATTAAATATATTCACCAAAAGCGTAAATTTTAACATCAGAATAAAATGCTACTGGCCGTTCACATATATTTCGGTATACAAGAAATATTGTGTTTTTGCTTTTCATGTCCATCAACCAGCATCCATTGCTATTCCTGCTAAAACTATATTACACAACCTAATATGTCCCTACAAACTAAGTAACAAAAGCTTCCTTACAACTGTAGGCAAGGAGAAAATATTCCTGAATCGACAATATCTTACCAAACGTCATAGCGTCTTTTGTTTACGTTTTGCACAGCACGCGTGATTCTAGTCTAGCTAGGGAGCACTGCATTTCTGATATAATTCATATGAAATTTTAAATTTGATTACCGCCGATTATAGCCAATCATTCCATGCTATTTACTTTTATAAACATTAAATAGAATTATTGAAGCCTTGATAAGCAATGAGAACAAAATAACATGGTTTAACAGGTGATGAGTTTCTTGACTCAAGACCAAAACAACTTATGCTCCTCGAAAAATCTTGCGTTCAAAACGTAATTGATGAAAATAACATCAGAAACGTAAAGAAATCGAATACTCATTTTTCTGCAGTAAAGTTGACAAGGAAAATTCCCGTAATAAAAATAAACATGTAAATAACAAAGGTATCATAATAGTCGAAGATTCGTATTGTATGTCCACATATAGGTTAAAAAACATATATTCTGGATAACTATACATTATTACTGTGGTAGAATTCAGAAATGAGTAAACTCCGTTTTTCTTGTATACTGAAAAATATGTGAACGACCAATATAAATGCAGCAAAAATATTACATACATAGTAGAAGACAACTGTTTGTAATTACAAAAGAACATTTGATTGTTTCACCTTTAAAAAAATAATACAACTACTTGTATATTTACAACATAATCATGTAAATTTGTGAATACATTAAACTGAGTGCAGTACTCACAATTAAATAAAATTGCATTAACCATCACAACAGACTAATTAACAATTGACCTGTGAAATTCGCCTCAATTCAAAACCATATGAAACTAGATAGAGGCCCCCCCTCCCCCCCGCCCTCGAAATTTAGCAATGAACATTTATTCCCGCCCTAAGTTCCGTTAATTAAAACTCAATTTCTTAGAATTATATGTAGAGGACATTTTCCATAAGGTGAAAGAAACTTCATCAGCCATAACCAAATTTCTAGACAAATAAATCCATAATCCTACTGGTCTACGTTCACCATAGATCATAAAATTTTTATGACTCATAAGTAATATTTATCTTACGAAAATATAAGTAAGGGATGATGGATATTTTGTCACCCTTCGCAAAAATGGAACGATGTTCCATTTCAAGCGAGGGGGGGTTTCAGTCAAGTTTTGGATACACCACTTTTTTTGTGGGTCTAATATTTCATCGCACGCGCTAAAACTTTTCATACCAGAATTCTAATATTTTCTATTTAATTGTGGCATTAAAAGGATACAGAGCAGATATCACACATTCATTAATATTATGATTACATTACATGATGTACATTCCTGATATATAATAAGTATTTTCTTATGGCATATATAAGTAATATTTGAATGAATATCGCGAAACAATGTGTAGATATCTGTCTATGCCAAATAGTAGCTCTAGTCTAGATTGCAGAAAAATGCATCAAATTTTCAAAAATTTCGGGGGGCCGCTATCTCGGCTTCACCGAGTTTATTACCGGTACATTTAACAAATTCATTAGAGATTGACTTGGCACAGCACATGAAATGTGCAAAAACAAGATTATCGCGGAAAAAACGGCTTGTAAACGAATGCCATTGCCTCCTAATCGAACAAATAAAATTTATCCGACATCTGAAGTGGACTAAAGGCATGATAAAGTGCCTCGGAATTTGGTGTGGCCGAAATATTGATGATGCAATAAATTTTAACTTTAAAGAAAAAATTGAAAAGATGAAAACATTGCTAAATATATGGAAGCAACATAGGTTAAGTTTAAAAGGAAAGATCACAGTAATTAAAACTTTTGCAATGCCACTAATTTTGTACCCTGCAAATTGCTTGTATGTCCCCGATTGGGTAACAAAACAAGTTGATGAAATCTTTGTTAATTATCTGTGGAGTGGTAAACCCCCAAAAGTTAAAAAAAGTACTATTATTAACTCCATAGAAAGAGGTGGACTGAAAATGCCACTTTTAATTTTAATGATCAAAGGCCTAAAATGTACTTGAATCAAACGACTTTTATCTCCAACATTCTCCAAACTTGACCTATTAAATAACTTTGTACATTATAAAGGTAAAACGTTTAAAGAAATTATTCTAAGCAAATTAGATATTAGATATATTCAGTTTAATTTTCTATTCTACCAACAAGTGTTACAAGGTGGTTTAGTATTTTTTCAAAATATCCAAATAACATCAGTGATAAAATAAATTCTAATATATGGAATAACAAACACATCCTGATTAATAATTCTCCTGTAGAATATACAAGTTGGCATAACAATGGTATTGCAAGGTTTTACCATTTGCTGGATCAAAATGGTCAAATAATTGACAAGAATACTTTGGAAATACAATATAGTGTCTCTATAAACCAAATGGAATACAACTCCTTAATTCATGCAATTCCATCAATGTGGAAGAAAACGGTGCTTGGAAAGAATCTAGTAAATTTTATGAAATATGATGATTATGCTATTTCAATTATGAATATTTCTAAAATAACATGTAAGTCTATCTATCTAGAAGAAATTACAAATAAAAGTACATGTCCGACTGCACAATCTAAATGGGAACAAAAATTAAATTTGAATTTGGAATGGGAATTCCACTATAAAATTGCATTCGAAACATGTTGCGAATCATTTGTTCAATCATTTCAATACAAAATCCTAAATAGATTCTTTCCATGCAACTATTACCTATCAATAATTATAAAAGATCATACCCCACTATGTGGCAAATGTAATATAACTGACAGTTTAGAACACTATTTCTACTATTGTACTGATGTAAATAATTTCTGGATGTCTATAAACAGATGGATGAAATCCATACTAGAGACTACATTTGAACTTAATCTTATAAACGTACTCTTTGGCATACCCAACTATGAAAATGAAAATTTAATTCACTTTTTAAATTTTTGTATATTGTATGGTAAACTGTTTATATTTTTATGCGGGAAAGAAGATAAAAGAATATGTTTTTTAGATTATATTATATTCCTAAAAGAGAAAATGCTGATAATGAAATATATTAATCATAAGTATGATGAGTATTATGATTTATTCTAAATACCTTAGCCAATATAATGTATTATATATTGTATTATGCATTATACATAAGTAATTGTTACGTGTACACTGAACTGAAGGCCAAATAAAAAATTTTAAAAAAAAACAAAAAAAAAACACTAACACGTTTAAATAACGATGTAATTTAAGAAAAATGTAAAAAATACCTAACAAAATTTGTGACATCCGCCATAGCGAGGTGCATTTCGTCATCTAAAACGGACTTACACGAGAAATATTGACGTATTATGCAAGTAATCAATGATTAGCCTTTACTACACACCGTAACATATCAACACCGATCATACCGCGATGCGATTAAGAGTAGCGCCACACAAGCTCATTATCATAATTTATGCATATGTATGCTGGTTTCAAAGAATCAGCCTTAGTCAAGCGCGCCTCATCGTCGCAAATTTGTAACAGCGCTTTCGATGACGATATGTTAGCAGACAGGTGGCAGGGCGATAATAAATAGCATTATTATCTTGATCTGGGGAGTTTCGATAGATTTCTTAAAATATGTAGAATATTATGAGCTCAAAGTGTGATAATAAGAATCAGCATCAATACTTTGAATAATAGGTGCAACCGGCTGGTGCAGGTAACAATATATTTTGATTTTTTTATGTGGAAGTTATATCCTGCTGGTTCCTCTGATTTCTGGGTAAAACGCAGTACGTTGCTTTATTACGAGTGAAAATGGAGCGTTCATTGTATTTCAACATCGACTCATATTCTCCCATAAAGTTAGATTTGGTCACAAGCTATTGCAGAATAAAATACATATATCACAGCAACGACGTTATTATATTTATTTCTTAGTGATGATAAAGATTAAATGTTGTAAAATTAAAGAACTGCCAAATTTTCGGAGCTGTAATGTAATTCAATACGATTTCCACCAAAAAACAAAAATCTCGAAAATCCCTTCTAATAGAAACATATATAAATTTACTATAAATTTACTTTGAAGCAACCTCTCTACCCCGCCCCCCAACCTCACTAATACAATCATTTAGCACGAACAAAGTTCGTTGCTAAATAATTAAATTACCACCAAGAACAAATCTGGTGAACATGCGCAGTCTTGACTTATCACTAACCAACTCGAGAACAGTCAAATATTGTAGTAGGAATGCCACAAGAACATTAAAAAAATTGTTCAGTTCTCCAATCATCAGTCAAATCTTAACAAGTAAGGTAACATACAATCTGACAAATAATCCTCCCCCACCCAATGCAAAAAAATTGACGGGGCAAGTAACATTTGCTGAATGGATGCCCAGCAATGTTTTTCACATCAGTCTCATCATCACATGGCGGCCATGTTATCGTTGCCAAACTTCATGAGGAAGGGGACGAAGACGGCGCCGTGGACACGGTCGGGGAAGGGCACGGCAAGGGTGAGAGAGCTGCCGGCAGCCACCCCCCGCAGAACGTCCAGCGCAGTCTGCAGGATGGAGCTCAATGTGAATGTTGTGGGGAAAATTCATCCTTATATTTATATACAGTCATTGGAGGAATTTAAGCACTCTTGAGTATCAGATGTCAAGCAAATTGACCTCTGAAATGTTTCGCCACAGAGTGGATTAACATAATTTATGTGACCTATTTAAATACTGCAACCTGATTGGTTGAAAAAGCCACACCCAGCAACCTGATTGGTTGAAACCACCACACCCATCTGATACTTAGCTAGGATTGGTCACTTGACTTCATTTATATTCATCACGGCCTGTGATTATAGATTAACAGCCTGTGATTGGTCAGAATTTTTAATGAGAATAGTTATGTGTCAGAGGTCTCTTCAGGACATCTGATACTCAGAGTGAATTTAAGAGGCAAATAACCAAAATAGGGTGAAGAAATCCAACACCAATGCAGATGCATTGACTATGTGATTCCGCCACTCTCTTGGATTATTTTTCTTCTAAATTGCTCCTATGTGTATTCAGTCAAGCTGGGTAGGAACCAGATATATGTCTACCTTCAGTTGGATGTTATCCAGTAACTACATGCATTAGGAATGCTAATGTACGTGAGAGAATCAGTTCATTTGGTGGTTATCTTTGCACTACCTTGCAATCAGTCTGAATGTGAATGTTGACTTAGCAGAATACCTCGGGTCTTACTGTCATAAACGGCTCAAAAAATACCTGCATCACTGAAGCACCCATATAATATAAATATTTGGGCCCCCCCCC